>WBMW01006170.1:453721-515491 GCA_013396635.1 Penelope pileata
TTTATCTCTAGGATACAGCAGTGCTTTTGCTTTATTTTGGGAAAGTGCAAATCAATTAGAATTCCTTCAGTGAAGTCCCCTGATCCAGCAGAAAGCGAATGACTGTCATGTCATCAGGAGCAAACACTTTCTGCTGTCACAGAATGGCCTGTCACTTTTGAGAATAAACTCTCTTAATTAATTCTATCCATACTCATCAGATATACCAAAAGAAAATAGTTGCTAGATACAGATCTTTTTGCTTGTGAACTGAGTATCCCTATATGGAGACTTGTGCACTGGCATGTTATATGAAGAAGCAGCCTACACCAGCACAAAAACATCATGCGACAAAAATAACCATGGTATGCAACCAAAGTTCCTTTTGCAAAATGCACAAATTAGCATCCTAATGTTCCACGCCATAATTTGGTGCCCTCAAAATCTGTGCACAGACCTATCTGTCAAATGTTACTTTTAGATCTTACAATAAGGAATTTGAATTACTGCTGCTTTGTCAGCTTGATGTATCAAAGTATGCTTAGTGTTCTATCTGCTCCCCCTCATCACTTCTACACTTTGCAAAACAAGAGGCTGCTGTCACGTTCACTGCTGTGTTTGCTTCTGTAGCTCAAATGCCTACACTGAAGACGGACAGTGCCACTGTACAGCCAATGACCAAAGGCCCACCAGCCTATAGCAGCAGTTCAAGCCACCTTCATATCCTAACATTCGTCCCACTTCTCTATTTAGAATGTAGAAACTTAAGGGTAGGATTTTAATTCATCCAGCTCAAAAGGAATCCAAGTTTAGTTTGACATCCTGCACATGACTGTAATACACAGACTGCTCAGAAAGCAATGCCTCCTATTTTATTCTGTTGGCCCACGATGTCAGAGGTGGATGTTGGTGATATGGCAGTAGAGGTTGAACCTTCCCACCAAGATTCCATTCCATTTTGTTGCTGTGTGACAGATGGCAGCAGAGGGGCAGTCTGACAAAACGGTGTCTGACATGGGAGTGTGGATGAAGCAAAAGTGTGTCACTGAATTCCTCCATGCAGAACAAATGGCACCCACTGACATTCATCAACACTTGCTGAATGTTGATGGAGACCAAACAGTGGGTGTGAGCTCAGTGCGGGGTGGGTGGTGCGTTTCAGAAGTGGCAACAGTGACAGTGGGGCATCTCCACTGGTGCAGATGTTTGTGAGCGCAGCATACAGGCTCCTGCTCATCACCAGTGAAAATGCAGAGCTAATGGTGGTGAATGTGTTGAAAAACAGTATTATGTAGCTGAGAATTTGCTCTATCAAATAGTGTTATTGTGCTCTTTGTAGCTCTTGCAGTTTCCATGGAAATAAATATGAGGCATTACTTTCGGAGTGACCTACATACTAATTAGAAATAAGAACAAGCAGTACCAACAAGAACCAAGTGTCTTAGAGCCAATGTATGATCAAATTCTCATCAAACTTCAATATTTATGCAAAAAAATCCAAATTCAAAAAAGTATGCCTGGGCATACTACAGCAGGCAAAATGCCATGGCAGGATAAACCCTTCACAAACAACGTAACAGCCATAACAATCCATAATTATCACAGCAACACCAGAAAGTAAAAGCATGGAGGATGTCTTACAAGGCAGCTACCTACTGGCTGACAAACAGAAGCAAAGGTTCTCTCTCTTTCCATACATGGTTTGGAGTTACAACAAAAAAGTTTACAACATCTTCCCACTAATGCGATCCTGGCTTTCTCACACAAATGCCCATAACGGGGGGAAAGCTGATATGCAGCTACTTCAATTGCAAGTGCTGGGAAACAACAGTCACCCAAAAATTGGGTAAAGCAAGAATGTTTTTTTTCCCCAACCATTTGTTATACAGTCCCTTTGGAAGGTTAGAAGAGCATTCATGCTTACTTTAAAAATTAATTTCTTATATTCCCTAATTCTATTATACCCTTGAAAGAAATCTACCTGTTTCAAAGATATAAGAAGGTATTTGTACACAAAGAATTTCTTAGCTTGTGCTTTGAATTTCTGAAATAACCCACTGATACAAGGAACCTATAGGATTAAAGACGCATATTGGTTATTTTGGGTATTAAAAGCTAAACTTGCACACAAACTCACACTATTTTCGTAAGTTGCATAATAAACAAAGTAAAAACTACATAGGGCAATGTGATGTTATTAGCATGACTGCTATGGGACTTCTTTGGCCACTGACAAAACCACAGCTGCATTACAAAGTCATCTCATACAAGCACTGTTAAAATACTTTATCCCAAGACTAGCAGGTATTTTTACAGAGTACATCACAGGAAAATGTGCTAGAGGAAAAAGTGTCTCAGGATGGTGTAAGCAAGCTTCTCAATTACTGGGAACTATGTATCTTATTTATAAAAAATCCAATGGCTCAGATCTCTGACCAAAGATGCTATAAAATTCCACTTTTGTACATAAGCATTCAACAACCTTGTTTTCAATATCTGTAGCCTACTGGGTGAAACCACGTAAAAGACTAACGCAGGATTTGGGCTGAAACCATATCATATAAACAACCGAGCACTGGTTTAAGACTGAATAGTATTTACTCTATTATGTAATTGTATAGTCAGCCTAATGCATTATTACAATCATGTGTCTTTACTATGCTGTCTATCTAAAAGCCTTTACCCAGAAATCTTATCTCACAAAAACATAAACTCACAGAAACAATCACTGTTTTGCTAGTAAACTATGGAGCCTTCGTTAAGAACAATGTATTAAAGTACAACAGCAAAAGAAACAAACCCATCTGCGGAAAGGTCCCTTTGAGCTAATCGCTGGTATAATTGTCCTAATCTGGACACAGCATAAGGAGTAAACAAGAGATCAATCACGATGTAAAGAACTAAAGAAGCAACGGTATTATACTGCAAACCTCCCTAAATGGCGTGCTGCTAAACTGAATGAAGTTGTTTGGTTTGTCTGCAGTTTAAAGGAGATTAATATGCTGTGATCAAAGCTGCAGCACTTCAGAAAACTCAGAGTTGGCATCACTTCCTTTCTCTTACATAACGGAAAGAGAAAGGCAAGATCTATCTATACGTAAAGTCGCATAACACTAGAACCCAGGCATCACTGCCACTAATACATGGAATAGCATTCCCTGTATGTTGATACACATCTTTTGCAGGACCTGGAAGCACTTACTAAAATATGAAACATGTTGTAATTGTGTCCTCTCATCAGCTGCATGCTGAACTCTACTGAATTCGGACAGACATTAAGATAGAGAAATATTCCTCATGTTTCTCTTGCAGATTTTAGATACAGTGACCAGAAGTACAACCTGAATCTGAGTCGTAAGAGGATGGACTGATATGAAAGCACAGGTAAGACCTGAGACTAAGCAACTCCTCACGTGGCCAGCTGTTTCTCATGCCAGCGTAAACTCTCCATACGAAATAGATGATAAAAGACAAAGGCTAAGCAGCTGTATCAGGCAATCTGCCAACAAAGATACAACACTGGCTTTGGGATAATCACATGGAAGAGGTGGTGAAGGGTTGTTAAGCTGACATCCAGGCTTGGGGAGGTTAAACAGATAGCAGCATCCTTCCGTATGAGTTCCTGTGGCTAATATGGCTGGGAATATCTTTCTTCAGCAGTCCCCAGTGGGAAGTCTGTCACCTCCTTTCTCTGATATTCCTTCCAGCTCTGCCTGCCCTTCTCGTTTCACTATTTGGGTGTCATCCCACACAGAGATACACAGCAGGATCTACACAGATGCCAAGCAGATAGGTGTCATTCTAGAAAACGAACGTCACTTGCAGTTTTCTAAGCTAAGGCTTTGCAGTCCCTCCTGGTACTGACAGAGCTATAGGTGGAATTCAAGTCCCAGTTCTTACCCCATCTCATTTCTAAACAGTTTTGATCCTGACTACCTGAGAGAACATCACTTATTTACACACAATACTTTCACACCACTTCAGTCCTAAACCAGAGGGACAGTGCAGGTTTCTGTAGAGGGAAAAGCATGAGAAATTCCATAAAACTTTCATTTAGATTTTCTTTTTTTTCACCCTTTTCTTTTTCTTTCGCCTCCCACTAACCCCTTCGCTACAGTTTCTCTCCCTCCTGCAGCACGATATGCGCAGAGATCCCTGTAGCTGGGAGCCAGCAGGGACAGCAGCACAGGAGGCAGTGTTCAGTGACAGCCGGGATGGATGCCTCCTTGTCACCAGAGGCAACGCCGGGACACAGGAAGGGCTCGGACTGCATGGAACAAGGGTCAGTGATGCTGAAGCCAAAGGTACAAGGGCATGAGGTTTGAAAAACAGACTAGGATTGCTAAACACTGGGGACAGGACAGGCAGTAGGAGCAGATACTTATCTGAGGGAGGAAGAGGATGATTTAAATTATTACAGAAAACAGGGGAGGCCTCATCTAAACAAGTGAGCAGCAGTGTGCCTGGAGGGACTTGCTCTCCTGGAACTGTTTGCGACTGGGAGCTGCAAGCAGGAAGATCTCCTTGCAAAATCTTCAAATGAAAAATTTGCTTTCTGAACTTTGGCAGACTGGAATGTAATTAAACATTCAGACACACTATGGCGTTTTCTAGGAGAGTCTGATTTATTTTACAGTATTCAATATATGGGCGGTACATACTTCACAAAGTCACCTTTTTTGACTAATCACAAATTGCATCATTCAATTTGTTTTAAACATGCTAAGCACTAAGTGGTTCTGGGGGATAATGGCGAGGTTTGCAGGCAGGATGCAGCTGCAGAACAACTTGAGCCAACCTAAACTGGCTGAAGCAGCCCTAACTTCCCTCACCTTCCTCTTCAGCTCCAGCTGCAGACTCCCACTCCTTCCTTCTGCTGACTTGGACGTTTGCACAACTGCAAGGTGAGACAGGTCAGAGAGCTGAATTATATGAAAATAGTCCTGTGAAAAAAAAGTGATCAACTTTTGACCAAAAGTCAAAACTGGTCATCTAGCTGGTGCTAGAGAGGGCATGGCCAGGGATGAAGATGGGACCACACAGCCATGATGCAGGAGGCTTGCACTGCTGTGGAAGTCACCCTGTGCCTTGCAGGGTACATTCAGCACTTCTTCTAGAGATGGGCACAGCCAGTTGGGTGCTTTAGCTCCCGATTTCCAGCACTGCTCACCTAGTTGTGCCAATGCAAGCAGTCAAGGAGCATGGTCAGCCCCACGGTGGAACTAGCTGAGGTCAAAAGCAACATGGCAAAATAAAAGCTGTTTTCAGCTTGACAGAGTTCAACTTGCAGATCCACAATCATATGAGCATTTTCAGAGGTACAGAAATGAGCAAAAGGAACCAAAAGATCCTTTAAACCCACACTGTTATCGAAGGAGCATTTCTTACACCATGACTTAATGAGCCTATGGACTGCACTGGCCTAAAGGCGTCAGGTACAGCTGCAGCCTGCCCAGTGCTGCCATCCCCACCTGCCTCTTTGCTCTTCTCCAGCCCACAGAGATGCACTATGAAGTGTGATGACCTGCACTACAAACCAGATGGAAGCACAGTCCTCAGGGTACAGGATGTGCTCCATCCCAGCATAGCTGGGACAGCAGCACTGAAACACAGAAGCTGTTTTTTTGGTTTACATGTCTTAAAGAACTGGGTCCCATTATGAGAGAGGACATACACATACAAAGCTTTAAACACTTTACAAACTGGTCTGGCATGTTTTGCCACATTATTATGGCTCAGCTACACAGATATGTACACACTTGTGATCAACTATCCAAATAGCCCAATAGTATTTATACTATAAAAAATAAGTTGGAGTAAAACATTAAGTTCTTTGGGCTTAAAATTAAATAACTTCTTAAAAATTAAAAAGAGAGACCCTACATTCTACTTTATATCACTCTTTATTTTAATTATATTTGATTAGGACAACACATTTATCACCTTTTTTCCAAAGGACACAGCTGTACTCTGTCTAATACAAAACACACAGCACACGTACACATTGTCTGCATCACTTAAGGCACACATAAAAACAATTGTGGACCATCATTCTACTAAATTATTGTCCACCTTTTAATAGTTTTGTTTAATAGTCAGAAGAGTAAACATTAAATGAAACCTTAATTTCAGCTATCGGCTTGTAAACAGAACAACAAAGTATTCTATAACTGAATTCAAAGTTGAAATTCTCTTTTTATATTTAATAGTTGTAGATTTGTCCATGTATTCATTTTCCCCACAATAAAAGAAGAAGAAAAGAAAAACACTTAGAGAAAATAGACAGGGGAAAAATACCTTATCTGCATTTCTCTTGCAATTCCATTTGGACAACAGTATTTCCTAAACGTAGCCTATTCACTGCTGGATATGTAATTACCTTCAGTTCATAGTCTAGACATTAATGCTTTCGTAGTATTTAAGACTCCTTGTAACATGCTTGCTGCTTTAAGTAAGCAAGGCTAAATCTTGACCAGATAAATTAGCAAAGAATGCAATAAAAGCTGCAATAAAAGAACTTTATCCTCCAAACCTTCAAGTTGCTGCTAAATGAGATTTCTTTGAAATGCAGATCAGTTGAACTAGATTAGTGAATTTTAGCTCCTGTCAACATCATAACAAAATACAAATACAATTGTTCACTGGCCTTATCTCCATGCTTCCATCTGCTGCCTTGTTATTTACTTTCCTTGATTTACTATGCAGATCTAAATAAGACACATCAAGGAGGGCTTACAACACAATGGCTTCTTAAGCTTTACATCAAGGTATTTGAAACTGAAGCCCTGAAAGGGCTGCCATCAAAGACATATCTCTAATGAACTTCCATATCAGAGAAGGTTTGGTATTTAATACTGCTGTGAAAAGAAAAAGCTACAAATCAGAATGGCCTATGAAGGAAAACGTCTGCAAATCTTGATGAGATTAGCACCTACCAGAATTAATATCCCAATAAAAATGATATCTGGTTCCTTGAAGAGTTAAACTTCCAACCTTTGCAAAAATAACATGCAGTGCCAGAATGGGAAAACGCAGTTGACAAGGTTAAAAGGTCAGGGCAGTATTCTTTGTTTCTCCACAAATTGCTCAAAAAAGAGTTTTTGCTTGTGGCTTGGTTAAAATATTGTTGACAAACAAGCCCTGGCAAGAAATAATTAACACACTCGGTAATGTTAATGTGGTGCTTTCTGCAACATTAGAATTCTACAGTATCTTTAAAAAATTAGCAACAACTTCATGGTGAAACAACATAATCTAAAATGACAGCATGCAACATTTGTTCATCAATTTTACTATTTCCCTTTCTCCCCCACAGCAATCTATGGCAGCGCAGGATTAAATCTTCTGTCAGTTTGCTTAAAAAAACAACCCGTAAGTGCCATTTCTGTTACGTGCCACGACCCCATTCGCACAGCGCCGTAAATGAATCAGAAGTTTCCTCCTGATGATTTCAATTCTCTGCATCCCCATTCAAAAAATTAAACAAATATAAAATGAAAATACAAAGTTTAAAAGTTTCCACAACCCACACGCAACACTGCAGTAAGCAAACAGGGTGCTGCTGTCTGACGGTACCTTTTACTAGGCACCAGAGTATATAAACAAATGATGCTTTTCTTTCTTAAGAAAGCATTTCAATCATTTATGTTCCTCTCCAGCAAGGGAAGATCCCACAAGCATGTTCCATTCCGTGGATCAATCAGCTCCAAACCGAAGCAGACATGTTGTATGCTCCAGTGCCTGGGAATCATGCTGCAGGCTCACCAGATGATGAAAACTGAGGTATGCGGTGCAGGGGAGCCCCACATGGCACCCGCTAGCTTCTGGGCATGTCAAACTTCACTACTACCCTACAGTCAATGACAGCAAACACCTTCCCTTCTCTTCTTGCCTCCAAACATGTGCTTGTCTTTCTACCCTCCTTCCAAATTACAGGCAGTCTTCCAGAAACAAAGCCCCCAAACAGAAGCAACCTCCCATGGCTACGCTGCAGAAACTGCGCTCGTCTTCTTGCTGGATTTCATTTCATATGGGCTGTGTTCCAGGCTTACTTACAGCCACAAGAGACCGCTACCTTTCCCTGTTTAATGAAACGACAAAACAACAGATTTGCATATGTAAAAGCAGGTGCTGTAACAGGTTTGACTACTCTTGACCTAAAGCATGTAAAAAAGATTTATCGGCAACAGCTGTCCCTGAGGTATCGGGGCTCTGACGGACAGTCAAAACTTTGCCATCTGCACTGCCGTGTGTTATAAATGACAATCTGAATTAAAAGCTGGTCAACAAATCTCGTATAACTAATTCCCCCCGCATCCCCATCCATATGTTGAATTCCCAAGATATACAACATTTGGATTATCCATTATAAATACCAACCTTTAAGCGAGTTGCAACTTACTCAAGAAACAAGCATTTAAATAATACTCCAAACGTACATAGTCTGAAATGCTTCAGCTGTTTTACATCACCATACAACCCCATATTCTTTTCAAGTAGCACTATATCTCTTTTCAGAATAAAAAATAGCTATAAACATTTACATAGTCTAATTTGGGGATTTACAGAGCTACAGTATTGTTTAGCTTGTGGATTATTAACCAATATAATTTTTGTTTAGCTTAACTTCTCTGAAGTCTTTCTTGAATGCCCTCACAAAAAAACGATTGATAGAAAAACATTTCAGAACACCTCTGTGTTCTTTGCATAATGATGTATGGCAGAGAAGCGAGGTTTGCATTTTATTTTCTGATTTCCCGTACAAAGAGGAGCTGTGGCTTTTCCTCCAGACCAAAGGAATGAACTTGAGAGTCTGAACGTGACCCCTTGGTGAACACAGTGACTTGTTCTGGAGCTATGCTAGCAGAAGGTAGCACCATATGCCCCAAGCCCCAACTTGGATGCTCTTTCCACAGTCTAATGTGCTTGTCAAAAGATGTTAAAATCAAATTTACTTTCTCTGAATATACTTTATTATTGTGCAAAGTAAAAGACAGGATAGTACAAGTTATTATGTCTTACACAGACTAGCATCCAAAACATCATTCCATCAGTTTAAACTGGGAAATTTTCTTTTACTGGTGAACGTTTACTGTCGTTTGTAACGTTACAGCAATCTTATCTCTGATGCCAATCACAGCTATTGTAACTCTTATTGATTACAAATGTGATCTAAGCTGTATCATTAAATTTCCTTCTCATAGACTTCAGGAAAAATAAAGCTCATTACTTGGAAATGAATGAAAATTACCTCTCTTTGCTCCAATTTTTATTTCACTGAACAACTTAAATTTAGCAAAAAAAAAAAATTAGAAAACCACTGTGTATATCACTGTAATACAGGCAGAAAAATTAGAAAAGTAACAGAAAAAAATAATCGATGGAGCACATATAGGAAACAAACTGTAAGTAACAGACAGGTAGCTTCACAACACTTCTCACGATAATTTTAAATGCTGTAGCAAATATAAAATCACTCATTTTGGGTTTCATTCTTCTTTTTAGAAGAAATAGAAGCATTTCATTTTTCAAATATATATATGCACATATGCGCTTGCACGCACTGCTGAAAGACAGGATGCACTTTTTTCTCATGAGGATAATAAAACTATCTCGCACAAATTTGTGAGATTCAAGTGATCCTTTAAACAGTTACAATTTACTGCAAAAACAATGCAGACTCAAAAAAAGAAATACAATTTATTTACTCGCTAGATTGTAGCTGTCTGTTGAGAGCTACAGCGATCCCCTCAGGAGCATAAATATTTAGACAAATTTTAAAATGTGTATTATATACTTGACAGAACATATTTACATGACAGCTCAGAGCTTAAGCAATCTGATTGAAATATTTCCCATATAAAACAAAGTCAAATTGGGAAAAAAAAAAAAAAAAGACAGCTCAACCATGTAAAGAGGCTTGAGATTAAAAACAGAGCCATTTAGAACCAGATTAGCCATTTAAGTGTTTGTGTCAAAATTATGATAACCTTCATCTCCTTCCCGATGCACTGTACCTCACGGATGAGTTTATGAAAATCTCAGATGAGCAGCACGCAGCATTAGCTCCGTGTCTTCCCTAACTAAGCCCTTTAATTGCCTGCCCTTCATCTGCTGCCCCCCCGCCTGGCTCCCACCCTCGGGCAGGGCTGTTCAGCGCGGCCGCGGGCCTCCCTGCAGGGCCACTCTGCCCGGGAGGGGACACGTCCCCTGCCCAGCACTAACCTCCGAGCTGCAGGGAGACAGGGAAAAAGGTGGAACAGCCCTCCTAAGCCTGCTGTCACTTCTGTCAGCAGTGCAGTGAGAAGGCCGAGGGAAAGCTCTTTGATCTCCATGAAGCCCAGGGCTCATTTATACCTTGGTGATCTTGGCCTTCTTTAAAGAAACTACATACGTTGGGATCAGACAGTGTTTTTGGGGTTGGCTCACAGAAGCAGTAACAAACACACAGGCACCCTCACTCACTGAGCTGGGTCTGAAAATGCCACCATGAGCATATGGGCCATTCTCTGCCAGGAGAAAGCAGGAAGCAAGAGATTGGGTATTTCAGGATGGCAAACGCATGAGAAACATATTCAGAAAAAAACAGTACATAAACTTATGAATACTGTGTTGTGCGTTTTCCACAACAGGAAAACAGAGGTGGCTGTGCCCAGCCATCAGACACTCAGATCTGAATTGCTGCATGGGAATGGCCGTGGCCTTGAGCACGGCTGGGAGACCAGGAGGGAGGTGGCACATGTAGGGAGCGTGAGGAGAAGACTGAAAAGAAGCCCCATGCCACTTAGCATCTGCAGTTCCTGAAGCATTTACAGAAGTATAGTTTCTCCAAAACCAGCAACTTAGGAGAAAAAAGGTGTGAAGGGTTTACAAGAATGCGCTTCCTGGAAAGATGTCAGCAACTTGGAGGCACACCTACAGTCCTGTCAGAGAGAACGGGTATTCCAGACAAACTACAGATTAAAAGATGATAAAACAGCAAAGACAGAGGGGACTAGCAAGAAACAGGCCCTGAGCCAAACAGTACATTGGAAATGGCTGGTCAGAAATTACGTTTGGACCACCTTTACTCACTACTGTGCAATACTAAAATCAGACACATCCGACCTAACACCAAACATCAAAGCAGGATGCAATGGCTGCCACTACCATCTCCATAAAGCTGCTCTGGTGAAGTGTCCGACGCGTGAGCGGAGGAAGCCAGTCACTGCGAGGTAAGTAAGTCACAAGAGGGAGAAGGCTGCAAGAACTTTTTTTTTTTTTTTTTTTTTAAGAGGAGAAGGATATTCTTCTAAATGTCTGAGCTTAAAAAAGTTAAAAAATGAACTTCAGTAGAAAAAATCTTCAGATTGTTGGTGAAGTGCAGAATGAATACAACAAAACATAGATTACACAGTTAGATTTTTCCTCTATTTTGGACTGTTTAAATTAATTGGCTGCTTATACTGGATTCTGTGAACTTAGTAAGGCTATTTGTTAATTTCGCTGTTTCACTTACGTATTTAGTTACGTTCAGCGAAAACTTTCACCATCAAAAGCTAGGAATCAGTGGTGAAAAAATGCTGAGGATATTTGTCTTTCTTATTCTACTCTCTTCTCCAATCATAAACCAATTGTTAGACTTTGTATTGAGAACTGTCGCCTTTTGTAAAAGGAACACGCCTCACAGAGCACAGCAAATGGTTTCCTCCCTCTGACTTTGTTACTATATCAAGTAGCATGAAGAGGTTATCTTCAAGTTTGCGGCAAACAGAAAATAGAATGCTAATATTTTTTATTAAAACAAGGTAACAATCAGTGAATTTTCAGATATTAACTCCCCTACTAAACTATATTTCCTTATTGTTTACATACAGCAATTCTCTTAATACACTGCCTTAATTTTACAAGTGGGAAACTTAAAAAGTGGAAAAATGCAATTATGAAGTGTTCTTTTTATTTGCAATTAAATTCCAAGGCTGCAGAATACTGTATCTGTCCCAATTTTACAAACTGCTTACGGCATCTGCCAACCAAGTTTCAAGAGGATTAGCTGTAATGAAAATGCAACATATGTAAATACAACCATGTATTTAAATGTCAAATATTTCAAACACAATAGCAAAATTATAAATTCAAAGTTATCTTTCCAAACATGTAATTCTATCAACTCCTACCATGGAATATAAGAATTTGGAAACAGCTTTTTTGTACTCTACTGTACAAAGTAGACAATGGGGCAATATGATAACAGTCTTCGTCATGTATCTCATTATTTGAGTGTTTGTGTTTTTTACGAACACACAGCATACGCTACCTTTAACGTCAATTCCATGTACTTCAGATTCACACAGCAGATTCAGAAGAACATTGTTCTTTGTGCTAAGCTAGCAAAAATAAGGCATGCTAAGAACATAAAAAAGCACCTTTTATTTGTGCTGAGTATCTTGTTTACTTGGCATTCTTATATTACAACAGGAGAAAGAACGCCATTATAGAAGAAAATAAAACCATGCAGCTAAAACTCCTCTGACTTCAGACACATTTTTCTCTTCTCTGGATGTAGTACAACCTTGCTGTGAACTGTTAGGTTTCTACTACTTAGAGACAGACGGTTTCATACTGCTCTACAGAGATTACTGCTGTCTATCTAAATAGGGCTTACAGTAGCATCAGCATATTTTATTAACTCAGAACCATAAATCCTATTCTTATATGCTCTCAAAGACCAACACTCCTAGGGTCAGTTAAATTTACATCAGCACGGCACCTACCAGGAAGAAGCTTCAAAGTGAAGGAATATTCCCTTCCAACAGTCCCTCAGAAATTTGGACATCTATTGAAAGTTTAAAAAGCAGTACTCCATCCTTGATATTAAAGGACAGCTTCCCAATCAGGTCTCCGGGTCACTGTAACACTGCACAGCATCCCAATACACTTTATAATGTATATAATTACTATAATGTATATAGTTACATATAATAAGCATATATAACGTTACATATAATTACTATATGCAATGTAGATATACATAATGTAAATACAACATAGGTTTTCTTTGTCTTTCAATAATTCTCCCTCTTTTGCTCCATAAGCAGGCTACCAGATCTTAACATCCGTACTTATCTGTGACTTGGACAGTAAATTCATGTAAAGGAAAATAGAAAGGAATGTTCATTTATTTTCCATTCCATATTAGTACATGAAAGTGCAACACCAACAAAATTATTTCTGCATATTTCTCTGCTGTACTCAGAAGTGACAAGAGGGACATCACAACTATATATACACTGTTAAGGACTGGGCAGCAAAAAATTATATAGAAACTCTACAATCCAAAAAATAATTTTAAATAAATGTGTGGTGTCTACACACATTTATCTTTACACTAATGCCTCTGAATAAATGCTGTAATGGCACAGGTGATTCCCAAATAAAATTTTGGCTTTACGGGAGCAAGATGCACTTATCTCGATAAATACTGTTTTTTTCATTGAGGTGTGCAAAACATGATTTAGCCTCCAGTAATCTTTAGAAATACAAATCAGATACCAGGGTCTCCCTGGGGGAAAAGCCAGCCCTGCCATCTCCCTCTCTATCATTAGTGACAATAAACTCTGTACTGTAGCCAAGTGGTTTCCACAAAGCAAGAAAAGAGTGCTGTTTTGCTGAAGTGGAAGACCCTAGAAGAAAATGGGTATCTAATTTCATCAACTGCTGTTCTTTCTCCTTTTTTTTTTCCCCTAGTAAATGTCTTAAATCAAAATGAGACAGAGGACAAGAACAAATAATGGTCGAACTTGATTTTAGAGGTTTCTTCCAACCTCAATGATTCTATGATATGGACACAAGTTGCGCCAGGGGAGGTTTAGATTGGACATTAGGAAGATTTCTTCACAGAGAGCGTGGTGAAGCACTGGAATGGGATGCTCAGGGAAGTGGTGCAGTCCCTGTCCCTGGAGGTAGTTTAGAAAAGTATGGACATGGCACAAAGGACGTGGTTTAGTGGAGGGACTTGGAAGGTCAGTCTGATCATTGGACAGATGATCTTGAACGTCCTTTCCAATCTACAGGATTCTATAATTCTATGATTTTATGATCAAGAAGGTGGTTTTGCCCCCTTCTTCCACAGCTGGCAGTGTGTGGCGTGGCAAGTCTTGAAGACTGAGGAGTCTCTTTTCTGAGAACCAGGTAACAAACACGGAATCAATTCATGTATTGACTGTAATATCTCACTTCAATTATTACTAAATACCTATAATGAAGTTGATGACACCTTTCTTTCCTTTTGCTAGAAATTCACCATATTTAAAAACTTAGAAGCCACGATCACAGTTCTACAATGTGAGGATCTGATTTGAAAGTGATAAACAAATTTAAAAACAAGTTTTCAAACTGCAGACCACTTACTATTTTATCTTATTTCATTCTAACATAAAACACATTCTATTCTGTGGAAGTTCATTCTCAAATAGCAATTTAACAATTCAATGCTAGCAGTTCTGTGAAGAGAAAACCAGTAAGCTCTGAAGCCATTTGATCTCCTCATATCAAAATTGCAGTCTTGCACTGATTTCAGAATCTACTTTATTTGCTATTTTCCAACAGAAAAGTAGAAAGACTACAAAAAGCAGAGTCAGAAGTAAACATTTTGATCAACCTAATTCTCTTTCAAAAACAAAAACTGTCACTCTTTTTTTAGAAAAAAAAACCTTGAAATTTGAAGACAAAATAAATGCATACGTGTGACTTGTTTACATCAGGTATAAACAAGCCCCTCAGAAATTTGGAGAGCACAGAAATTTCTTTTGACAGCTTATGGGTAATATTTAAGGAAATGCCTAGAACACTTAGTAAATCTTTTGACAACTTAGCAACTTGACCAATATAGCTGTTCAGACACCACACTGATGTGCATCATATACAGACTTTTCAAGTCTGTATTTTTGCAATTTTAGCACAGACAAAAGGGTCAGGGTGCAATCACACTGCATGGAACAAGGCAGGGGGTGTAGCAACATACATTGTATCACCAAGAAATGGGAGAAATGCTGAGTCTGAAACACTGATGACTTGCTATGATCTGCACGCCAGCAAAAATATGGCTTGGAAAGAGCTAATGTAGTGGCTGGCCCCACACAGAAAGAACTGCGTGCACTAAATATTTTAAGCATGAAAACTTACAATAAACATGAAATTCAGCTACCCAAATGAAATTGCACAGAAGCTCTTTTCTTCGGATGCATTCCATTCTGCATCTAGGAAAACATCATGCTGGCCTTCAGCATAATGCCACAACCTTGGGTTTCTTAGGCTTCAAACTCTCAGAGTTGTTACTAGGTTTTTCACATAAATATTTCACAACTGGGCAACCCTCATTCTGCCTACGGCTTTACAAGACGACTTTCCTCGGCAATACAGCGACCACTCACAAGGTGACTTCCCAAGGCCCACCGATATCCACAGGCTTGTTTCTCGAGATGGGACAGGCAGAGTCAGCAGACCACTCCCACCACAAGCAGAACATTCCCCTCCATCTTACCGCTTGGCATTCCCACACGGAAAGGGGAAATAAGATTACTTCATCTCTAGTGTGTGCCAAAGTTTCTACAAACCAAAGCACCAGCACTTCACTGAAAACTTTTAGAGAGCTTTTGGAACAAAGGTCCAACACTTCCTGAAAATCAAAGAGCATGAACATGTGCAGAGAGCTGGTATCTGGGCACACATTTGGTGAACAAAGCACCATTTGGTCATGCTAATACACTGCAAGCAAGACTCCCAGGTAGACATTATCTTAAGGTCATCTTCTTAGCCAGAACGGTGAAAGATCGCAGGGGATAATAGATGGGCAAAAAAGATTTATGAAAGCAACAGAGAAAGAACTCAGAAGGTCTATAGGAAGCGTGCTGAAATAAGACTACATACAAAAACGTAAGATTAAACAGTTAAAACTCTATGTAACATTGACAGGTTTCCAGGCTAGCTCCAAAATTATGATGACTAAGCATTTTGTCAACAACAACTTGAAAAGCTGTTGTTCAAGCTTTGAAAGCTTGAAACTAAACTTTAAAGGATTTTGGAATACAGCTCTCATTACAAAGACATTCCAACTCAAATCTTGAATATAAGAATTTTCCTTTACAGAAATGCAACAGTCAAGAAAAATCTATTATCAAAGCAACAGCATACACTGCCAAGCGCAACCCAAGATCCTACAATGGGCACATCCAGATATAGACACACACCAAACTGCTGTTTAGACGTAGGGGAGGTGGAAAGGGAAAGTAATTCCTTCTAGAGGAGAGCCCAGTCTCATTCCTTCTTGGTATGCTTGCATTTGAATGCTACTATCAAGAGAGTTACAGGATAAGAGAAAGCAAGAATGCTGACGAACCTGCCCAGAGCAGCTTACCTGCATGAAGCGCCAGCTCCTTGCATGAGATGGCAACACTGGGGAAGTAACTTGCTATGAACACAGAATCCCCACCTGAAACGTAATTTAACAAATGGAGATAGAAGGCACTAAAAACATGAAGAAATACTCACCTGCTCAGAAAACAGAATTCTAGTTTATACTTTTATTCATGACATGGTGTTTCTACTCGGAGGATGACACTGAGTTTCAATGAATAAATCTACTTCTGTTTTAATTCTAAAACTATAGAGGTTGATAGCAAGATGAATGAGTTTTGAACTGACACACATACCATGAATACTCAAATAAAGTGGCACAGGGAGGCAGCACCAAGCGTGCTCAGGAACAACAAGACAAGCACAGCCCAGTCCACCTCTTACAGCGAACAAATGACTAAAATAGAAACACCTCGAAATATCTTACATGGCAACCAAAAGGAAGCCAAAACAACAGTCATTAGATTAGAAGACCTACAACTTAAGACAGAAGTTGTTTATTTTCTGTGATCCTACAACTGATTGCAGTTTTCACTTATCTAGAAATAATTACTGTATTCATTCTGTGAATCCAGTGTCCAAAACTTAGGCTTCCTTATATTTCAGTCCGTAACGTTCTGTGGTTATTGTGATTTGCTAATTCATTTTGCTTCTTTAAGAATAGTTGACAGGCATTTTAAAAATATGCTCTCAGATCTTCTCTGGTAGATAGCAGAACATATATAATGCTTAACGAAACAGTAACGATGTACTCCAGTAAGCATATAATATTATAACTCTACGCTATGTGATCAGACTACCAAGTGGAACCATCACTTCTATGCCCTCCTATTTAAAGCGCCTATATTTCAATGCTCAACAGTAACATTCCATCAATTTATTTATCTATCTTCTTAAGTCAGTCTCTCATACGAAACTGCATACGGTGTACAATTGAGCAAACAGAACGTATAATATCCAAGTAAAAATCACTGTTAAAATTCAAACGGAAAATGACTGGAAGATGACCAATTTACCATCATAGCATCAGTACCAAGGTCGTATGCCATATCTAATCCTAAGGATCAAGCCTTCAAGAATAAACGACGTCTAAGAAAACCAAGGCTGCTTTGCTCCTTGAGAACATTCAGAGCAATACTGGCAATGGTCCTATGCTAACATAAAAAATGAATCAGCTAAAAACAGAGGCGATGAAAAAACTTAATTGCCAGCAAATACCATCTCTCAATAGCAGATCAAACTCAACAGCTGAAGAGAAGGTAGTAGAGGACAAACTGATTTGAGAATAAGAAGTCATGAGGTCCATAGATAGCTGTCACTGAGTTATGCCTATTAAAAGACAATTTATTTCTGTTGTAGGATTCAAGATGTCTGCTTTCTCCATCTATGTTAGACATTAGCATTCTGTTAATTGCCTGAAATAGCCTGCAGTTGCTATTTTTAGTTCGTATTATGTTCTGATTTTCAAAAGTAAAGAAGAATAGTAGGCACTTTCTTTCTCCAGGCTTTATGTAAATGCAGAACCCTATATGGAAAAGGGGAGAGTGATGGAAAAGGGAGGACTGAGATTCTATCACGTGCTCTCTTTATTGCTGCCATCCCGTTTTCACAGGGGAGAGCAGTATTCATAGTTTTCTTTCTTCTCTCTTCTCTTTGGTGCTGATGCTGACACACAGAGAAATTCCACTAGAAATGGCAGCACTGCTAATTATCAAAGGACACCCTGGGCTGAAATTGTGTTGGTACATACTGTACCCTGCACCTTCCTGAGCTGCAGTGCTGTGTTCTGGAATGAAAGCTTATGCAGCTTCCAGCCTTTGTGTTATCTTCAAAATAATTTTGAGAATTCTAAAGAAAGGTTACTTACGAGACACTGGAATTTTTCACAGTGTGTAATCCACAGATATCTTCACACTGTATGGAACACCTCATTGCTTGAAAGTAGAGAAATTTTCTTCTTTGCTGGGCTCCTAAAAGGGTCTACTCTCATGACAAGTGAGAATACAAAGAACATTTCAAATGGCATTTTAGTTCCCTCTCAACCACAGTGAAATAAAGAAAAGCTTCAAAAAACCCAGAAGGAGATGGGAAAGCCAAGCAAAAAAAAAAAAAGCAGATGAGGATTAATAGTAACTTCAGCTACTATTAACAGTAAATAGTATATTAAAATAACAATAAAGTATATAAATTTTACATTGTTCAGTTGACTAACAGTTCACATTCACAGAAAGTCACTCAGAGTAACAACAAGCCATTAAACCCCTGACAAAAGTTACCTAGCATAGGATCCCAGAGGCCTCCAGGCAAACAACTGCATTGGTCATCAGCATCAAAGACACAGTACAACACCCTGATGAAGCTGTGGGTGCATTTCCATATGGTCATTCAACAATTACTTAGGCTTTGGTGGGAGAGTTCCAATCAAGTTAAAAGATTCTTTGTCTGTTCACTGCGTATCTTGACACCAATCTCCACTCAGAGAGCAGCAACCATACAGAAACATTTGATGCTTTCAGAAACACACTTGGATGCTTTGTCCATGATAATAAACCAAAGAGCCAAGACATACACTCAAGTGTTGAATCTGTGAATATAAAACCATAGTACTCACTTGTGTTGCTCCAACATCAACTGTCTAAACTAGGTCTGAGGTTTAGAAGGAAAATGTGGGAGATGAAGACAAAATGCAGCCAAAAATGGAGAAACATGCTTTTCCTGGACATGTATTCAGTCTTTTAAAAAATGTATATGGAAGATACAAATCTGAATTCTGCTACTCCTCTCCGATCTTCACGGAAAGGTGGAGCCATGAGCCGGCAGCTGGAGGGTACAGAGCAGCCCATCTGACTGTGCAAGACTAGGTTGAAATCAGAGCAACCACACAACAGAGCAAAACATCTTAACAAGCCTAACAAAACCTTCTATAAACCTTAAAGAGGAAAGGACACAAAACGGAGGCTTAATCTTTCAGAGAGCTTGAGCAGAAAAGGGTGACAGGAACTCTTTTACAGAACTAAGGGAGAAGAATCTGAAACTGGTAATAAACAAACATACTAAATGGAGTGTTCTAGGACAGTGAGAGACATCAGACATTAGTTACATGAAACAGATCTTACAGGTCTTCACCACAAAACAAAGAAAATCCAGATATTACAACAGCCTCAAATATTCTGGAGAACTGTACCAAGCAGTGCCCCACTCAAACAAATTATTGCAAGGATTTCTGGCAATGCAGAAACTGAGAAGTAAATATGACTTATGCTAGTCTGTCTTCCCTGGAAAGATCCAGATGGGGTAATTAGAACAGATCTCCCTCAAGCAATGTATTCTGTTCGACGGGTCTGACCAAGAGCTCACGGATCATGGAGAAGAGATGATCCTTTCCCCCATGAGCCAATGGCACAGGGACCTCAAAGAACACAGATGTTCTTCATTTCTGCTTCGACATACTGTACAGTTGCATTCCTTGAAAATGAGCCTGGAAATCTCATGTAGATGTATTTCAGAGGCACCTTGAGTTCCCAAACAAGTAACACGAGGCTCATGCTCCTCTGGCAGACCTTAGCCCCTTGATGTCAAGTTTATCCTTTGGAGTCACCAGGCACAACAGGATGTGCCAGACACATCACTGTACTAGGGAGGGAACTGGAAGAGTATCAGTGGCCTGATACTGACACCATAGCAAAAGCTTCCCATAATTTGAGTAATGGTAACCTGCTTTCTGAAAGAATACACAGCAGGATAGCACACAGACAGGAGACACGTTTAGTGTTAGGTGATGTGTGGTGCAAGGCATCACGGAGGTTAGCTGGGATGTGTATTGTCAGATAAGTAAAACATAGTCTAGGATCTGTTCACAGACAAAAGAGCTCTTAAATTGAGATTTAATGGTTTCTCCAGATTTCAGTAATATAACTTTTGATTCAAGTGTTCACCTTGGGACCCAGATGCTTGGAAAGAGACTGAATCATTTGAAGAGATTCAGGTTTTGCACCTTTGTGGAATCCTTTATCAACTGAACAATTGTCAAAGTAAATGAAAAAAGGCATGCAGAGACATGAGAATTTAACAACGATTGCCACCACCACGATGAAAACTTCAAGGGTTACAGGCAGGACAAAATGAAAGACTCTGAAACGAACACAGTTATCATCTGAGAACAAAATAGATCATTGACCATATGCCAGATTTATAACTACAAGAAAATATGCACCTACAATATTAAAAAATTACAAACTGCCTACTGAACATGAATTTCAAACACAGGAATAGGGTATCAAAACATCCTTTCTCTTCATAGGAAATAAGCTCTGTAAAATCCACTCTACTGCAGCGTGCTGCAACTGGCTGTAGGACACCCATAGCACAGAACGAAATCCATCTGCAGATAAAGCATACCTTCATGAAAAAGGTGTCTAAAAAAGGACACAGAAGTGGGGGCACGTGGTAAGCTGGATCACACTGTCATTGTTCATTATGTCTGGTCCCTAAGCATCTAATATTTTGTTATATCAAGACAGCAGAAAACCCATCAGCCCATCCACACATCAAAAAACAAAAAAACTTCATTTGGAGCCTTGCTTGAGACAGAACACAGCCTTCTTTCTTAGGATTCATGGAGATACAACCTAAGAATTGGGTGTCCCCCACAGCTCTGCAGAAGCATGGGCCTTCATGGTCCAGAAACCGAAGAAGAATATTTAATAGGAGGTCCCTGACATAAGTCTGGAAGCAAGATGAACTTCTTACCAGAAGAATGGATACCACAGATTGACCAGAAGTTTCCATCACAGCTAGAGACAATCGTGAACAGCGTCAACAACCTGTACCTCAGAAAAGACTGAAATGCAGTCTTTTAACATGTAAAGGGAGAAAATCTGAAACAAGTACGAACTTTTCCAATTCAACAGATGAAATTGCAATGATGCAAATAAACAGACTTAACCTCCTCGCTCAAGGACAGGTCTAAAGACCTTGGTCACCAAAAGTCAAAGACTTCTCCTTTTTCAATACAGCAATTGCTTCCAGGAATGAAGCATTGAAAGGGATGTAGAGATAGTCCACGCTCCCTGCAGCCTGATGTTTCTTGCCAAGTCCTGGTAGCAGAAGAGCAGGCCGGAGCAGAACGTCTAGCTCTAAAATGACCTCAGCAGGGGCCCTCTCATGCAAAATATCCATATACCAGGTTGTATAATACTTCTACTTCTTTATTAAGGGGAACTCAAAGCAGTCTCTGACCACTTAGGTCTAAGTTCTTGAAAGAGAACTCGTCATTGTAGCCCCCTGTGCTCCCCTGGTGCCGGACGAGTAAGACAGGTGATCCTGACATCATCAGAAAATGTTGCCAAGGCGTAATTAACTTACGTACACTCATGAGTAAAGAAAATTTTCTCTTGAGAAAGCAAACAGGGAAGGCTTTTTCTTACTACAAGGCAAGAGGAATGACAAATCACTGTTTGCCCTGTTAGCAGGTTTTTTGCAAACTGCTTCTGAAGAGATTTCCTTATCATTCAGATCAATACAAATTTAACAAGTGGTAACTCCAGCAAGAACTCAAGATATATAAAAATTAGAAACAGATTTCTTCGATTATATTTGACAACATGCAAATACGCTTACCACACTGATGGAGGTAAATGCCGTTATGAAATGTCACAATGGAGGATAAGTCTCGTCACTTGACAGTAGCAAGATCTTTTATTCAGAATTTTCATTTCACATATCAACTGAACACCACATGACGAAGCATATGGCTTTAACTTCACAGTTTATTATTTTACTTGATTTGTCCCTAGATTTCTTTTTTTTCAAATTAACATTTCTCTCACATTCATCTAGTTTTCAAAATTCAATTACATAACTGGAGTTTAAGGAAAAGGCCTAAGAGGAGGCTTTGACATGAAACCATAACATCCATCCTGTTCAAAATGAAACTAGTAGAAAACTTTGACACAAACTACTGAATTAAAATCACTTTTAAAAACCAGAGATAACAAAATTTGCAAAAACGTCCTCTTTGAAAAACAGTCACCAAAGTTTTAGGACATCACCTTATAAAAAAAATTAAATTTTTATCTGCAGAGCAACATACTCTTAGCAATGTCAATCTGCACTCAATTCAAAAAAGAGCAATGCTGTCTCATTATTACTGATGTTACTATGTTAGGAAATAATGCTAGTTAAAGACAATGGTTTCTCAACTCAACTATAATAAAAAGCCAGGCTGGATGGGGCTCTGGGCAAGCTGGTCTAGTGAGCGGTGTCCTTGCCCATAGCAGGTGGGTTGGAACAAGATGATTTCTAAGGTCCCTTCCAACCTGAACCATTCTATGATTCGATGATAATATTAAAGATATTAGTTGAATTAGATCACATGATTAAGCCATCACAAGAGGCCTAACTTGGCATTATTTCTGTTACAACTTTTAAACTGCAGGTTGCTCTGATGGATAACAGAGATTGTTACTTGCTGAATCATGATTTTTGGAGCATTCCTGGGCAATATGTTATTACTTTGGTATTAAGAAATAAGGTATGTGCAGTGCAGAGTTTCCTTCTCCATGCCCACACATTGCACGTGACAACAACACAAAAACATCTCCTGTATTTTTAATCCGTAAAAGTAATTATTACTCCATCTTGTAAAACCTTCTCTTAAATGCAAACATGTTTCTTGAGAGTCTGGAGCTTTTTAAAAAACAAAATTTTTCCAAAGGCAGAATCAACATTACAGAATCAACATTTTTTGTTAATAATGTAGCATGTTTTAAAGGCCAGAATAGAAGTTCCACGTTTGCTAGTAAAGACTACAAGGTTTTTAGCATTACCTAATCAAAATGCATACGCAGCATACTGAAATTCAAAATATTTTAAATGCTTTAAAATATTTATCCTCATCAGCATGTATTTCCACAGTTTTGGTAGAGTCACATAATATGTAAAGGAAGTTTGCCTTAACCTTCTTTGAACTATGGACAAAGTAACTTCTGAGTACGTTAAAACTCGATGCCATCGAGACATAGAAAGAGAAATATAAAATAATCAGCTCGTATCTCAAACTGGTTAAATTAAGAAATTTTATCTATAAAACATACCATATGCAAAATTGAGTCATTTATAAGTAATGTTGATCAAGTTCAATTAACCAGAAGGCACAATTTCAGTGAACTGTGATCATTGTTTTAAATTAGCATGAGTACAATATTAACTAAGCAATCTTGGAAAGCAAGATGAATTAGTTGTGAAGGAAATGAAATATCCACAACTAAAAAAAATACTCCCTACAAATCTCATGCAACATTATTATAACTATTTTTTCCTAATTTGACATGCTAAAGGTTACTACTTTTCATACATGTAAGACATTACTGAATTTTTAGACCGATATTTCATAGCATAACAACACAATCACACGAGGCAACTCAGCATGCCTCTTTTGCCACCCGCCACTTGCTTCAGCTATCCCGAGCAGTTCTTTGTATCTTCCAGTGGAAAATGATACCATGTCATCACTTATGTTCAAATAAGTGGCCTTTTAACCAAGATCCAGCAAACAAGCTCTGAAGTACTCCATTAAAGCTATCCAGAAATTCTATAGTAGCTTCACTTGAACTAAACAAAGTATACAAAGCACTCATTAATTGAAAAGAGGTAATACAGTGACTTCTTAGATCTATATTGGAAATTCATGTCATTTTGCTTACCTACCATACAATTTTTAATACACTGAACATTTCTGTGTACTAATACTGAACAGATTAATCTCAAATCTGCTGAAGAAGAAAGCAGAGTAAACATTTGCATTAATACGGGTGTTAGTTCTCTAAATACTGCACTCCTAAATTCCGTAACGACACGTGCAGCCGAAACTGTTTTCCTTCCAGAGCTTCATACAGACCTCTTCAAAACTAGCTAACTTGGAGTACTGGCCTACAAAGAAAAGAAGAAAAAACAGGGGAAAAAAAAGAAAAAAAAAAAAAGAAAAAAAAAAAAAAAAAAAAGGTATCTTGGAAGTTTTCTTTCTCCTTTTGTTCCACAGACCTCCAGTTTTCAAAATCAATAAACAGAAATTGCCAGAATATATAGAAAGAAGAAATGCTGCTGCATAAAGCTCCACTGATTCCCTTTTACAAAGTAAGTGTGAAAAGCATCTTCTAAAATAAAGAACCGGTTTTACTTCAGTTTGTGCCAAGTGTGGGAAGGAACTGAGATGTAGCTAAAATAATGGGGAAAGGAAGAGAGATTTTTGTTATACATTTTATTGAGCCAATTAACTACGCGAAGAAACGTCAAAGCATTAACCAAGCAAGATTCTATTTCTACTTCTTCCATTTCTGAGAAGACTACTTTCCCTTCTATCTGTATTTTCTCCTTTTTTGTGTTGTTTGCTTCTAAGTGCTCCATATAACATTTGTCAATCTATGCGAATTTCTCTCCACCACACTCCCCATAACCCTTTAGAGACCCTTCCCATGAAAAGCACTGCCAGAATGGCAGGATGGTTGAGGCTGGAAGGGACCTCTGGAGATCCTCTGGTCCAGCTGTTCAAACAGGGAGCCAGAGCAGGTTGTCCAGGGCCATGTCCAGGCAGCTTCTGAAGATCTCCAATAAGGAGACTCCACACTCTCAGTGGGCAATCTGTGCCAGCGCTCCGTCACCTGGCACAGCACAGAGTGCTTCCTGGTGTCCAGAGAGAACCTGCTGTACTCAGTTTGTGGTTGGCACTGGGCACTACTGAAAAGAGTCTGGCCCCAACCGCTCTGCACTCTCCCTCCAGAAGTTTAGGTCCTTCTGTCCTTGTACTGCCTAGCACAGGGCCTTCTACTCTGGAAGCTGAGCTCAGCCAGGACTGGTTTCAAAGAAATTTGAGAGAAAATACACTACAGATATCCCTTATCCTTCTTCTCACTCCTATCTCTTCTACTGGACTCTTCATCTTGCGTGTCCTGTACCAGTGCTTTTCATCTACTGCTCAGGACATGTACCAGAATCCTTTTCTGTAAATTCTAAGAGAAAGGTTAACCAGAGGACAGGATTTAAGTTAAGGAGAGGGAGAACACAGAAGATTTCTACTTGAAAATAGATGGATAGGTAGATAAGACAGTGATGTCACAATATTGCTATTTCTGAAGTCCGTATCAATATTTTTGACTTTTGATTGGTGTAACACGATAAAGAGATGGAAATTAGTGAAAACATAAGGACATTACACTACAGGTTACCATGACTGCAGGACCATTAGCTTATCTGAGAATGCAGATTTGAGGAAGAAATAACCTTCCCAATATGAATCATACGACTAACAGCAGCGCTGGGAAAGCAATTCATTAGCCCCAAATCCAAATTCATAATGAAGCCCTCAAGAAATACTCAGGTTGTATCCATTCCTTGACATGGAAGGCTGATGAAGGAAAGGCTAAAACAACTCCTGAATTTAAGTACTGATGGACTCTGGCAAGCTTTACTATTCATGTTAGACTTCCGCATCTAGAAGTCCTTTTCTTCCACTAGCCTAAGACCACCAGAGGCCTGAATGAAAAACCTCTCTTTTGTCACCAACTATTCTGACAGGCAGCAGGCCAAGCCACTACTGAGGTATAAATGGAAAATTTTAATCCCCAAACCTAAGTTACATTTTTATAAAATCCTAAAACGACTACACTCAACTGTGTGTGTGTGTGTGTGTGTGTGTGCTCAGACACCTTGAAAATCAGGGGGATAAGAAGAAATTATACACATGCAGTAGATACCTTCTCTGGGCCTCGTCACTCATTTGGGACAGCAAATACTGGCTGAACACAAATCACAGAATCACAGAATTGTAGGGGTTGGAAGGGACCTCAAGAGGTCATCGAGTCAAATTGATTTGAACAAGGAAGTCAAATTTGATAAGAAATTGAAGGTGTCTGGCAGCAGCAAAGAAACCAAGAATGAAGCAATGACAAATCACGAAAAGTATATGACATGCAGAGTGTACCTACATTACGTTTAACAAATTATCTGAACACAGAACATCCATTACATCAAGGACAACAAAAACACATGCTATTTGTAGCAACAAATAACACAGGCTCCTTTCCATAGGATGGGGGAGACCTTCCCAGGAAACAGTAACTACAGAAGCTAACCAAATGAATACGAACTGGCAGCAGTCAAAGGACTAATGTAATCTCTGAATGTATAAGCAAAGAAATCTAACTGAGAAGCTGCATTACCTGAGTATTTGACACTGGGGTCACTCCTACTGAAATAGCGTTGCTGGTCTGATAATCACAATTCACACAGGACATCAGTTAAATGGGGAGGATTCACAGAACACACTTTAAGTAAATCACTGGAAAACAGGCCTGGCAGTGAAAAGGCAAATCTATTCTATTTACCAAAGAGAAGATTATAGAACAATTTAACCACAGCCTGTAAGTACCCAAATACGGGGCAGAAGCTTAACAATGGTATTTTATTTCTCCCTCTCCATCTCTAAGAAAGGCGTAAAAACATCCTGGAAAGCTGAAGCGAGACAAATTCAGATTAGAATTTAGAGACAAGGATTGAACACTGAATTGCTATGTACTATACCAGGTTACAGAGGGTTACAATGGATTTTCCATCACTGGAAGTTTTCCTTCCCTTTACCCACCACCATCAATGAGATCAACTGTTTTTCTAAAAGACAGGACTTCATCCAATCTTCATTGTCCTTAAAGCAGAAATCAAGGAAGTCCTTGGCACAAACGAAGTCATACTCAAAGATTACAGTAGGTCTTTACAGGCTTAAAAGCTGCTAATGCGGGACAAGAGCTCAATTTTTTTTAATCCCTTATGTGTTCATGGCTTACTCCTTGCTGAGAAGCACCCACTAGCTCAATTCAGTGTTGTGCAAACAGAACAAGCAGGTAATCCCTGCATAGGAAAGCTGAACATCTGAACACATAACACAAGACAAAACAGGTGGGTTCAGAGGGGGACAGAGAGAAAATAATGAAACAATGTGGGTCAGCACAAAAGCAGGAGCTCTCATATCAGCAGCCTACCCATTGCCACATCTTCCTCAGGCAACACAGCAAAAGAGAGTTTGAAAGAGGGATCTGAAATTGGACAGATTGAGACCAAGAATAATTTTTAGTAGTGAGGAAAATTACCAGTACAGCAAGCTAGCAAGGGCTGTCATGGGATCTCCATCACTACAAGTATTTTAATCCAGCGCTGATTTTTTTCTTCCCCAGAAGATGCACTCTACTTCAAATAATAGTACTTACATAACAATTTAAGGAATTCATTCTTAGGCTGAAGATTCAACTGGATGATCCCAGTCATCCCCCCCGGTTTTACAAAACATGTTTTCCAAGTAATTCTCATGCCTCAGAAAGATCATTATTTCATGTTAAACAAACAAAATTATCAGGAATAGTTCATGGAGTCCCACAAAACTAATAAAAGTATTCATAAGGTGAGAGCTTCAGAACCATTCAAGCACTTTTGTACATATTTTTTTTTAATTTATTTTTGACATGAACTAAGCAAAGACATCAAGAGCTAGACTTCACTAAGCCCATGCACCTATCATACAATTAGGTCATTTACACATTGGAATAAATTGTCAAGTTCCTTAACAATAATCATAAAAATATTAGGAGAAAAAAAAAAAATGACCATCTCACTGTTACTACAAAACTTACTTTTCCTTAGAGAAATAAAGTGAAACCACACAAAGATAAACAGTGACAAAGGAGGAAATCTGCAAACCATCCATTCAGTAAAGATACAGACCATTTGCTGTCAGGTTAAAATAACAAAAACATCTAACAGGAAGAAGCATAACTAAAGACTTGTATTGTCTGTGTTAAAACACCAGGCAAGTTCTCGAGCGAGCAAGTGAGCCTCAACCAGGCCAAGGAGCTTCAGGCAGCACTTGGTCAGTCACAGAACCACAGAGTAAGTGAGGCTGGCAGGGAGCTCAGGAGGTCTCTCGTCCAGTGCCCTGCTCAAAGCAGGCTCAGCTATGAGATCAGACCAGGTTACTCAAGACTGTCAGAGGGTCAAGAATTTAACAACCAGTGGAGGAAAAGAGGACTTAACATTCCTGACAGAATGACCACAGTAATCTCATTAAACATAAAAGTAAATAGGTTTATAACATATTAATGTTTATCATCTACTCATTAATATGTTTTTTAAAAAATTGTGAGCATTCTAAAACTATCAAGGGGGGAAGGCTTTAGTCAGCCAAAATACCTCCTTTCAAATACTACTACACGTAAGATTGCACAGAGCCTTATTTTAAGACCAAACTCACATTGCTGGCTAAATTCCAAAATGATTTGAACAATATGACTCTAAGCATTACTGTGCCCATCTTTCCAACAGCAAAATTTTGAATTCATCAGATATGGTTGGCATCTACGAAATCCCCAAAATAAAAGAAGATTGTTAAGTAAAAGAGTCCGTGAAATAATTTTTTATATGACAGATGTTTTATGAAGTGTTTTAACCAACTGAATAAGCATTATGATAAACAACACATTAAGAGGAAAATAATAGGCAAAGTAAAAATATAGCAGCAAAATGAAGTCTTGGCCAAGTAGCTAAAGAGATAACAAAAAGAAGCCTACTACTGCGTTTGCATAAAAATCCACATGTCACTAGGAAGACAAATCTCCTAAGGCACCATATTGCAAGGATAACAAATCAGCATTCCAAAGTGTCCTCTGTAGGTCACAACCCATACTGTCTTGAACGACACTTAAAAAGTTTGTTTTTTGTTTTCACTGACACAGACATAAACTATAAAAATAAAATTAAAGTTGATAAGGTTGACCAAACCTTGTAATGCTCTTCCAAAACATTTTTGAGGCTGTTTAGTCAATATATACATTTGTCAACGTATACTTTCTAAAGATATTTACCTCCTAAGCATTTGTAGAGAATGCACTCAGATTATGTCTCTTGAGTATATACAGACAACTTTTAGGTGGTTTGTTTTAAAAAATCTTAAGTATCTTGAAGGAATGAGGAAGATAGAGGAAGTTTGCAAGTGAACACATACATGGACTACGTACTTGAAAAAAATCAGAAAGAGTCAGCTTTGCATCCTCTGAGTAACAAATCACAACCACATCAATCGCACCCTTGGTGAAATCTAGCAATAGCCTGCACTCATTTATTCTGAGGTAGGTAAGAACAGTCCTCCACCTAAGCAAAACTTCCTAACTGCAACACAAAGAAACACATCAACGCTGGAAGCCTTTGTAGTGGTGTGAAGTTTAGTGAGATTTGGACAGGGCTCCTGATTAAATGTCATTAGAACAGATACTTGACAATGCGCTATTGACATACCTTGAGCCAGAACTCAGATAAAAAATCTGTTGTGGCTACCATGGGACTGTGACTCAACGTGCAATTTTAAGACTCTGCAGAGAGATAGCTACATCTTTGTATCTGCCAGCTACTGGCACAGTCTTGGGAACCACCTGAAGAGAGTGGTCCCAGCTACAAAAAAAGTAAGACATCTTTTGATGCTGAGGGAGTAAAGGAGTCTGTATGAGAGTATGGGACATTGGAGGAGGGAATGAGTTGAAGCAATTTTCAGATTAAAGACACGAGCCAATTTTTTTAAGAACCTGAAATACTATACTGACAATGTATATGTCTATCAATCTCTTACCATAAGAGCATTCTTGCGACCAAGACTGATCATTTCTGAACATAACCCTCTGAACATATGAAAACACCTTTTTACCACGTGGCTGAGCAGTGGAAGAGCTTGCCCAGATCAGCTGTAGACTCTTCATCCTTCCAGATACTCAAAATCCAATTGGTCAAAGTGCAGAGCAACCCATTATAACCAGCATTCCTTGAGGTGGGCAGGTGGACTACAAGATCTCCTGAGGCCCCTTCCAGTCTCAACTATTCTGGGAAATTGATGGAAGAGTACCAAAGGAAACTAAAGGCTTTAAACTCAAGTATCCCAAGTGTTAGACTTGCACCCATTCATCATGGGTTTGACTTAATATTGTAACCAGATTTTCAAGGAATATAAGTAATTGAGATGTGGATTGATATTACTGGTAAATAGACGAGGCTCAAACTTGGGAGAAATCTTGAGTACCTCACCAAACATACTCAAGATTGTGTGGGACAAAAGTCTCGATCAGGCAGACAGATGAGAACAGCAGACTGGGAAGGAAGATGGTCCAGTTCACCAGTCTTTCCTGGAGAGATGTCTGCTACTGATGTTCTAGTGAGGAGAGTCATCCAGCATTCAGAATGTAAGGCAGTGAGACCTGTGGTGACTTTTGATATACTCCCAAAACTCTGCATTAGCACGTCCCAAAGGAGAGGTAGCAATTATTCCATGTAATGTGATTAATTTTGGTATCAAAATTGTCTATACCAGACTGATCATCATAGCCCTTCCTGCTTTAACTCCCTCATTTATAGGGACTTTTAACATTTAAAAGGTACGTATCTTTTTACCTGTCCAAAAAAACAAGGACAAATGCAACAGAGACTAACGCAAGACCCAAACCTTCTGATAATATCTGAACTAAATCACTGAAAATTACTGAAAAGCATCTTCCAGGGATATCAAACAGAAGTCTCCCATTCGTGGTGCCTCAAGACAAAGGGGCTCAGCTCATTTGGCAATATGATCAGGACACCCCACAGGTGGTATCCATCTTGCTCCAAGACCTTGTATACCACTCTACAATTTGCAGAACTGAATACTTCCCAGTAAAGAGAACCAGAATTCATACTAGCTTGTCATTTTTTATTGTACATCTGACAGAGTTTCTCAATTGCTTATGAATGGAATGACCTTAAGGAACAGGAATGGAACTTCTTGCAAACATGCTGACTTGATCTCCAAGATCCCCAAAACGCTGTCCATTCAAGTGATGAAGAAAATGCTTTTACTCAGGAAGAAATCTAGCTAGGAAGGGAGGCATAAAAGGGCACCTTCCAGAAGGCGCTGGATCTGAGCAGTAATATTTAGTCTGAAAGTACAGTCACCTCTAGACTAACGGAGTATCTTCATAGCTAACATCCCAGTCTAGAACACATGCCCAGTTTTGGGGGGCTTTTTGGTGGCAAAATCTGCATTATACTGCTGCCATGTTGTAACATAAAAAGTCACAAACTCTCACAACTATGCCACTTGTTTCATCTGGAGCAAGGGGCTCTGCTCCACGTCATTTTCTGCTTCCTCAGCTCCTGATCACTCAGCTTTCTGATCCTTCTCCCTCTCTGGCTGCTTCTGCTTTGCCTGGCTGGCCCTCATCTAAGCCTGAGGCAACCCCGCCCCAGGTCCACCCCTTCCAGTCACAGGTGCAAGGGATCCACCAGTACTCTCCAGGCCAGTCACGCCCCTCCACCATGCACTCAATCACCAGTTCATGCCAGGATCAACTGTTTCCCTACACATGTATTCTCAGGAAAGCCTATCAGGACTTTGCAAGGGAATTTCAGTCTTTATGACTGGAAGTGCAACCTTAACAATTGCCAGGTGATAAACAGATTCAATAGAGCACAGGCAAATTCAGTTTCTTCCTAAGCAGAGCCAAGAAGATTTTGAAGTCCACTTTATGAGAGTCTCATAAACAGGAAAGATGAAAGAACTTCCTTTTAAAATAAGCAAAGAATATAGCCTTAGGTAAAAATCAATCACTGAAAAACCTTTGGGGATGATGTCTGAGAGCTTTTGAGCTCTAGGAGGTCAGGACAGAAGATGTGGAAAAGTGATCTGTATTTGTCATTTTTCCTGAGACTTCACTGAAGTGATAAAAACAAGATTTTTTAAAGAAGGATGCACAACTGTGCCATCTGGGTATCAGCCACTGAAGGTGGCTTACCAGTACTGGGTAGAAGACTGACAGTTTTTAGGATTACATATCTATGTTCTAGAAACTGAGAGAACAAGAAAACAGAATTGATTGTCTCTCTCTCTCTCCTTCTCCCCCTCCCAACCAAGAGACCACAGTTGTGGGGTTGCCTCAGGAGGAGCTGACATCCTTTTGCCACCACACTTCTTTGGGTACTAAGAGTGCTCAAAAGCAGTTCTATCCCTCACGCCGTGTCTCCATGTCAGTTACTCCGAGTAACTTCTGTTCTGTTCAATGCTGAGTACCCCAAAGTACTGATGAACTTTAAATGTTGTCAGGAAGTTAGGTTATAAAAGAAAGGACTAGAAATGAATGTTTGAATGAATTAACTAAGTGCACAGATTGGTTACACAATGATCTGTCAAGAATATGGTGATAATCATCTACTACTTCCAGCTGCACAGAAAATACCAAAAAGGAAAATAAGAAGCTATTTAGGTTGGTTAAAGCTTGTAGCTAACTACAGAAAGCTGAATCAAAGAAAGAATTTAGAGATAGATGTAAAACAACGAAGAAAAAATGAATCTGAAAAATCCCAGGATAATATTAACTCTGAAGAAGGCACTTTATCTGAAAACAGACTCAGAAAAGTACTGAACAATTAAACCTGTATTTGAATTAAACAAACAAAACTATTTTTAAAAGGTTCTCACAGATTCCACCTACAAGTTTTCAAAGTACTATGTGACAAGCAAACACAGAGGTTTTACAGACCCAGTTATGCAAAAGAGATGGGCATAGGACTGGAAGGAACATTCTGAGCTGCTATGTGTAATCTTTTGCTATTTAAAGCAACTGCATCATGCCAATTTTGTTGAGAAGTTCATCAGACCCCTCTCTGAAATCTCCTGCCACCTCTCCAACTTGGATGTGTGGAGTATTCATGACAGAACCATCTTCCAGCCGAAATTTATCCAGGGCCCATTTAGATTTATTTGTACTTGTTCTAACAATGTCTCTAAGCTTAAACAGCTCTTCTCTCCCTATGATACCTTCTCTGCCTTCTCCTAATGTACTTAGAAATATGAAAGAGAAATCATATCCTCTCTCGGTTTTTGTTTCATTAAGCCAAACATGTCACAGTTTCTTAGTCTCATCTTACAAGATAAGCTTTCCATTTCCTGATCACCCTTGCGGCCCATCTCTTGATTCTGTTCCAGTAGCAATTCATTTTTCCTGGAGAAAAAATAACGTGTTAGGGTTAATAGCCTGCTTGTCCCTCCCAGTTCATGGCTACCCTCATCACTCTTCTGTGCAATGTCCCCAGTGCACTACAGTCTAAAGAAAAAATAAATAAAAAATTACTGATCATGTAATATTATTTCAAACATGCTAACAACCTGTTTTGTAAGAATACTGATTTGGGGAAACAAGAGCACCATGCTCATTTTTATTATATGCCTAAGTAGCAGGCAATCTTTCACAACCAAGTGACCAACATGAAATTAAAGCCCACTTCTTAGCACTAAGATTAAATAAACTCATTCCAGTAACCCACACATTTTTATCCGGAGACACTGTAAACTGAATTTTCTGACTCCACATGTGTGCGTACATTCAGAGAAAGAGCTTCAAGCTCTCCCTATAGATTGTTTAGCTCAGTTACTTAAGGCAGATCTGAAGTAACAAGCTGACCTGAAGCTCCTATCAGCAATTTAATTTATATCTCGTTACCTCCAAAGCGAGCAAAGAATGAGTTTGAAGCGTGACAGTGGACAGCAGTCACGTTTACTGCGCACTCCTCAGTGCAGACCAGGCTCTACAGCTGAAACACGTCAGGCGCTGGAAGGAGCGCACGTGCAGCAGCTCGGCTTGTCACCTCTCTGGGAAGTTTCTCCTCCATATCCTAGCACTCCCACACAAACGAAGACACAGCAAATCCCCAAAGATGAGGCAAGGCTATTACCTTAACGGCAGCATCTTACAGTGATGTAAGAAGTACCCTGTTTACAGGTTGAAGTTTGGAGAACTGAAGCATCTAACTTCTGACACCTTTTGTGGTGTCACCTACTCCCAGGAGCCATACAAGCAACTCCTGCCTCAGCAAACATGCACATCATGCAAAAGCAACAATATCCACATCTAAACCACGAAAAATCTGAATTTACACAGTTTCCACCCTGCCTGTTTTAACAGATCACTCAGAAGTTAAGAGTTGCTTAAAATATTGATGGCATCATTGCTCAAAAAAAACCCAAAGATCCTCCAGCTAATTACTGAAATGAATTACATGCTCAGAAGTCTGGTGTCCTGAATGTAAATGATGTCTTAACACGTAAGTCTTGCAAAAGGTATCGCATCTCACACTTGAATATACTTGAATATTACCAAATCTTAACTCTCCCCCAAAACGGGACACTGACATAATGTATGACATAATTCTTTGCTTTGAAATAGACCTCTAGAGGTACAAATGTTGTACCCTCTAAATAATTCCATTAAAAAGTAACAAAACCAAAGGTTCCCCTCCTACGCACACAGGCACCAGCCAGGAAGGCAGCCAGCCATTACCCTGAGCAGGAGCTGAGTGTCAGGGCAGCAGGGCGGCCCCGCGCAGGCCGTGCCCCCACGCTCACTGCTGGCAGCGGGGCACGGAGCGCGCTGCTGGAACAGCAGTCAGCAGCTATCAACAGGTTAGGTAATAACCCATCTGTTTATTTCCAGATGTTCTACCTAGAAAGTGCTCCATAAAGAGAAAACTCACTAACATATAAACAGGTTGATCCTGAAAGCTTTCTGTCAAATGGACCCATACCATAAACAAGTCTATGTGCACTATTACATTACAGAGATTTCAGGCACGTATTACATACACTCTATTTTTAAACTTGTGAGAGAGAAAACACTTCCACTTAAATGATGTTCTTCTTAACCATAACCAGTGTATTTCAGCTTCCAGCGTGACAGTCTTCATCAGCTAATTATGAAAACGGGGCCCAAATATCGTAATTCACAGCACAAATAATTGCAGCATTTACGATTCACTTGATACCAAAGAACATGATTTTTATCACTGTAAATACAACAGTTTAAAACAACAAAACAGGTTTTCAATTATTATTTTCCAAAAAATATAAAGGACAAAATTAACTCACCATTAATGCTTCGGAACTAATAAGTCTAATTTTTAAGTGTATTGAAGCAAATGGATACTTCTGTACTGATGTGAGTAATTAAAGTACAAGAGCTTCACAGACTCAGAGATGTAATGCAGTCCTTTTATCAAAAGCAGTCACTCTATCGCGGCCTGACAGTTAACAGCATATGATCTAGTAAACAAATACTTTCACACAGTACAAAAGTGCCATTAAAGGCCAGAACTGTCAACACAAATTCCATTCTTACAAGAGTAAAAAAATATATAAACTGTTGATCACCTCTGGTTGCCTTAACTAGCATGGAGGTTGTCATGGAAACATTTCTGCGAAGTTCACAGTGATGAAACACAAACACTTCCAGTTTAATTGCTATTAGGTTTAGCATACCAGAGTTTATTTATACTCAAAGAGCATTACGATAAAATGCAGCAGAAAGTAAAGCTAGTAATGATCTGGCATAGCTAAGCCAACAGATTTAAAAAAGAAAGAAAAAGGAAAATAAAACCAAAGATAGAAGACTTTTATTGGAGTGAAACAAGACAATAAATGAATTACCCCTTCCCCAAAAATATTAACAGAACTTTCAGCTAGAACATGACTCGTCCCTGATAGTTTTAACGTAACTGTATCAGCATTCTGAGGTGTGAAAATACTACAGGAACAGAACATTTTCAAAGCTATGCACATTTGAACCACCAAATACAGCAGTACCTATTACACAAATTCAAAACATATCTTTAATAAAAACTACAGCATATTAACTTTTGTAGCACCCATCTATCATGCAAGTGTTCTATTTTTCCAGATAGAATAGATCCAGTCCTGCTATTTTCTTACCAGCAGAGCTCCCCCAGCATAAATGACAATTCTGTTGTCCTTGCAGACAAATTGAGCCTAATGAGATTCCTAAGCGTGCTGACTGACTACATGAATGCAAGTCAGGAACACCTCAATTTTGTTTCATTATGGTTAGCGAGGACTCACTTTTATTTTATTAGAATTAACCAAAATTTATACAGATGCGTGGAAGTTACTAACTAAAGTCTGCAGGTTCCTTTCTAATCCGATTTCATTTTTTAATAATACTACATTCATCCTTAGTGCACAATTCAAGTTAACGCAAAGCTTTAATAAATTCAAGAGACCTTTTTTTTTTTATCTGCTTTCATTAGCAGAAGTTAACTCCCCTCACTGCAACCCTCGGGAGCTGAGCGGAGGGCAGGGGCTGGGGCGCGGGGCTGGAACAGGATGGGGACCGCGACGTGGTGCTGCCGGCACAGACCGTGCACAGACAGGGAGCGGAAACAAGTGGGATGCACCACGCTTACTTTGCAGACATCATGAAACTCCTGGCTGCCGACTCTGGCGTACAAGCACAGGAATGCAATCTACTGCCCATAACCTGCCATCAATCTTTTCATTCAAGTGATGTTTTGAACAAGGATATAGAAAGGAAAATGATCGACAATGAAATAACTGTATTTTTAATCATTTTCCACTATCTGGTTGTTATGCCTAACATCAGAGTAAAAATACATTCATCTTTACAATTACCATATTTTTATCTCTTAATTCTGTTTTTTCCCTTTCCATTTGACCCTCTTGCATTTATTCATTCTCTACTTTCCTTCTCGCTGATGTTCCTGACAATCATCATTCTCCCCTTCCCAGCCACAAAATTTACAATAAATGACATTGTTAATGCTGAATTTTAAAGACTGTCATTAAGAATGAGCACCTTAAAAAGGATTAATAGAGAAACTGGAGTAAGGACAGACTTAGTGTTCCAGATTTCCGGCAGATTCAGGAAAACAACACTCTAACAAGTTTACATTCTCAAGCTTCGATCTAGAGCAATTTGAAAAGTGCCACAAACATTTTTGTCAAGTAGACCCACATTCACTATATTATTTCTCTCCATTTTTATTAGTTAGCAATATTTCATCGCAAACTACGTAATTTACCTTCTAAGACACTGCTTCCCGTCTATCAAAAATCTGCTTCTGATCTATACGATCATGATTTCTGCGACAGCTACTGGCAGACAGCAGTGTCTTTAACCCCAGCACACTGCTCTGTGCTACTACCATGGCCATTACTGCAGAATCTGCATAAACCCAGCACTGCTGCTGTAATGTATTTGTCTCCTGGTCCTCTTTCCACAAGGGAGAAATATGCAGATGAGTGCCCTGTTTCGTTAGAGCCCTTTTCTACTGCTCTGAGTTATTTTGTCCTAGGGGCTACTGGAAAGTTAGTTTGTTCTGAGAATACATACAGAAATATGTGCATTCATGTTAAAGAAAAAAATACCAATTTAAAAAGCTCTGTGATTAGAAGTGAAATATGAAACTTTCAGTGATGTTCAGTTCCTCCTTCTCCGAGGCTCAGACAGACCCCTGGGCAAAATCCCTACTCTTCGCAGAGGATCTTCAGCCTTTCGGCTGCAGGGAGCTCCCCTTTTCTGGAGAAGCACAATATCCAGCTGATCCACCAGAGGATTCATGCCCAAGCTCACGTGGAACCAGGCCAGGAACTCTCAAAATAAATACCAAGACACCAAACGACTTCCAAAGCCCTGTCAGTGTATGGCAGACAAATCAGAAGACAGACACATTTAACTCAAGACAGCATGTACTTCCAACATTTTCAGCTTCACATCACAGTTTTCAGATCTGGTTGTATCATATAATGGCGGTACTAAACCAACAGCTAACAAAAAGGTACACATGATGAAAATTATATCACCACCTGACAAGATGGTAAAGTGTGGGAGCTTAGAGAAAGTCTTATGTTCAGACAACTCCCTACAAAAAGGCACATTTTGGGGATTTTATGCATCCACTGAACAACTGCATCAAAACTGTTCACAATGCTTCACAACAAATTTGTAAGATTTTATCATTATTCCAGGCAATACTTCAGTGAACCCATCTGAACCTTGACAGAAATATATAAAACCTATGATCATGCCAATCTCAGCTTCATCAGCAAGACACCTTCTCATGCAGTTGTCTTAGCTGAAGTCCACTGAGAGAAGGTTAAACCAAAGCCATACGGTTTTAGTTGCATCTGAACGTGTGAAAGATCTCCCACCAGAAGCACACGGTGGGAAATCACAATGCCACTTAGTCTCAGATACTCAAATGAGCCTCAAAGTAGACTCATTCTGTTGGCAGTAGGTGCTGCAGTAATGAGCATCAACGCTACATGACACACCTCTGGCTAAGAGCCTTCTTGTACTGAAGATTTGAAATTTGGCTTCTTACAGTTACTTTCTTAATTTCCTTGAGATGTTCTTCCCAATTCAAAATAAGTCAAGTAGTGGAACAGAAGGCTAGGAAGGGCTGGATGGGAAAGTATCTCCCTCCTAACCTTAGGCAAAGTCAGATGAGCTGATAAACAGACCCTGGGGAGCTGTAATGATCCTTGATTACCAAAGTGAGGGAGGCTGAACCAGCAGCATGAAAACACCTTTTGGGGCTGACAGAAACAAACAAACAAAAAGGAGGAGAAGAGGACGCACTGGAGGCTCTGGTAACCCATTTACCTGATGAAGCAAGCTGTCCATGCTGTCCCATTCCCCAAGCTGCCATTCTCTGTCTTAGCTGGAAAAGGCAAGGGAAGAGGAAAGGAGGCAGACATGACTAAACACTAAGCAGTGAGTTAAACCTGCAGCGTAACTTCCAGATGAAGAGGCCAGGGAAGTCTGGAATAACAGGGCTGGGAATCCAGGACTCTCCAGGAGAGAGCACTGCTCCCTGACAGCTTTACTCTTGGTGGGCCTTGTGAGAAAAGTGAAGGAGCTATGGAGGAAACCTCACCTCCCTCTCAGCTTTTGATAGCCTTTCTCTGATCTGTTTCCAATTCCTCAACAACAAAATATGACCCTCAGCATACCACAGCTTTTCTAGAATAAAGGGGTAACTCTGAGCCAATCCCAGAGCTCTAAGTCCCCTCAACAATGAAGAAGAAAGGAGCCAGAGGAAGAGAGAGTAAATCTCTTTACTGGGTCTCGAGACCCCCGGTTACCTCCTTGCTTGGTAATAAAAAGCAAAATGAAATACACTGAAGATGGAAGTAGAGCATGAGACACACTCCAGTACGTTAAGTCTTAAATATGCTTTGGTTTAAATGAGAAAGGAAAAAAATCACACTACAGTGACAGATCTAGAGCCTTGTATCAGTGTCCCCAAGTGGTTCACATCCAAAGTCCAGGCACTTGTTTCCCAGGAGATTACACACAAAACAGCACAAAAGCTGTTGAGATTATGACTGTTTGCCTCATTGGTGGCAGCAGGTGACAAACACGTCCACTCAGACTCATTTTCTCTCCGCACAAAACAACATCACAAAAGAGAAAGGATGGTATCTTTATTTATATTTTTTTTAAGTTTTAATTAAAAGCTGCAGTGCCTTTATTTTTCTTTTTAACACAATGGCAGTTAGTAGTAGTCCTAGAAATGAAAAATAATTGATAAACTTAAAAAAAAAGAAAAACAAAAACCTAATTGCAATGCTGTTAAATTGGCAAACATAGTAGCACGTTTACAGCTGATGTGTTCCAGGCTACACCAAAATTATGTACATGTAAAATGTTCATAATAGAGTACAAAAAGTCTAAAATTTATTAAGGCTTCATGCTGATCCTTCAGTCTGGCAAATGTTTGTAAAAAGAAAAAAAAAAAAAAGACAGTGTTGAGTAAACATTTCAGACCTCAACCTTCTTTATATGCCTTTGAACCTTTGCTTTCATGTGCAATACCTGACAGCCCACTGAGAATAAATGCTGAAAGCCCCAAAGATGGGTAAAACAGAATTTCTGACTCAGGAAATAAAGATCAGCTGAATATGATTCCCACATGGCAAACCAGATCAATGGAAAGCAAGACCAAAATTTACAATATCTATACTGTGCAGTACAACATGGAGGTTGTCTTTTATTGCTGGTAGCAAAACTCCCAGTGGCCAAGAATAAAAGCAGACACAAAGATTATACATCCATTAATGGTGAACTCTAAAAATACATATTGATATATTTCAAAGTAGAAAAAGGAAAAATAAAAACTTTTTGAGCCTTTGTTTAACGTTACTGAGTACCAAACAGCAATTAGAGCAATCAACTTCCAGCACAAAATCCAGGATTATTAATATAAAGGCATGTTTTCAAAGCCAAGGGGAAAAAAAACAGCAGATCGGATTACCTGATATGAAAAGAAACACTCTTTGCTGTAAAACTAAAACAGCTTCAAGGCTACTTCTGTGATAGCATGTGAGGCTGAATGTGGGAGAATGTATAACAATATTATTACTTTTATTTCAAGATTTCCTGTAAAACCTCAGGTCATGCTCATGAAGACTTTCTTAAAAAGCAATGATAAATCTGATGAACAATTTTTAGAACTTGAAAGAAGAACAATTGGAAGGGGGGAGGTAATCAAGCAGACCTCAATAACTGAGCCGACACCGCAGCTCTGACTTCTGTTAGCGGGGCTTCTCTGCCAGGAATCCTAAAGCAATGCACCGAGCTGTCTCTGGTGGGGTCTCAGAGGGCACACGTAGTAAGAAGTCTGCAACTGAAGGAAAAAAGCTCAACTTCTCGGATTCTTCTAATATAGTTCAGATGGAAATACATAAAAGGGAAGAAAAAAGCTGACGATTTGTTTACTAAATATACAGCAGTCCAAATAAAAAAGATATAAAACAGCTTTCAGACTTCAGCAAAATACTTGCTCTAATCTAGTAGCAAAGTCTCGACAAAATAAAACGAGGAAACCACAGTGTCTTGGGCCTACTTCACATTACAGAATCACAGAATGGATAAGGTTGGAAGAGACCACTTGGGACCATCCAGTCTAAACCCTCTGCTTCAAAAGCAGAGTCACCTAGAGCACATTGCCCAGGATCACATCCAGGTGGGTTCTGAATATCCCTAGAGAAGGAGACTCCATAACCTCGCAGGACAATCTTTTCCAGTGCTCAGTCACACTCGCAGCGAAGAAAGTTTTTCTCACGTGCAGATGGAATTTCCTTCGTTTCAGGAAAGGAATGGGACAGCATGGACAGCTTGCTTCATAAGCGTGTCACCTCTTGGGCTGCTGCCAGGCACCACAGAAAACAGTCTGGCCCCACCTTGGTGACACTCTCCCTTAAGGTATTTGTACACACTAGCAAATTCCCCTCTCAGTCTTCTCTTCTCCAGGCTGAACAGACCCAGCCCTCTCCGCCTTTCCTCATATGGGAGATGCTCCAGCCCCTTTATCATCTTGGTAGCCCTTTGCTGGACTCACTCTAGGAGCTCCATGTCTTTCTTGAACTGGGGAGCCCAGCACTGGACACAGTACTCCAGATGTCGCCTCACCAGGGCAGAGCAGAGGGGGAGGATCACCACCCTTGCCCTGCTGGCAACACTCTTCTTAATGCACCCCAGGACACCAGAGGCCCTCTTGGCCACCAGGGCACGCTGCTGGCTCATGGTCAGCTTGCTGCCCAACTGGACTCCCAGGTCCTTTTCTGCAGGGCTGCTTTCCAGCAGGTCAGCCCCCAGCCTGTACTGGTGCATGGAGTTACTCCTCTCCAGATGCAGGACGCTGCACTTGCCCTTGTTGAATTTCATTATGTTCTCTACCCACCTCTCCAGCCTGCTGAAGTCTCTCTGAATGGCAGCGCAGTCCTCTCATGTATCTTCGACTCCACCCAACATAGTACCATCAGTAAACCTGCTGAGGGTGCACTCTGCACCTTCATCCAGGTCACTGATGAGTAAATTGAACAAGACTGGACCAAGTACAGACCCGTGGGGGACACCACTAGCAACTGGCCTCCAACCAGACTCAGTGCCACTGACTACAACTCTCTGAGACCTGCCATTCAGCCAGCTCTTAATCCATCTCACTGTCTACTCATCTAACCCACATTTTCTGCGCTTACCTATGAGGATGTTATGGCAGACAGTGTTGAAANGAGGCCCTCTTGGCCACCAGGGCACGCTGCTGGCTCATGGTCAGCTTGCTGCCCAACTGGACTCCCAGGTCCTTTTCTGCAGGGCTGCTTTCCAGCAGGTCAGCCCCCAGCCTGTACTGGTGCATGGAGTTACTCCTCTCCAGAAGCAGGACGCTGCACTTGCCCTTGTTGAATTTCATTATGTTCTCTACCCACCTCTCCAGCCTGCTGAAGTCTCTCTGAATGGCAGCGCAGTCCTCTCATGTATCTTCGACTCCACCCAACATAGTACCATCAGTAAACCTGCTGAGGGTGCACTCTGCACCTTCATCCAGGTCACTGATGAGTAAATTGAACAAGACTGGACCAAGTACAGACCCGTGGGGGACACCACTAGCAACTGGCCTCCAACCAGACTCAGTGCCACTGACTACAACTCTCTGAGACCTGCCATTCAGCCAGCTCTTAATCCATCTCACTGTCTACTCATCTAACCCACATTTTCTGCGCTTACCTATGAGGATGTTATGGCAGACAGTGTTGAAAGCCTTGCTGAGCTCCTGGTAGACAACATCCACTGCTCTCCACTCATCTATCCAGCCAGTCATTCTGTCATAAAAGGCTATCAGGCTGGTTAAGCATGATTTTCCCTTGGTGAAACCATGTTGACTGCTCCTGATTACCTTCTTGCCTCCAGGATGAGTTGTTCCATCATGTTTCCTGGGATGGAGGTGAGGCTGACAGGCCTGGGTCCTCCTTTTTGCTTTTTGAAGACCAGAGTGACACTGGCCTTCTTCCAGGTCACCAGGCACCTCTCCTGTTCTCGATCACTACCCAAAGATGATGTAGAGTGGCCTAGCAATAACACCTGCCAGTTCCCTCAGCACTCTTGGATGCATCCCATCAGCGTCCATGGACTTGTGGAAGTTAAGTTTGCCCAAATTATTTCTAAGCCAAGCCTCTTCCACCAAGGGAAGGTCCTCCTTTTTCTGGACTTCCTCCCTGGTATCCAGGGTTCAGGGTTCCAGAGGGCTGATCTCAGAAGTGAAGACTGAAGCAAAGAAGGAACTCAGCAGCTCTGCCTTCACTGAATCCTTCATCACATACAGAAGCGGGCTCACATTTTCACTAAGTCTTCCTTTTGCTCCCGATGTATTTGAAGAATGCCTTCTTGTTGTTCTTTACACCCCTCACCAGATTAAATCCCAAATGGGCCTTAGTCTTTCTCATCACACCCTGCATACTCTAACAGCATTTCTATAATCCTCCCAAGTGGCTTGTCCCCTTTTCCGCATTCTGTACGCTTCCTTCTTCTGTCCAAGTTTTTTTGTGATCTCCTTGCTCATGCATGTGGATCACCTGCCTCCTTTGCTAGACTTCTTCCTAGTATGAATGCACCGACTCTGAGCCTGGAAGATGAGATGCATAATATTGATCAGCTCTCTTGGACTCTTCTTCCTTCTAGAGCCTGATCCCATGAAATTCCTCCAAGCAGGTTTCTGAAGAGGCCAAAGTTAGCTCTCTTGAAGTCCAGGGCTGCAATTCTACTTGTCACTCTGCATCCTCCTTGCAGGATCCTGACCTCTACCATTTCATGGTCATGCAGCCAAGTCTACCCCTTCCACATCTCCTACCAGTCCTTCTTGTTGGCACAACATCCAGCAACACAATTCTCCCTGTTGACTCCTTCACCACCTGTGTTTAAAAGTTTTCATCAGTTCTCTTCAGGAATCTCTCGGACTGTTTATGCCTGGCTGTGAAATCTATCCAGCAGATACTGGGGTTGGTGAACTCTCCCATGAGAATCAGGGCCTGTGATCACAAGGCTACTTCCAGCTGACTGGAGTAGAATGCCTCATCAACTTCCTCATCTTGATCAAGTGGCCTGTCGTAAACACCCACAACAGTGTCACCCTTGTTAGCCTGCCCTTAATTCTTACCTATAACCTCTCCTTCAGTCAGTTACACCAGTGCATTCTTCTGCATTTAAAAAAACACGATCACAGCAACTTGAAAGCCCTATGGTCCCTTAGGCACCAGAACTGGCCTAAAACTGAAGGTTTTGTTCAGGGTGGTAAGAGTGGAGGTCAAAACCAGGAATTTTACAGCAGCGTTGTCTCCTTGATCTCTCTGTAAGCAAACAAATGAAATACCTCGATGGAATATGGAGAAATATGACTGGTTACCAATTTCCAAAATAGGGTTTCCAGTCAGTGGAAATGTACCCTGTATATGTACAATAACGTAAACGACAGAAATTCTACCGGCATTCAATCTAGGCGGTCTTCATAACTTCTTGTTTCACCACTCAGAAGTAATTAAGTCACTTCAGACTCTCAAAACCTCAACAGTTAAGCACGTTATTTTGTGGATTAATACACATGGTACTTCATCAACAACAGTGTGACACACTTTAAGCATAACCTTAGGCTGCAAATGTTGCCACAGAACAGCGAGAGGAAAATAGCAAAGAACAATACTGAAATAACTTCAGGAAAGATCATCTTCTACGAGAGAACCAATTAAGTGAGACCTCTTAAATTCTGGACCCCACCAAACTAAAACTCACCTTTAAGAGGTTGTTTTCTCCCTGTCACTAACATCATACCACTGCTCAGCTGCAGGCGCAAGCTGAACCACAATTTTACAGCAGAGAGTAGAGTGCATAGTCTCCTCTATAGGGCCAATGACCTTTCCCCTCACCTCCTTTCTTGGGCAGCACTTAGGCCAATAATCCAAGCATCAGCTTCGACTGATTCTTCGCACACAAGCATCTCAGCACTATAGACTCACATATTCACAAGTTTGGTATGTAAATACTATAGGATCTTTACAAACTCCATCTTTAAAGTACGTCTCTCCTCTCAAACCATACAGGTAATGTTCCCATCCCTCTTATTTCACATCCTGTTCCTCTCTTCTGTTCTAATCTTGACAAACGCAATCTTGTTCCACTGACATAAATCCAGTATCCCATTATATATTAATCACTTATCTTCCACGTCAAAGCCTACCTATCATCTCTCATTCCATATCTAGAGGTAAACTCCCTTCTCCTTCAGGTCCAGGCTGCCAACTTCCATCATCTATGTGTTATTTTTTCAATTAAGTGTCTTCAGGCTTTTTATCCAGGCTGACACTTCACACATCTGTGAACATCCACAAAACTAACTGATTAACCTCTTTCAAACTGCTTTGGCAGGACACCTATGGAAAACTTTAAAATACATTACTTGCTGATACGATATGATACGATAACACCTCTTGTTTTCCCTTGTCTGTTCCTACCTGTTGTGTCAACCCGTGTATTTGAATTGTCCCCATTACTGTGTTGGGACTCAGTTGCTCTCTGTTTGTACATCACCTAGCAGTGGTGTTCCTGTCCAGCTCTGGGACTCTAAAAGGAGCGTCAAAGGACAGATACTGAACTAACATGTAGATTGCTCCGAAAGTAATGCATCCTATTTTCCATGGAAACTACAACAGATACAAAGAGCACAATAAAACTATTTGATGGAGAAAATTCTCAGATACAAAACACTGTTTTTCAACACAGCCACCACCATCAGACACACATTCTCAACAGCAATGAACAGGAGCCTGCATGCCACACTCAAAAAAACCTGTACCAGTGGAGGTGCCCCACTGTCGCCACTGCTGAAATGCACCACCCACCCCTCATTGTGCTCACATCCACTGTTTGGTCTCCATTAACGTTTAGTGTCGATGAATGTCAGTGGGTGTCATTTTTTCCACATGGAGGAATTCAGTGACGCACCTTTGATTCATCCACACGTCCATGTCAGACGCCATCATGTCAGACTGCCCCTCTGCTGCCATCTGTCACAGGGCAACAAAATGGAATGGAATATTGGTGGGAAGGTTCAACCTCTACTGCCATCCCACCAACATCTGCCTCTGACATCATGGGCCAACAGAATAAAATAGGAGGCATTACTTTCAGAGTAGCCTTCATATATTTTGGTCAATTAACTACTCTGTTAAAAACCTGCTCCCCTCCTAACGGACTTTGTTATGCTTTTAAAAAGTAAGCTGAAAATCCTGTATTATCAAGTTTCTTCTCTCTACATAGTCTTTCCCATACTTCTTTTTTTTAAGAACTTATCCAAAAATAGTGTTGATGCCAAAAAAAGAGAGAAGGAATTTAGGCAGAAACATCTAGCCTTGTTACTCTCATTTAAGATTTATCTGTTTATACACCTAAGGGTATAAAGTTCCAACTTAAATGTAAAATGTCTACACTCATTGGATCAGCCAGCATAAATGCCTGTGTGTTTTCCAGAGTCACAACTCTCCTCTCTGGATACAGACCCCAATATTGAAAGCAAAGCCTACAATATTGCCTCTAATTGTATGACCTTATATTTGCTTGTACTTAGATATGGTATGAGGTCAGGGCTCATACGCTGATCACAGTGCTCAGAATCCCTCCGTCTTCTTATTTCCTTGTTCTATGCTTCATCAATTGATGTACTTACTTTCTGCTTTGAAAAAATAAAATTATCAGCTTCATATTTTACTTTCACAGAACTAGCAAGTTACAAATATTCGTGATACCTCCTAGTTATTAAAAAAATGAAATTCTTCAAAAATATCAGACCATTCTTTCCATCTCTCATTATTCTGTATTGCTTTCTTATATCTTTTCACACTTTTTTCCCAAAATAAAAATTGTTGGAGGAAGTAGAGCAGTAACACTCAACAGAAGCAAGAGACGAAGCAGGAAAATCGCTATCACGTAATACACAACTTATCAGAAACGATTAGTTTCAGCCCTCACTTCTGAATCGGCTCTTCAGAGATTTTCAATATCTGAAAAAACAGCACATCCTTCTCTCGCGGTTTTATCCCCGGCTATAAAAATAATAAAAAAACAAAGGCAAATTAGAGATACACCTTCAAACTGAAAACTGAGTTTATTTTCCATCCCTCTCTCTCATTCACAAGCAGGACTGTGTTGCTACCAACTCAGCTTTCCACACAGCATGCAAGATCAGTGCAGCTCCAGCATCTTCTCTGATGAGCCCCAGCTGTGGAGGATGGAAATCCTGCACACTGTGGAACATACGGGATACCAAGTTTTAATAGCCTGATTCTGCAACACTCAGTTCAGGAAGTTTTAACACATCCTATTAATTATAAAAATATCAGTGAGGCTTACCCAGCAAACAAGTCAAAGCAGCTGAGCTCTGCAAGAAGTTTTTCAAAGGTATAATGGAGTTAACCAAAGGGCATTAGAAAGTACTGGAGGAAAAGGGGGGAGATAATAAAAACAGGCAATCAGCTACAAAACATGAGATGAGACTTGAAGGCTACTATTCCCTCTTTCAAGCATAAGATTGATTTTCTACTGCATCCCTAAGCAAATTACTTGAATCTTTAGCCTTACAGAAATCAGGTTCCACTTTAACTTTTTCCTGATACATCTGACATTTCAGCTGACACGAAGCACTTTCCATTGTGCAAAGATTTCAGTAAAAATGTGATGGCTTCTTGTACTGCCGCTGTATTTTACGCAGCTTCCTCACCTCGCGGTATAGTTCTAGTTAGGTAGAAGTTTTAGGATCCTCCTTCTTTGATGAAAGCCTCCTTTTAGAGTCATCCCCTCTATTGCCAGGATCAACTTTAAATAAGCATGAGAGCAAAGAAAACTGAAAAAGTCTAAGCAAGCAAAAGCAAACAGACCTATTTCAGAGCTATGCTCTCCAAAATTAGTAGTGCTCGTGAAAACTTCCAAAAGCAAAGATTAAAATGGAGGATTACGGCAGAGGAAGGTTTCTTTGTCCCATGCTCTGGCCTCCAGAAGTAAGCATCTCAGCACGATTATGGGGCACGCTCGCTGAGCCCCTCAGCCCCAAGCCGTGCTGCAGCTTGCGTCCACAGCTCTGCCCAGGCCATCCTGAGCTACAGACACAGCCCTAATGCTCTGGTTCCTCCAAGGCCTAGAGATTTTTGCAGCTGAACATGAGATAAGTTAAAGCACTTCGGAGAGCTTGAAAGCAAGTTAAGCTGTCTGCACAGATATAACCTTTGTATTTTGTGACAGCTCTGTAGCGAAGAAAATGCATTGTAATCCCCTAAGTTCAAAAACCATAACTGATCTCCTTAAAAAATGGAGAGGAACGGAAGTTTTCCTCCTCTCTTCATCCCTTCATCATCAGCAATACTATTTCCTGTTTTTTTTTAATTCCTACACCATTTTTGTCTGTCTGAAGATTTCAGAACTCCCGGGCCTGTCTGTTACATACATATGGGAAAATTAGCACCCTGCCTACCCTAGCAGGCAACTGGTGTGTTTTCCTTTATAGGGACAAATTCTAACAGTGACAGCATGCACTTCTTCCATTAACTGCGTAACTATTGGTGAGAAAGCAGAGGACTGCAAGGCACCAGGATTCCCAGCTTCTAAGAGCACAACACAGTGGAAATTTCTAAGAGCACAACAGAGTCAAACACTTCCAAAGACAAGCTGAAAGCTGCACCTTCCTTGGGATCACTTGCAATGACTGGGTTCCACCCTGCACATGGAGATCATGGGCTCCTACTCTGGCCAAGTTACCCAACACAACCACCAAGAAGATGCTAATCCCTTGCAGTGAGGGTCACACTGTATGAAGGCGACTTACCCAAGCATTCAGGGAGCTGCGTGGTTTCCTGACATGCAACATGGTAAAGAAGAGGAGCCATAGGTCTCTTAGAGAAAGTATCTGAATTTCAAATTTTGTACGAAGGGACTTCAGTGCCAATGCTCATCCATCTGCTTTCCATGTAAGAAAACTGAGTTATCTCCACTAGAGTATTTAGCCTTAATGAATAGTAATTATCAGGGAAGGCATACTCACTTAAACAATACCTAATACAGGAGATAGGCCTATTATTCTTGTTTCTGTCTAAATCTGTCTTAAATACAAAAATACCTGAATGAAAGCAAAATGATCATTTTATCTTCCCAAATAAATAAAGTCACATGAAAGCAAGAGCTTCCACAACACAGCCTACAGCAGGTGCGGAAGTCATGCTCCATGAAATACATTTGTGCAGCCTTTGTTTCAGTTTGCAGTCGTTTATTATTGTTCTGAATTTTATGTATTTGTTTATTAAAATTGTTAAGTTATTAGTGGCAAAATCTAACTTCCCAGACAAACATGCAACCATCAACAGAAGATTAAACTAAAAAGAAAATACAATAGTCCGCATGAGATTATACTGAACCGCAAACAGAAGTGGCAAAAGCAATTAATCAACCTTAAGCGAGCAAAACCTCTAGATCAACAACAGGGCTTAGAACAAATTAAAACTTTGTACATGGTCACAGAAATGGCTTTTTTATATCAAGTATATTAACTTTTAAAAGGCTTCACACTGTCGAAATTGCAAACCAAAGGCAGAAATTTTGCTTCTGTAGTTACCACCTATATATATACATATATACATACATGTTATTAGAGTTTTTATTAACTTCTTCCCACAAACAACAAAAACGCAGGCTTTAAATGAAGTTTAAAGTTGTAGAAGAGAAATGCCTTTGATCTTATGCTGCAATAATAAAGTGAAAAGAACATTTTAGGAAATGCTTTGTGGTGCAGCTACCGATTAGTCATTTTTGTTTGTTTTCACTTTTGTGAAGTTTGCCAAAACTGTTATTTACTGTCAGTATTTCAGATCTGCCAAGTGGAAATCAAAAGGCGTTGTCTTCATTTCTGCAAAACATGTTTTGTGGGAAAGGGATGGCAGAGCTGGAAGTAGCTTAGGTGCAATTACTAGCTATGTTTTACATAGGCCTTACTACAAGATGCACACACACACATGAAGTAAATTTAACTTACAAAATGGCTTTTAGAGCATTAGAAATCTCCAGTACAAATTAAGAGTACTTATCTACTAGCTCACTCTCTCAAATCTTCTGTGACAAACTAAACAGTTACCAGCTACTGTGCCCAAAACGTACAGAGCACTTTGAAACAATGAAATGCAGCTGATGCACTTCAGCAATAACACGACTTCATCTTTTAAATATCACATCAAGTCCTTAGATGCACAGTAAGAAATATCAAGAGGACAAGTCTCTTAACAGCAGGTTTTAAAAGTCCCATTCTAACCTTTCCATAATTGAAGCAAAAATTATTCCGGGGGGTTATTTAACAAGAATTGTTTTCTAGATAAATATAATCCATTTTTTGTAATTCAGAATTATCCTTCACTGGATATGCATGGCACTTTCACCTTGAAAACAATCCCAAAACAGTAACAGAAGAGCAGGAGGAAGAGGTTCACCCAGCACCTGACTCTGATGCTCCTCGAGGAGGAAGACCAAGAGCTCCTGTGCAGTGCAGCCCAGAGAGGCTGTTCCTTTCTGCTGGCTTCAGCTCACTCCAGCTCATCCACTAGACTTTTAAGATTTATGTCAAACTACTTCGCCAAAAGAAATACTGAAGTTTGCCATCATGATTATTCTCCACTACTTCTCCATCTGTCTCTTCCATTTAAATTTCCTGACTATCTTCCTGAACTGTGGTGTCCTGGCTGAAATGAGGAAGTGCACGACAGACGATGTTGCTGACAAGGCACCAGCAACCACAGTCTGATTTGCAGACACAGAAGCCTCCATCCCAACCTTGTGGCCTGCAGCCATCTATCCCATACTTCTCAGGTCAAGAAATACACATCAGTCTCCAATCCCAGGCTGCAAGCTGCGGTCACTGGTGAAACACAGGCTCTTCTTCACAGGTTCTTCTTCACTCTAAGAAGCAATCCAGCCTGAGCTGGCGTCTGTCTGAGACTGAGAAGGGTGAAATCCTCTGTACGCTTACCCCAGGAGGATCCCCTCACTACCAGAAAGCTTCCAGCTGGGCCATGTTGAGAGGAGCACAGGGTGCTCCCGTCAGGAGGCTGAGCACGGAGCTCGCACACTGAGGCCTGGGCCTGAGGCACCGGCACCGCACGTCCAAGTCCATCAGCAATGTGTATGAAACAGCACCGGAGAGACAGCCTGAATCCTGCCTGTCACAGAGCTCTTCCATTTATCTTTCTGTGTTTCTTGTCCACCTTCATCATGATACAAGTCCAATTTAGAGCTCAAAGGATTGCACTACAGTTGCTACAGCATTAAGGAAATTAGCAGAACACAGTGCTTTAGATGAAGTATGCCATACACAAAGAAATATCCTCCTGAGAAAACAGACACAACCTTAAAGTGAGTCAGAATACATTTCCACGTGTATTTCTATTCCTAAGAGCTCAGGCTAAAAGTGTAAAATGAATGCTTTCCTCACACAGCCAAAACACCCTTTTTTTGGGAAAGGCTACTTTCAGAAGTATCCAATTTCTCTCAGAAATAATTTCTGCACACATTTAAATAATTCATAAGGAAAAAATCACTGTCTAGTGAGACAATGATAACATTGGCTTAGACCAACAAAAAGCCAGACTTGAGCAATACTGCACCACCACAAAAGAAATGGATTTCGTTACTTTTTCTCATTTGGACAGGATCTCTTTCACTAGGTCTTTAGCTTCTTCGTTTTTCTTCTGTATATGTCAGGAACATCACAGAATTCAGACAGTGAGCAAGAAACAAAATAATCTCTGAACACAACAGGCAACACACAAACCTGTTTCTGCTATCCTCTGTCCATGCAGTGTTGACTTACACTGAGGAGTTTCTCCCTTCCAGGAACACGGCTCAGTTCATGCAGTTGCTATGCCCAGAGCAGGACTAATTTCTCAGCCTCCAAAGCCTTTCAGCAACGGAATGGGAAGCGGGAGATAGATTAAATTAGAAGATCAGAGTTTACAGTCATTGAGCTTCAGAAAGCAATTTACTGGCATCCTCTATTTAATTATCTCAACACCTCATAACCATTAATGAATTTATCTTTACTGCCTTGAGATTAAGCAACTCTACCCTAAAGTTCCACAAGAAGTCTAGATCTGAGCCAAGAATTACACTTATAAATTTTAGGGTAGCACTTTGTCTACATCACCATCAGTCTTCACAATGCTAAAAGCAGTTAATTTCAACCTCATGAGCTGTGACCGCTGCCCACTCCACCATATACTTAAGATAAAAAATAGTGTTTGTTTCTCTTAGGGCCATTCTTGCCCACTCCATCCCTACTGCTGTGCTCACCCCTGACAACAGTTTATTGAACCTAAGAAAAGCAAGTCATTCTCAGTTACAGACCGATAGCCTGACGTGCAAAACCTGCTCCCCCTCTCCAGCCCACAACGTCCCTTTGAGGCAAAAGGGAAAGGAAATGAAAAAGAGTTAAAAAATAAAAATTAAAAAAAAAAAATCTGATCAGAAAGGAAATAGAGCAAACAGAGCAAGCAGGAGAAAAAGCAAACTGAAAACCACAAAGGCCATCCATACATATGACACTCATCTTCCCTCTGCTTAAGCAGCTTTTTTTCCCTTCCGGTGCAAAACTTCATCCTCTTCACTTCTGTTTAAAGCACATTCAAGAAGGGCACAGTTCTAAAATCTTTTTTTTTTTTACCCTAAATTCTGTACGTACACTTAGGTATCTGGTAAAAAAAAGTTGGAGAAACAGCTTCTTTAACAACTCTAAACAAATCCAAATCCACGCTTCTATAAGGCATTCAAAAGCAGGCAAACAAATGAGCAAGAGTCCCAACATTTGTTGTTTAGAAAAATGAATCTTTTAATCTAGTGATCCCAAGAGATCTCCAACAGACATGGCTCATGCCTGTTTATCAAGAGTTAAATAAGTAAGTAAAGATTTCTGGGAGGCTTTTAATCTGGTGCCTAAAATCTTGAGTTTAGTTTGCTCTACTTGACATGTGGAGAAAGAAGGACTTGCAGTTTATCTGTTATATCCAATATGCTTTTTATAATTTTGTATACATGGAAAGTACAAAAACCTTCCAGAGATAATGATTTGCACAATGTTAATAATTACTGGTAAGAAAGCTACTGGAGAACAAAACTGATTTTCTCAATATACTGTACCATCCTCCGTCAGCAGGCACACACAAAACACAATGAGAACAAATTACATTCAGCTGGTACTAACGTTCAGGATTTTAATATCACTCTCCTCACTACAACTATATAAAACTCTCTGCATAAAGGTTACCTCTAACACATCTTCCAACTCTTAAACACATTAAAAAACACCCTTATTACATTGTACATTTAACCACAACACAAGGAAAGGTTAGCTCCCAATAATAACCTTATAAAGAAAGTACGGTATCAGTTAAATGGATTTTAAGTAAGGGTCCAAGATCATATTAGGCAGCAATTATAAGCTACGAATTGTATTTCATATCTTCAGCAAGAGCTAGCACAAGTCTTGCTGAGTCAAATCTCTGCTATAAAGCAAAACCCCTTGACACATTTTAAATGCCGCAAGCAGCTGAGCCCTGAGGGGTTAAAGCAAAGCTAAAGCTCAGCTTGAAGAGCTGACCAGGTATCTGGTGGCCGCTGATCTAAGCGTGTCAGTCACAGGCAATATACTCTGCTCTGCTCACATGGAAGGCCAGGAGTAATAGATGAAGTCCACTGGCTGCTGCAGAGCCTACCAGAGCAGCAGCAGGGCGATGCGTCCCTCTCACTGTGCCTGCTGCCATCTGGGCAGCCAAGGTGACATGGGTGACATTACGTCCATCCATCACGTGAAGGTAAACTTATTTAGAGTTTCTTCCAAATAATAGGTCCTGGCAAAGACCCTCTTGGTGTCTGGAGCAAAAATAAATGAGCCTCCCCATCTGATGGCCTCAGAGGAGAAGCAGTCTCATACCCCAGCACCTCCATTCAACCAAACATCGGCGTTTGCAGCCGGGCTGACCCAAGGCATCACCTACAAATGCCATGAGCAACCTCTGCTCTGAGCATCGCCTCACCGCATCCCCCCGCTCCTCCAGGAAGGTGCCCCGGGCCCACAGCAGGGCAGGGGAACCCAGAGGACAAACAGAAGGAGCACCAGGGATCTCCTCGCTCCAGGAGGTCCCTACGAGGGGCAGCTTCCTCCCCCCAAGCCCTGCCGCCCAAGGCTCGGGTCTGGGCTGTGTTTTGCTCCCGAAGCATTCCAGGCTGTGTCAGTTTGGATTGCAACATAAATATTGTGCAACTGCAGACTCGTTAATTCCAATTATGGTAATATTGCAGGTGACAACGGGAAAGATGCTTTTTATAGTCTGTGGTCACATTCAGCTCCCGCTCATCTATGACTGAGATGAAGAGAAATTCAGCCAGAGAAAATTTTGTTGGCAACTGACGTGGAGCAAAATTGCAGGCCCAGCAGTGACTTGAAAATACGATGTCTTCCCTGTTCTGATAATAGGTTAGTGGGAACAACAAAGAGCAGTCACTGTGGACAGAAAGCCTGGATTTAAATGATATCTAAGTATAATTAGGGGCTTTGATCTAAGCAATATTGATTCACAAAATGTACACGCACCTATGCATAATACGGTTAATAGTCTGAAGATTTATTCTGGTTGCTGAAGACACGTACTGAGTAAGAGGTTAAAATAGCACTCCAGTTAAGTCCAGCACAGCAGTTTCCATTTTTACACACAATCAAGTAATATAATTGTATTCTTCTACTGAGTCACAATACATGAAGATTTAAGACACAAGTGCCCAGTCTGCAACTCGGGAGGACCAGCCATGCACCGTGCAGTCTGTGCCACTGGCCACTTCTCAGGCCTTACAGGAGCTCTCCTCTCACGCAACAAGAACAAGGGGGGAAGGCTCTCAGGAAACGGCAGCACGGAGGTGCTGCCAAAGCACTGCCCCACAGCCTGTTCCCCCTCTGCTCTGGAGAAGCCTGCAAGAACAAGGGTGTCTTGCAGAGGCTGAATGACTTGTACATGTAGGCGGCCCAACCTGCCTATAGCCATACCCCTCCTAAAGAAACAGGTACAAGATTATGGGTGTTCATCCTCCATGCTGCACACAAAGCTTCTGGCAAGCGTCACGCTTACTGCACTGATCACGCAGCACACAGCATCGCCCTGCACACACGGCACAAGATAAACCATGCATGGCTGCTGTGCTGGGCTAAAAAGGATGGACGCTGTAGCTTTTAAGAGTAGTTTACTGAATAAATGGAAGAGACCCCCTTAAAGCCTTTTAAATATTACCAAACAATTAACTTTGAATATGGGTTTTCCATCTTAGCAGCAACTTGCTCAGAGCCTACGAATAGTAGGTGTGAGAACCTGTATTTAAAGAAACACTGAAGACACTTGGACTTGGCAGTCCTCGGTGACAACACACGGATCTTCCCTTGGTGGCGTTCTACAGCTTGCTCTGCGGTCAGGATTTGTCCCTCTCTTTTGTGGGAATAGCGGGGACAATACTGCTTTAGTGTCATCACTATTCCGATACTGTAGAAGTTATGACAAAAAGCCAGCAAGACACATGAGCCCTTCTGGACAAACAGGAGACTGACACAGCCTGAGGAGTCACCGCTGTCTGTTTCTTGAGACCTGTCACAGGAATCCAGACAAAAGCGGCAGGGGACAGCAAGCTGAACTCATTATCAAACATTCACTCATGGGATAACCACGGGTTTTAAAGACAAAACTCCCTCGGGAAGTAAAAAGTCTGCCTTGCTACTTTATGGCATTTTGTTTGCACACAAGCAAGTGGTCAGTGGCCAGCCCCAGCCCAGGCAGCCCCTAAGAGCAGCCAGGTAGCCTCAGAGAAACTTCAGACACCTGCTCTGCACCTGAAGGTTCAGGTACATCGGACGCATCAGCCAGCCTCAGAACCTAAGCTGAAACCCTGAGTCACCACAGGCAGTCTTCGTATCAACATCGGAAAATACTGGGTGCATTCTTTAGGATGTTTTCTGTCTATAAATCCACCTGACAGATTTTCACTTTGAAGCCCGCAGCCTCCTTCCAGGAAAGCTGCACACCTGCTGCAGACACATTTCAACAGCCATCAGCCTGTGAAAATACAGCGACATTTTGGCAATTGTGCCATTCTCTGGGTCCCTGATTTAAAAAAAAAAAAAAAAAAAAAAAAAAAAAAACACCACCTCAACCTACATTTTTAAAAATTTGCCATAGATAGAAAAACTTGCCAAGACAGAAAATTCCAGTTGCTCGGGTACACTTCACACCTGCTCCTAATCAATAGTAAAGAGAGGCCCGGGAACAGACCGGTCACCCCACACATCTGAAACTCTTTCGCAAGACATCAGTCACTTAAAATAGAATTAAATACCAAGTGCATCCAGGTTTCTGTCACAATACACTTAATTCCTCCTTACTATGCAAAAGAATGGGCAAGGATTTACGACACTGCGCGAAACTTCTTCTGCATGTGTAGCGCAGCCACCCTGTGACCACTGACCAGGTGCATTCCGCACCGCGCACTGACAGCTGCTGTGCGCCCAGGACAATTCACAGGCATCACCGCAACATTAAAAGTAATTTAAATGCATTCAAGACTGGAAACAAATGAGTCTGAGTGAATCTCTGGGTGAAAGCACTTCATGATCGTTAGCAAAGCAACATCCTAACCTTTATACAGTTCTAGCACCCATGTATTCCAAAAGTTCACTTTCAATTGGAGAATCCTTTTCACCTGGGAGTCCTCCGCACCCTGCCTCGTACATTTACTGTGCTGTACACACCGTAACTGTTTATTCCTTATTTAAGTGTCTTCTTACCCAAAGATGAAAACATATTGACACGAGCAGAAAGCACAGCAGTTCATCAGCTATGCGCATCTCTGCAGCCTGCGCACACCTGACTGCATTAGGTTTTCGTGTCTTCATTTTTAGGTCATGAGGATACTGTAAGTACTGTAATGAAACCACAACCCTGTCTGTGTTCTCTCACAGAGTACTGCCGTGAATCATAAATATTTCAATTACCATGTTTTAGACTCCAAAAGACACCAGCCTCTGTTTTCTACACACTTTTCTTCCCCTTTACCTTCAGAAGAGCACTGCTACACCAGGAAAGTGATGTTTAGATCTGCACTAATTAAAAACCAATTTTCAGCACAACAACTAATAAGTAAGTTCCCGAAGACACACAGTCTCAATGATAAAATCTAAGTATTTTTTGCAGTAGCTCACAGCACTTGCAGCCCAAACTGCGGCCAGCACAGACTGACAGAACTCCTCCTGCGCCTGCTCGAGCTGCGCCGGGCTGCGTACGCAGAAAGCGGGTTGCTCCTTCCCTCAGAGGAAGTTTTGACAAAAACTGCATTTCAGATATTGGCCATCAGAAAAAAATCACACTGCCTTTCCTGCCACAAATCCCCGCTCCCGAGCGGCCCCCCCTCGCCGCGCCGGCTGGCTCCGTCCCAATCACATGTTTTCTCTGGCCGCCTTCCACAGCACTCCCCAAATCTTCATCGTTTTTGTGTTGTCACGCTCCTTCCCAAAGCCCTTCGTGGCTTCCCACAGCTAACCCTTAAAATTTCTTTGACATTATTTGTAAGTGGTAAAACTTGACAGATTCTGATCTGATTTCCAAGCCGTTAAGCGTCAGCTGTAGGTTTTATTGCACGTGTATTACGCACGGCTTTTTTTTATGGGGTTGGTTCCAGTGCCAGAAGAACAATACGCCTCCCAAACATTAACAGCGAGAGCCACCAAAAGAGAAATCAACAACACGGTTAGCTTTTTTACAATGAGACTTAGCTTCGACTGAACGGCGAGGTTTGCATGGTGTCTAGGAGTACATTCACCTCTCGTACTTTCTCTTAGCTGTTCCTGGGCAAATTCAAAGTCGACACCTGACAGACCCGTAACACAACGCTATTTCTGACACAACTCAGCAGCTTGGGACGGCCCCTGAGCACAGGGCCCTCGGCCTGCAGCCCCAGCCTGGCCCTGCAGGAGAGGCAGCAGGAACCAGGAGCTGGTGGGGCCCTTCCTTCCCTTCCCCAGGGACAGACCACCATCGTGACAGCGGTAACATCCATCACCATCACCACGTTCTAACACACGCACATGGCAGATACGTAATTCATCAAAGGAGCATCAACACGCAAACTTGACCTACCTCAAACACACAACTCGTGCTTTTAAAATGCAGCCCGTGTTGTTTTAGACTGAAATACAGAAGCTGGATAATGGATTAAATCGGTATTTAGATTTTCTTAGTAGAGAAATTCTGATCAAAGTTGCATCATGTTGTGAGACAAAAAACAAATGACTTCAATAGCAGCGTGCACATTCCCTCAACAGAACATCCATCTGCTGAGGTGTCGGCAATTTTTCATAAAAACATACCTACTTACCCAAAGAAACAAGGTGCTCGGAAAAACCAACCACCTCCCAGCTGCAGATGCCACCTTCCTGCCCAGCCTCAGAATGCCCAGCTCGGAAGGCACCTGCAGCCCGGGGCAGCGGGCAGGCCACGGCCTGGCCGACAGAGCTGGCAGGGGCCTGCTGCCGCCTTCCCCATGCACCCTGTGGGCAAGCTCCCCTCGGCAGGGCCCGGACCAGCACCTTGCAGAAACCCTTAATTCGATGCAACCTGCATCACGGGCTGGCACAGCAGAGGTCCAAGGGCCTGGCACACCGAGCAAAGGGTCTGCAGCCTCCAGCAGGCCAGAAACTTCCTACAACGGGGTGCAGGGGCACAGGGCAGCAGCCGTCCCTTTGCGCCACCCCAGCCCACCTGCCTCCCTCGCACGGCTCCACTGGTCATAAAGATGTCTCCGCGCGCTGCCTCCTGCCACAGCCAAGCCTCAGCCTCTGGCAGGGACAGGCAGCCAAGATCAGGGCACGTCGAGCTGCTCACGGTGCGCACGGGATCGGCTCTGCCTGCAGCAGCACAGATGTAAACGTGAAACAAACTGCAGCGAAACCCTTTCCAGCTGCAGCTGTAAGGAGGAGGACGCGTGATTGCTACTTGCAGGAAGGAGAAACAGCTAACGGAACAGGTAAAAAGTTGAGCATACAATGTTCTCCTTCCCCCCTCTGAACAACCTCTACGATTCACTAGAAACGCTTAAGGTAGCTGGTAATATAACACAACGTGCTTCACATTTCCATTCAATTTGCCTGAGAACGACAACTGAAAACACGGCATTAAGCACAGTTCCACACACAACCCACTCCCCAGAGCTCTAACTTTACTTTCCAGCCTCACCCCAAACCACACTTTGGTGCACCAATGAACATCACAGCAACTGTTCATTAAAAAGATTATTTTCAGCTCCTTCAGCGATGACAGCATGGATGAGCTACTGCTGGCACTTTAAAATCCAGCTTCCTGACACAAAACATTGTCTTGCCCTTAAAATGCAAATATAGCAGAAATTAAAAGGGAAAAAAAAGAAAGAAGAAAAACAAAAGCCAGAACAGATGCAAATCTTGTACTGAAGGCTCTAGATGCCTCTTTTAATTTGAAGTACTCATTTTGGAAGATGTACAAAAAAAAAAAAAAAGTGTGATTAAACTACTGAGAGCCTCAAAATGGAGAAGAAAAGACTACCGGTGTTAAACGATACTTGTGGGACCATCCCCTGTCTTCATGCCAATCTAGCAGTTTGGAAGTTGAAGTTTAAAACCATCCTTGGAAATGGTCACAGTAAGGTGAACGTGATCACTCTGTGACAGAGCGAACGCGGAAGCGAACCTCCAAACACTGAAGTACAGAGGGTGCTCCAGGGCTGCTAACCTTTCCTGCAATTTCATCTTTTTTATTCAGTTTTTCTGGTGCCACTAATTTACACATGCAATCAAGAAAGATTTCAAGTCAAAATAGGACAGAGAGCGGGAATCTAAATGACAAGTATTCCCTTTAACGAGGATTAGTTGAGAGGTACGCTGCAGTGGCAGCGGAAAAATCTATAATTTGCATTATTTCTAGACCCACTAGCTGCCACAAAGTTTAAAAAGAGTAATCAGTTCAAGTGTACCAAAAATTAGTATTTTGTAACCAAGTTGATGGCATTTTTGAGTCTGAGGGTGATTTGCAATTTTCTCCAGTCAAAATCATTCCACGAGTACTTCTCGGTGACCTATGTCCTAAATCATTTCCAATCCCTACGAGCAAGTGACCTCTCCATGATCTGACTCACAAAGAAAAAACACGGGCTCCCACCAACCATTCTTTTTTAAACCACCATCGGAACTCAACTTCTCCAAAATAAATCCGGCAAAAATAGAAATGGAACAAAAGAGCACTCGGCGTTCAAGAATTATTAATTAATCGCCCTATCGGGAAGGCAGAGAGACACCCGTCCTCGCGTTCTGACGATGGAAAACAAAGAGGTTAAGGGACACTTTCAGTGACACGCAGCAAAACACTGCCACGGCACGGACCGGGTCTCAGAAGTCCCCCGTTGTTTTCAGCCCACCAGCCTCGAACAAACCCCGGGCGTGCAATGCTGAGTCGGGTACACCCCTCAGAGCGCGAGCAGCTTACCCCAGTCCACGTAAACCGGTCCAGGGAACACAGCCTATGCTTACACGAGCATTTTACAGTACTTTGAAGCCCAACAAGAACATTTCTAAGCAACCCCATCTATAATCCTGAAGTGTTACTTTATTTTGTTAGAGAAAGCCTAAAAATTTTATTGCAGAAAGCTCAAAAAAATGTACAAGCAACAGATGACTCCTGAAAAAAAACCCGTCCCTTACCTCTGAAACTCAACACCTAACTACTGCAGGGACCCTAGGGCAACTCAGGAAAGTGCCATGCAGTGATACACGACAATATCTGGAGTCAGCACACTGGCTTCGCTCTTCCTCACACTGCAAACACCCGCTACGTTGCTCCTTACAGAACCTTTGGTCATTTGACAGAAACTCACACTGCAAAAGCTACAGAACATTTTTTTTCCTCTCCCAAATATGACAAGCACTTTGCTGCAACAAAGGTCCTGCGACACAACCTCAGCATCCCCAAGGTGAATCTAAAAGCACAGGAGCACCCACGTATTCACGGGGGACTGTGCCACAGCCACGGCCCCAGCACAGGGCCGCACACGCGCTCAGGTCCTGAATGCTAAAATAATGCAGGAGGGCTCATCCTGCAGCGCACCGTGTGCCCCGCGGTGACCTAGCACCTGGCACGAGGGCTGCTCCACGGATTTGGGAAAGGCTGCACGTGAAACACGCCTTCCTTCCCCCCAGCTGCTCGGCGCTTTCCCCTCGCAAGTAGCTCAGTACAGGACTGACACAGAACTGCCACGGACGCTGCCGCTGTGTGAGAACTGCACTCAAACAGCTAACTGCTGCCAAACTGGCATCTTTTCCCTCCCTATATTAAATGTGAGCAAATTATTACAGTCAGGAAAAACCTTAAATTAAAAATAAATACTAATTTGAACACTAAAATCTGCATCTCGCTCAAAAGGGTTCAGCACAGCATTAGAGAAACAGATTTAATAATTAATCGCATTTTCTTTAGAGTAATGTTACTAGCAGTAATGTTTTTCCTTAATGGTTTTAAATTACCTAGCACAGAGAAAGAAAAAAAAAAAAAAAAAAAAAAAAAACCTGCCAGAG
>WBMW01006170.1:517505-619855 GCA_013396635.1 Penelope pileata
TTCCGACTCTTTTTGATTTCTGTGTTTTTATTAGGGCGGAAAGCAGCGCTCGGCTCTCTGATGGAGGGGGCCGGCGCGTGTTGGTTGTCCCCGTTTACGGTTCGGAGTTTCATCTGCGCCGCTGCATTGTGTTCCCCGCTTCAAATAAACCGCTCCGAACCCGTCCTCCTCCCGTTGATGTCACACATTTTCCCGGCGCGGCGCGCGGGGTCCCTCACACTGCCCGCGTCCATCGGTACTGAGTGCGAAAGGTCCCGGGGAGCAGACGGAGCTTTCTCCACGTCCCCCCCGCCCCGCGCAGCCCCCGGCGCAGTTCGCGGAGAGCGGAGAGCGGGGCCCAAACCGAAGTGAACTCGCGGAGAAGCTGCGGCGCGGCACCACGGCGAGAGACGCCGCCAAATCGGTGGAGTTACACCACCATCTGTCGTTAAGCCTCGGGACTACAAAACGTTCAGACGTCGTAAATCATCAGGAGTGCCCACGGCTTCGCCCCGTCTCTCCGCGCAGCGCGGAGCCGGGAGCCCCTCACCGCGGTGCCTGGCCCCTGTCCCCGGGGGCTGCGCCAGTGTCACAGTTCCAGTGCGAGGAACTAAACCCGGAGCTCTCCTCTCTGGGCTGGAGGACGGGGTTTGCTCTCTGGCGTGCACCTGTCCTCCTGCAGCAGCTGGAGAGGAGCACGCAGAAAGCACACCCGGGTGTAGCAGAAGGAGGCTGGTGTCCCCACAGCATCCTCAGTGCCTCCTGCAGCAGCACACACTGTGCACAGACCCTGCCGGGAGCCATAGAGTGCTCCTGCAGTGCAGGCAAGGCCCCAGCTCTGTGTAGGCAACCGCTGCACTCTGGTTCTGTCTCAGTTCCTCAGCTGAAGGCTACAGAGCACTCATTTACCCTTGTTACTGAAGAACCAAGAGAGAAGACATGTTTCCCATGAGGCTTTCTGGGTATCCCTCATGTTTCAGGGCTCAGCTGCTGCTCAGAGCGCAGTGGGACAGGACCTGCACAAGGTGCACTCAGCGCCCCACAAGGAGAACCCCCACGTTGCTATTGTATCACTGTCCCTATTTTGAGGCATGAGAGGTTGAGTGAGGAGCCATCCAAGTGGGTTTCAGGTGCATCACTAGGGGTCACCTTTCAGGCTGATTCCCTTCAGCTGGGGAAATTCACAGCCTTTTGCCCGTTCCTTGCACAATGTTTTACAGGTGCTCTCCGCCCTCACCCAGCAATTAGTCTTTACCCAGCAATGAGTGTTTGGCATCTCCCAGTGCTGGAGTTGCTGTTAGGGGAAGGTGGCAGCTTACCACACTGCTGTCCGTCCTGTTTCCCAGCCTGGTGCCCCATCACTGGGAGACTCTGGTCCTGTCCATCCCACCAGGAGCTGTGCAGACCCAGGAGGAAGGTCTCACCTATTGACGTGTCAGAAGAGAGGAACTCATTTCCTCTAAAGCTGTGCATCTGCTTTCTGGGCTGTCTCTCAGAGCATGGGATACCCTGCAGGACATAAACTCTTTCAGTACCCCTTTGTCTAACAGTTATTTTCATACTGTTCTGAAAAAAAACAACATTCTGCCTTCTCCATCGCCAACGAAGCTCTCGTAAGCAACTTAGCTCTTTGAGTCAACGTGAAAGGCAAAGGTTTCCGCGCTGGGGAGAGAAGAGTGTAACATTCCTCTGGCAGAAATAAATCCTGTGAAACGTTCCCAGCTCTGAGAAATGGCTACGCCACTGTGACGAGCAACTGACCTAGGAATGTTTGGTAAAAAACTCATGTCCGAAAATCTGCTGATCATGTATTTCAGTGTTTGCGCTGCCTCTGGTTTTAGATACTTTGGTATAATTTCATTTTGAAGTTATTCAGCAAACATTATAGTGGCAATGAAAATCAGAGATCAAATAACTAGGGCTGCTAGAGAAAAGAAAAACTAAGCAGGATGCTTAAAGCTGTCCTGCTGAAGTGGGAAAGTGCTGCCTTGAAGAGCACTGCCCAGAAAGGATGGATGGCACTGTGATGGTCTTCCCTGATCACTTGGACACAGGAAAAAAAAAAAAAAAAAAAGCCATGCAAACCTTCAGATGATTCGTGAATTGGAAATACATGGCAGAGTTTTTGACCTCGTATTTCATCCATACATGAAAGCCTGACCGACAGAACATCCTGGTTTCCCTTCCTATTTTGTGTGGCCAGGCCTGGAGCAACGCCCCACACTGGCCTTTCAGATCAAGGTCCTGGTCCCCAGCATTTAGTGAAAGTCTTACTTAGTCAAAGCTGAGGAAAGTTTTAAGACTGATCAATTTCCTAAGTATAACACGGGGAGCAGTGTCACAAACACAAACAAGTAGCTTTGCACGAGTCCCACAAACAGCTCATACACAGCATCTGGAAAGTTTGGCCTGTAAGGTTTAGCCACCAAAAAAGGTGTTTCACCCAAATCCAAGCTGCAAAATCCTCTTTAGCCTCCTGAGGAGGAACATCAATGAGGTGCCGCCATAACCCCTTTGGCTCCTAAAGCACCACTTCTCCTCAGATGGCCACTGACACAGTAGGGCTAAAAACCTGGCTTGTTTCCTCAGCCAAATCAGCCTCTTCCAGCTGGGCATCCTCTGTGCAGTTGAGCATTTATTTGCAATCAGGTAAAATGCCCAACCAGTCCTTACAGCCCCAACTGACCCCAGCCTCCCTGTCCCTACCTGCTGTGTGACCTCACTCCATCTCCAGCTCTTTTTTGGCGAAGTGACACTGCATCCATGTGCCAAGCCAACTGAAACCAAGTGCTTGAGTCATGTCCTGGGAGCGGGATGATGGCTTAGGCCCAAGGAAAACAATTAGAATAACATAGTAATTTATTTGTTCTATTGAAAAATACATTGCAAATACTGCAAGATTTTACAAAACTGGAATATACTGGAATTTTAAAATACAGGTGAGAACAGCTGCTTCTCTTATGACACAGTCGGCATAAACACGGTCTCCAGAAGAGGGGCTCTGAGTCGCACGGTAATGGCATGGCAGCCTCAGGAAGGCAGTGGCTGAGACAACGTCATCTCTTCAGCCCTTCAGTCCCTTCAGTCACCCCCAGGGACGCAGGAGGCTGGCTGCTGTGGTCTCCCTCCCAGGCTCCTCACTTCCTCCGTGTGGGACCCAGGCCCTGTGAGTCCATACCCTGAGGCAGGGATCATAGGGGATTGCATTTAGGAGCCAGGTAAGTAAAGGCAGCAAAAGCAGGAGCAGCAACATAGTCCTGGCTGTACTACACTGAAGTCTGCAGCCCAGCCTTTCGTTTTCTGTCTTGGAACCATTTATTTGTGTTTTTTCCCTCATAGCTTAACAAAAGCCATGCAGAAATGCATCTGCCACAGGTGACACTGCCATGGAAATGCCGTCTCCAGATGAACTCCTTCAGCCTCACTCAAAATAACCGAGGCCTGTGGCTGTACGGGAAGTGAGTGGGTTTCTCATGGTAAGGCGGCACAAGGCCTCTGACACTTGTCCCACGCCCATGGACCATGGCCTGCTTTCACAGAGTGGAAATCCATCTGCCAGAACCCGACCTTTGTGGGGAGAACACACCAGGTTCAGCTTCACAGAAGAAAACAGGATTGATTTTGTTTGCTTCCAACCTCAAATGTGGTTTTCAATACCAGTATTAAACTATGATTTCATAATACTAAAAGAGCAATGAGTTTATAGTTCTTTGCAAAAAATTTAAGCAAAAAATTCTTATATTTAGGGAAATATATTTCGTAACCAAACAGCAATTCAAGCTCTATCAGGAAACTGCTTTATTTGGTACCACAGGCACAAGGACCGCATTACAGATGCAAATTTGCATTCAGTTTCATGGCATTTACACATCTGTAGCAACATTCCTGGCATTCTGGAAATTTTGTCAGTATTTAGGGTTAGGGGACAGAGCTGTCTTTTTAGAAACCATTTCTATGTCATACACACAAATTAACATGTATTAAGTAGACGTCTTTCCACCCACAAGCACTTGTGTAGAATTCATGGGTTTGTGAAGTAAATTGAAAGCAGACTGTGGATGTTAACAATATGGTTAGATACAGGAGTTCTGCGCCAGTCGCATGCTGAATAAACAAGCCCCTTTTTTAGGTCTGAGGCCTGAGGTAAGAGGACTGCAGGGACTCAGCCTCAGAATATATGTTTTAAGGCAATAGAGATAATTCCTTGTAGATGTGAATTACAGACTGCTGTGATACAGAAGCAGCAAAGTAACTTGTTTTCCAGATTTGTACAAAACTATAATCAGATAAATGACAAAACACTACTTTGTCCCTCGGCATCCTACTTGTCACTTTCCTTAAACAGCAAAACATGCTTCTTATTGCTACAGCTGCTCAGCCAGCAGAACTAGGGGAAAATCAGAGAAATGTAGAAACACGCACAGTCAACACAATTGGATATCACAGCACTGCACTTAAGTCTGTCAGTTATTTTGCTCATTGTGTAAGAAGCAAAGGAGGAATGGATAAGTGACTCAGAAAAAACAATACTTCTTAGCAAAAAATACTTGCGAAGAAATGAAGTGTTACCTGTAGCCTTGGACATTTGTATCAAGGCAAGAGGTTTGATAATTTTATACTCAAAAATCTTTTAAAAGGAATTATTTTTATTTACAAAGTCTTTTTGTTTTTTTTTTTTTTTTTTTGATATTAGACGTAATTTCTTTTCACATTATCAAACTGTGGCTTCTTCCAAATCATTTCAGTAGTTCACAGACTCTGTTGCAGCTCAAGGCAGGAACCACGGTCACTCCCGTGTTCCATTCCCAAAGATGAGGCGCTAGCTGAAGCTTAGTCTGACATTTGGAAAGCGCGTCCCAGAGTCAGCTGCCCAAACCATATGCATCTCCTTACCTCAGCCAACCACTCAGCAATTTCACAGACATTCTCCAGAGTGCTTTGTTCCTGAAACTCAGTGGTAAGAATCTTAGCGTTGGACATTTTCTCATCTAAGAAATGATTCTTCCAGCCATGAGTGTCAGGCTTCCAAAAGAAGTCATCGGTTTAGGAATAGAAGTAAATGACCAGTTTATGTTAGAGAAGTCAGCACCTTTTAAAGACACCAGATTATCAAAAGTAATCTTGACAATAATCTTGAATCCTGAAATTGTGGTCTTGAAGAATACTTAAATCAATGCTGACTTCTTAAAAATCTGTTTAAGCTATAGGTACCACACACATAAATTCTGGTATTTTTCTTTGCTGAAAATCTAACATTGCAGCACCATGCTGCATTACAGGGATGCACAAAAAATCTTTATTTTAGACCTATATAAATCAGTGCTGAAGAGGGGAAAAGTGGTGATCGTCCTTTTGAAGAATTACCTCTGCTGCCCATATGTCTGCATACTTCTTACAATAATTTAGCATTTTAATATAACAGGTGAACTGGTGCTACTTGCTGTAAGAAAGGTTTAAGATGGATTATTCTAGGAGATGATCTACTAGTTTATCCTTGGATATTAGTGGGAGCTGCTCTGGGCCTAACATAAGCATTACCTGAAAGCTTACCGGATGCAATTACCTAAAATCTACAGAATATTGCTGGGCTCATCATGACTCTGACCAGCTGACCACAAAGTGTATGGAGACAAAAGAAATATTAAAGATCTTTAATAAATAAGAATGATAAATTAACAAGATACCTTTTGTATTCCTTATACTGATATGAAATTAAGTTCATACCCTATGTTCATCTGTGCATCGCAGACCGTTTACAGTCTGTAGTTATAGTCTAGAATGGGGTAATAGTTTGGCACTTCAATATATATCAAAACATCAAGGATCTTGTTGTTGCTCTGAATTGAGCTTTAGCTTCCTTTTTGGGTAGAGAGGTCTGAATGGACTTTAAATATTGTGGAGAAACCTTAAAGTACTTGTTAACCACCAAATCAATCCTGAATAGTTCCTTCATTGTCCATTGCCAGTATCTCCCTCTGTCCACACTGGTACCAAAGGATATGCGAACAATTACACTATGAAATGTCAGCAGTGAATTAGCTCTCATATCAGACAAGAAACACTTATTTTGCATGAAATTCAGGCATTGAGAGAAAAGTAAAAGACCAGTATCTTTAATTGCCTGCACCTCAGCGTCAGGAGCCTGAATGCTAAGGAACAGAAATTGATACCGTTCATTTATGAGATGAGTTTGTCTTAGTTGGCCTGAAACTTGATGGGAATGCATATGAATGATTGGATAATTAAAAGGAATGTCCTAACCTGTCCAGGAAAAAGGTAGAGAGAAGCAGAAGTAAGGAGAGAGGCTGAACAGATGAATTTTAGCTACCTCCTTAGGTGCTTATTTTATGAATGACATGGTCTCTTTAGGCTTCTTAAATTTTTAGAAGAGACAGGAGATTCACATAGATAGACGCATTGAATCCCCTTAGTGTCTTTCAATTGAATATAAGGAATAAGAGAAACTAGCCTTCTAAATTAAAGGCTTATTTTGGATAATATATGCTATAAATATCCCACTGAACAGAAGAACTGCATAATCTGTTCCAAAGTTACAACACTTTGCAAACAAACACACATGCATGAATGTCCTAATGGAGGTGCAGGGGGTGTCCACTGCAGAATACTGGACCGCGTTGTTTGGCAGTACCTTAAGTGTCTATCTATCTGTAATGATGGAGGAAGAAAAACTGTGTTGAAATGAGAAAGTTCAACCCAAACTTAATAAAATGGGGATTTAATAATGCCATTTCTAGAAAATGCAATAGAATTTGAAGGGAGAGTTACTTTTCTAAGTAATAATTTTTTAACTCAGGGAACTGTGTCCACCATAAGGTGGGATTAGTTGACAATGTCGTGTAAGGAAACGCTGATCACAGAATTAAAATTACAAAAATAAAGCAGAATTATTTGATCATAGCACATGGTGACTAAATAGTTTTGAATTTCAGAGCAACAAAAGAGGACAATAAGCAGCAGTTACAAAAGCTAGAGATTTTAAAATAAATAGACATGGATAATTGATATTCAAGAGTCTTAAAAGACTGGGTTGTGTTTCCTGTTTTTACCATTAATATAGATTTCCAATAAATCTGGGAAAACAAAGCAAGTTCCAAAAAGAACGGAAGCATGCAAATGCTTTAACTGTATTTCTAAGTGGTAAACAAGACAGTGTGGATAGGCTTGTCAATCTGACATCAGCTCCAAACAATGAATGAAATACATGCTAAAATATTACACGGGAAAAAGGAATGGAAGATACAGGATATTTGTGTTAGGAGGGGCTGAGGGTGAGACAAAGGGCCTCAAAGTGCTGGGGGGAAAAAAAGAAAAGCTCTTCTAAAAACCCACAGGGATCATGACAGACAATCAAGTGAACAAAATCCTTGCTCAGTTCTCAGTGCGATGCTGCAATCAGAAGAAATGGATGTCCACTGTTCAAGAGAGATAATTAAAACTTGGGAAAGGTTAATGGTAGAGTAACCAGAATTCAAACAAATTTTAAAGCATGCATCGCAATACCCACAAAGCAGTACATTTTGATAAAAATAGAGGGGTCTTCACTGTTGCAGACAAAGTGTAACAGAATCCAAGGGATGTTATTTGCAACAAGACAAGTTCAAACCACAGTGCAAAGGAACATTTTTAACAGTTAAGACTATTCTGGAATAATTTCTTACATGCTGTCATGGATTCCCCATCACAATCAATTTTTAAAGCAAGTGTGGATATTTTCCTGTGCTTATACTATCACCAAAATAAAAACTAACTCGGGAAAAATTCATAGTATGTACTGTGCACAAGTTAAGGCTTCATGATCACAATAGCCAGGTCTGACTACGAATAGTGTTGAAGTTAGAATTGCCACTGCCAGGTATTTAGCACCCCGTGAAGATAAAGGGGACCATCCAGACTATTCCTTACTGCTGCTGTTTCAGGCAGTTCAAAAATTCAGGGACACCTCTGCATTGGATTGCATGTGGGAAGACGTATTCATAAACAAAAAGGAAATATCACTAGAGGAAATGTGTTATAATTACTAATATTTAAGATTTCAATTTCAATAGCAGTTAACACCTGCTAGTTGAGGACTCTGTTGTACCATGCACTGTGAAAAATCTATTTCAGTTAGTTTACAATGGATCTTGCAGCCTAATTTGAAGACAAACAGTAATTTGTAGCCAGGGAACAAACATAGCCGTAGCTGTTGACAGCTCTTACTCTGCATCCTCTCACTCTGAAGCACTGTTCCACTAATTCATGCAGCATGCACCACTTTCTTACAGCCTGGAAAAATTCTGGGTTCAAAGCTTAGCTGCTCTCTGTCTTGTTAATATCCTTCCTTTTTTGTCAACTTGCTGAAGCAAGTGTGAAAACACCAGTATGAAAGCACTGACAGTACATTTTCAAGTATTTTGTGTTTTGTTTTGTTAAACAATACTGTAAGATGAAAAATCTACAGCTGGTAGTCCACGAAATATCAGTGTAGTGGATAGAAATCTGTTGTTTTCTTATTTGACTTCTCTGTAACATCACACACGAGAGGAAAATTTTATAATGAAAAAAGAATCCAGCCTCTCTTGTAAAGCAACGGATCTTCCCCACAAGCTAAAACCAAGTATTAAAGAAACGTACATCTCTTCTTTTTCGTTTTCCTCTTTGATCATTTTTTAAGTGAAAACTTGAGTACTCAGTGCAAAAATCTCAGTTTGAACAAACCTGAGCAATCTCTGTGTTCACCATTCTCTTAACTGCTTGTCACCGTCTTGTCCAAAGCACACGCCGTAAGCCATAGCTGCATGGGCTATGATGTAATTAGATCTTGTTAGCTAAGCAAGACCAGACCTCAAGCTTAAGCAAAATAAATTTGGATAAACTCTCTGCCCCTTGACCCAGCTGTTTTGCAGTCTTTGAGTAGTAACAAAACTTGGAATCTGGTCACAGATGCCAGTGCAGAAATTCCCCTGGCTGAAGGGAACTGTCAAATGGTGTACAACCAGAGGAGCTGGTTCCCACTGCTTTCTGTCCTATCCAAAAAAGCATATTAAGCAAAAGAAAGGTTGGGAAATTCAGAGGGAAGATGAACTGTGTCTTTATGATGATGATTTCTGGCCGGCATATGGTCCCTTAGGGACTAAAGCCAGCTTCATAAATTAGAACCATATAGAGTTCACAAACTTATTTTATGTTCTAACTTCAGCTGAGGAGCAAAGCAAGACAGGACAGGGCAGGCTGAGAAAGAAGAAGCTGTAACTCGTTTTGACAGACCCTCCAACATTTCCTCTGAGTACATTTTAGTTGAGGGGCAAATATGTCCTTCTATTAAGCTTTGTGCAAAACCAGCATTGTTTGTCCAAATATGTACAACAATAAATGTAACCTCTGAATGATACACAGAAAAATAAAGATTACAAAACAGAAGTAGCAAAAAGGCTCATATCGTATATGTGGTATTTCTAACAAGAAGTGCAATTAACCTATTCTCTTCTACCCAGTGAAGACTTCTCTCCTCATTACTTAATGCTGTTGATTAGCAAACTGTTATTTGAGAAGGGCTGGAGAGACAGTGAGTCAGAAATCTTGAGACTATCTGAAGTCTTCTTACTTTAAAAATGAGTGTACCTACTTAAAGATGTGCAATTCTATGTAAGACTTGTTTAAATAGCATCTTTGGCTAAATGTGTTTCAACCAAACTTTATAGGTTTTTGTTGTTGTTGTTTGTTTGCTTTGTAACAAAGCTGTAAATTTTAGAGTTAATTTTCAATGAAGACTCACCATATTACAAATTTATTTGGATAAGAGGTGAGAAAAGATGTCCTAACCAGTTACAGCACGATTTAGGAAGACTGATACTGATATTATGACACTGATATTATGTAGTCTACTTTGCAAAAAAAAAAATAGTTTTGAGGGATTTAATTGAAATTTTAGCATCACAGAGATAATTTACAAATATTTAACTGAGTCCCTGCATATGCTCTTATAATACAGGAAAAATGTTAACACAGCATCAGTGACAGGCTGACGGAAAACAAAGGAACAACAATTCATCTTCACGCAACAAAATTTTAAACTGTGGTGTTCACTTCCAAAAGATGGTACAAAGTTTTATTTTAAAAGGTCTGGATGTTCTTTGACCAATAGCAACTTGCAGGCTTGTATCTGGTGGAAGAACAGAGATCACCTCTTTTGCTCATCTCTGTTGGATTCAGAAATGTATATCTTACCACGTTCCAGCTGAGAATTATACAGTTCTCACAGGAACACATTTTGAAAGAGTCTTCCCCCATCAACTGAAAGTTAAAGCATTGACCATTGTCCCAGATGGATCGCCAAAGCTGGACCGTAAGAGCCTCAGTTTGAAAACACAACCATGACTGAAGGAATGGTCAATCCAAATGCTCATCACCAACATCAACAGGAGTAATCAGATCACTTCCAGGCAGTATGTAGATTAGTATGGCAAAATATATTGAACATAACTAAAAATCTAAGAAGTAGCATTTCAGCCTGTTAATTAGAGAGTGGATCCTCTGTTCTGGGAAGCGATGCTTTTCAAAAGAATTGGGGATCAGAGTTCATAGTCATCTGCGTATAATTTCCCAATATGACACAGTGCACAAAATGTCTAATATGAGCTTAATAAATAGGCATCAGAGGAATAATGAATGAAGATAGGTGTCGAGAGTTATTACACTGTTGTTGTATTTAGCACTGATGAAATCATTATTGGAATATTTTGTCCAGTCCTGGGGTCCACGGTTCAGGAATACTGTTGAAGAAGTTCAGAGAAGAGTCACATACATGACTTAGGGACTGTTAATCATGCCTCAGAGTAAAAGGCTCAAAGAGTTCAATCTGTTTAGTTTATCAGCTGAGAATACTAAAGATTGATTTGGACCTAACCTCTAAGTTGTTACCATGGGGAATTATACAGGTTTGGTTATGGACTCTTAAATCTATCAAATATATGGAATTAGTAATAATATGGTGAAATAGCAGGAAAATATGGACAAATGCATGCTAGAAATGAGGATTTGTGTTTTCTGCCCATTGGAGTGAGCTACTTCATAATGTCCTCAACAGCAACTGTAACATACTTTTCTAAGAGACTGCAGCTCAAACAAGTATTAGTGTAGGCAACTCTTAACGGCCTGCTCTATACAAGATGTCAGACCTCATGATTGCAGTGGTAATTCTGCTTTTATACTCTGCAAAGCTACAGATAGACCAGGCTGAAATAATGAGCTTCAGAGACTTGCAGCCATCAAAACAAAGGCCTTCACATGCATCAGTACAACACTTAGGATCCCAGTGAATCAAAAGAGACCTTAGTGATAGCGTATCTTCCTCTAACAAGGCTGTTAGGAGATAATGTATTAACAAAACAAACAAGCAAGCAACAAAAAGCCTGGAGAAACCATAGGTATACTGTTGTTGAAAGTTGTTTTACAAACATACAGTTTAAGTGTACACTAGTGTGTAAGGTACTAACATGTGTAAATAAAACCCAGCACTTCTATATTGCTTTCTTGCAAAAAATCTTGTAGTGTTTTACAAACATTAATGAGCAGAGCCACTCAGAAATCGTGTTTAGTTAGTAAGTGTTATTATTTGCATTAGACAGAAGACAGTCTGAGAGACAGAGAGTGTCCAGACTCACAGAGGAATTGTATGACTTGTCTGGGAATGAAAGAAAAGCCTTCTGAGAGCTGTTCCTGTGCTTTAATCGTTATTTTTATTTTTTTAAAGTAGGCACCCTCTAAAAATCCTGGCAGGTGACATTCCTGTTCTAGTGTCAGTATTGATCCAGCCCCATGTCCAGTGTCAAAAGACACTCTGGTGCTGGAAGTGTAGCCTCTCTGCAGCGACATATAGAAAGTAAAGTCCTGAGCACTTACTCTGTGACTCGTTCTCTATGGCACTCCTATGAGGAAGAGGTGATATTGATTTTAGTGTCTTGTCAGATTTCCAGCTTGGGTAATTAGTTTGTTCTCACCTAAACGCCTTGAATTTCTGCATGGATGATACTTTTCATATGCCTCCCCACAGAAAAGAGTACCTCTACAATTACAACAAGAAAGCTGGCAGTACAACAACAAACTGAAGAACAATACAGCATGCCTGCCACTTCATTAAACTTGTGCATGGGACTCTTCAGTAAAACCTTGCTGATTTTAAAATGATATAAATAAAAATAAAATTTAAAATGAAATTTTAATGCAGACTGTCCTGTGGCCCAAAGCTAAGACAATTTTTTTTAAAAAAAAAAAAAACCTGTCTTTGGAAAGTTTAGGAATTCCCTTCCCGATAGCAAATGTCCATTCTTGTGAATATATTATTGAATGGAAGACATGATCAAGTTCAAGGAAAGATGGTGAAAATTATGCGTATTAAGCAACAAGCAGCTTACTGGACTTAAAGAAAGGAAAAAATGGACCAATAGGAAAAAAAACCTCCCATCTGTTACAAGCATTGAACAAAATAAACATAAAGTGAACTAACATTATTTTGGTCTTTGATCTCTTGGATGCTTTATGACAGAGGTCATAAATCATGTAACTATTATCTGATATCAAGACAGCTTGAATTAACCTCTTACATTCCTAAGGCAGTGAGAGCCCTCGTCGCAAGTCAAAGTCTGCTTGTGTGGAATAAGTAACCTTACTGGGGGAAACAAATCCCTTTGAGTCTAGTCTAGACTTCTGAAAACTTTTTAGTGGGACAGAGATGGAAAATATCACAGTGAAAGTCATCGGATCACAGACATGTCCTGTTTGTTTCTGAAAGCTGTGTCTCTGATTTGTAAATCACATCATCACTTGAGTTCTGGCTTCTTTTAATTGTAGACTTCCTCTTTCCTTTTGCTACTCTTCATCAGGAGAGGTCAGCTCGAGATGTCTCTATGTTCTGGCTGCTGAGATCCAGGAAAATTCGAAAGGCCTTTAATTCTGACATTTCATTCCTGCCATTGATATGAAACAGTCTACATTTGACAAGCTTCAGACAACATAGCAGAGAATAGTACACACTTGTTTTTTTTTTTTTTTTTTTTCCAACTGACAGTACTGAATGAGACTAAGTTTTGTTTTTTTCTTCCTTGAATAGAAAATTTCCAGGAATACCAGTACTTCTTTTTTTTTTTTTTTTTTTTTTCACTTTTATCACAAAACCATCACACTGCTTAGCAGCCTCNAATTTTTTACTGTAAATTGGCCAGCAGGAATGATGGGCATATTATGATTAAAACACCTTATTTTTATGTATACAGCAGGCAATCATTTGCTGTAGGCACCACACATATATATTGTGAAAAACAGGCACACAATAGACATTCTTTCACAAAAGAAATGTACTTTTCCAAAAGACCGAAATACCCAAAATACTTTATAACAAAAATACAGCAGCTGGACTAATAACATCAAAACGGGGTCACACAGAACCATGGCCAATAATTCAGTATTTTGAGTACCAGAACAAGAAAAGAAGACAATACATATGCTTCATAATGAAAAACATAACAGAATAAACAGAGAAGAACCTTTTACTAGCAGCATTGGAGCTGAAAGGCACCCAAAGGGAGATGTTGCGTGCACATCTTCACAGGAAGGCCACCGGATTAGGTGGCCCATAAAATGATGTGCTTGCAAACAGCCATGTACTGCCTCAGCTCAGCCAGGTCCTGTTTTCAGGCCACTTTTGCACGGGATTCACCACTGCTGAAATAGAAAGCTAACAATAAGCACAAATTTGAGAATCAGGCGGTTTTTTTCAGTAGCATGCCACTTTCACTGTAGTCAGTGGCTTGCTGATGGATTTAACCGTTTTTGCTATCAGATGTGGCCACCCACTTCTTTGCTCCACTTCAAGGAAAACACTTGCTTTTTCACTATGACTTATTATCATTTCTTATTTCTTATTATTTCTCTGCTCTTTTTAATTTTGGACTTACAAAAATAAAGATGACTTCAAATTTCTGAATACTTAGAATTATATGTGGATACAGCACTAGATACTATAATATCTGTTTTGATAATGAAATGATTGGCTCCATGGGCTTCTGTCCAGTCAGATACTACAGATGTAAGCTGTGCAGGGTGAGCTCTTACAGGAACCAAAGCCTTGAGCTAATATTTCAGTATAGGTGTAACCTGAATCTGAGCTCCTGCACAGTCAGGGCCACACTGGAAAATCCTTTTCTGCAAACACTGTATTTGTCATTGCAATGGATTTGGAAGATTTGGGGAAGGCTCCTTTTGCCCTTTTGTCCTGCGTACATATGCAAAAGACAGGGACAGACCCATTCAGTTTGCAAAGCATCCAGGCTGCAAGGCATTGTGTAAGAATAATGCATCTGATTACTTGCCCAATGTACGTGCAAACAAAGGCTTGCCCAAGTGAGCAGACAATGTTAAGTATTTTGATAATAGAGATAGCAAAAGGTTTGGAGATTTTCCATGTCATTGAGAGCTTTTTTTAACGATTTAAAAGAATGATTCTGACCTGAAATTTGGAATCTTCACTACTTTGTGACTCAGTGTTCTTTCCTCCTAACAAAGTGCAAGTCAAGGTACAATATGGTACAGGATCAGGCATCAATCTCATATAGATCTATTTCTAGATAAAGTTATATAAAGAGAAACTGTTCAAATTATACTATATTATATAAGTTATTAAAACCAGTACTTAAATGGACTCGCAAAAATACCAAAATTCATCAGGAATGAAAGAAGAGATTTCAGAAAAATCCTACGCGCACCATTGTCTAGACAAGACTTAGTACCTTCGAGCTAAGTCCACATTCAACATATCACTATAAATTAGGGTGAAATCCCCTGAAATCAGGAGAGAGATCCTTAAAATCTGCTGTAAAATGCGGGAAAATATGATGTAGGAGTAGGGCCATGAGAGAATGCAGCAACAGCCATTCTGTCATACCTGTTAAATGTTCTAGTAAGGCTAACATTTCTTAGTGTAACTTCTAACTAAGTTCCCACAAATCTTCAGAAGGGTTTTTGAAAGTTCTTAATTTTGCCATGCAGTCTATGATAGAAAAAATGAATAAAAAGAAACTGCATAGGCTCTCTAAGTTTGATACCGTGTAATGGTAGATCTCACTGTGGAGTGTGATGCACAAGAAGCACGTGGTTTTATGCCAGATTTATGTTCTCTTGAAATTGGGGTTGACCCGACTGTCAAGTCAAAATAACTTATCCTTTAAGTAAGTCACGTCTGGTATAGCCGTAAGTAAAAATGAGACCGAGAGCAGCATTGCTTTCTGAACAAAATATTTTTAGACTGATATCCATCTCCTCAGTGAACAAGATTTTTGTAAACTAAGTTGCAAATATGCAGGAATTTCAGATCACTGCATACTCCTCTGAAGAAGATAAACCCGGGGCAGGCAGTGTTTCATGATTAGAATAAGTAATTTCCTGAAAGCACAGTGTAAGGTCCATAGAAATCAACAGGACTTCTTGGAATCTTAGATGTGGCTCCTGAAGAACTTGGGTAAATCACTCCTCCTGCACATCATTCATCTGCTCAGTGACTACAACATGCCTACACACTCTGTGACAAGTGAGAGTCTGTCAAGTGACTCCCACGGCATTTTCCCCTTTCATCTGGGAAACTCCTTTATTAGCGATAAGCCTCTCTGTCCTGGCATCCGTGTACCAGCCGAGGGGAGGAACCTGTTTGTAAACCAGATGCTTTGACGTAGCTGGAACTTGGAAGGGAGGCAGCAGGACTTGGCAAACAAATTTGTAATAAGTGCACTTTGCTTGAAATGTTTATAATTTGCTCTTGAAAAATATGCTGAGAAGACGGGCACTAGACAAACTACTTGACTTTGAAGTTCAAGTTTGAAGGTGGGGATCCTGAATACCTCCCAAGGAACATTTGAAAAAAAAACAACCTGGTGCTCTGTAAAGAATTTGCCTGAGTAAAGGGGATAGGGAGAGTCCTAATATCATGTCATCTGAAAGAAATGAACAAGGTCCAGAAAAAGACAGATTCATTGTAAGCAGCAACCATTTTATGTGAAGGGTTCTTAATCTGCTAGTAGATTGTTAATAAGAAGCACACAGGTTTACCAAATATCTCTTCCAAACCATGTTGATACCCTCAGTTTAGCAGCATAGTAAAAAAATAGGCAAACATCTAAGCACAAAAGGAGTCTCATTGGCTGCTTCATGTTTTCTTAAAATAACTCATAAAGGAGTTACTTTGCACAGCTGTGTGTGATGCCTACTAATGATACACAAAATCCCACTCCCAAGAAAACAACAGCAACTAGAGTTCCTACTAAATACAGTCTGATCAGGAAGTTAAAAACAAGACCTCAGTGCTCAAAACGTGAGGGCTTACCTAAAGATTTCTTCCCTGTGACGTTCCTATTGCATGACAGAGGAGAATTGATTGTAGAAATGTTGAACAGGGACAGAGGGTAACCGGAATGATTTTCAGAAGTCAGGTTTAGAAGACTTATAGACATTTAGAATTTCACTGAACAGAAAGGGGAAACTTTTATGTTTTTTACATTTTTACAATTAAATAAAATCATCTCTGTTTTGATCTCAAGCTGGGGGGATGCTACCCCATGAAGGGGAGCTGAGGAATTTTCCATCCAGTTCCTATCCTGTCTCCTCCTTTTCTTTTCCCTCTCTATCTCCCTTTTCTGCCTTGCTCTCCTCTTATCTCAGGAGACCTTTCTTTAACATTTAGCTTAACTGTCACAGTTGGTGAGGATGGGGAGACAAGCAAAGTATGCATGGAGCTTGTGTCCAGTCAGGAGCTTCTTTAGCTCAGGGCTGGGAACTGATGTTTCTAGAGTACTTTCGTTGAAAGCGACTTTCAAAGATCATCATGTCCAACTTCTTGAGCACTTCATGGCTAGCCAAAAGTTAAAATGTAATTGAGAGAATTGTCCAAATGCCTCTTGAACTCTATCAGGCATGGGACATCAACCACCTCACTAGGAAGCCTGTTCCAGTATTTGATCACCCTCACAGTAAAGAAAGTTTTCCTAATGTCCAATCTGAACCTCCCTGGCACAGCTTTGTGCCGTTTGTATACACTCCATCATCAGTTACCATAAGCAGAGCCCAGCACCTCCCTCTGCTTCCCCTCCTCAGAAGTTGTAGAGAGCAGCGAGTTCACCTCTTGGTCTGCTCTTCTCCAGACCGGACATCCCAAGTGTCCCCAGCCTCTCCTCACAGGACATGCCTTCCAGCCCTGTTACCAGCATTGTGCTGGAGCAAGATCAGTCTTTGGGGAATGCTGTGAAGGTTTGGTGGCCGATGGAAGTCAGGAATCTGGCAGGGACAAGGTGGTCTGGCCAGGGCTGGCTTGGTGAGCAAAGCAATGAGGGAGTCCAGGGGGCTTCTGCTGGAGGAACCTAGGAGATCTCAAGGTGGAAAGCAGGATTGGAGCAGGTTAGCTGGACACTGGAATGGATTTTTAGGGAGGAGAAATAAACAGCATAGGCTCTTGTACTCAGGGTTGGTCAGTGTGGCTGGAGGTTGGTGACCTAAAACCCCACAGAGAAGACAGAAGGCAGAATTCAAGTAGCTTTAGAACCACTGCCCTAGAGTCGATGTCAAAAGGCAGGCAAGACAGAAAGAGCTAAGTAAAAAAATACCTCGGGATTAATGGTGGCATAAAAAGCAGTCATAATCTTACAAAATTTTGTCCGTGTTTAATTAAGCATGCAAATAGTTTGATACCTAGTGGGAATACACAGGGATAAAAATAAACACACAAGACGGAATACCTGAAAAAAGAAAAGGTGCATAAAATCAGGAACAATTGATACAGAATGGGAAGGGTTGAAGAAAAAAAAAATGGAGAGAGAAAAGAGAAGGACAAATCTCTTTTTTAAAAGAGAGAAGCAAATCAGAAGCAAAAATTTGATACTTTATTATTTTCTGTTGATGGTTTAGATGTATGAAAACACACTGAATATGGATATTGCTGTTAAAACCTCAACTCGAATACATTAAGGAAAGTGTATTCAGCTTCCCTGGATTAGTAAGCAGGCAAGATTTGCATTTAAAACAAGAGTCCAGATCGTGTGCCCCTCAGACAGGGTTAAACCAGACCAGAAAAAATTGCAGGGTCAGGGCCAAGGCAGCTGCCTGCATGCCTGTTATGTCTGTCATTGTTTGTTTTGTCTTTTCAGACTTGTAAGCTGCTGGGGCCAGGAGCAGCACCACCGGGCCGCTGCCCACCCCTGCCCTCAGCGGGCGCTGGGTGAGGCCTTGTGTGTGCAGCACAGACGGGTCCGGCGTGGCCGGGGCCTTTCACACGCACTGCACGCTCACTGTCTCTCAGTGTCACCAACAGGCACACAGATACGGCCGTGCCTGAGCAGATTTCGTTATACTGGGGCTCTGCACAGCCATGGGCTTTGTGTTCAGACACTGTTAGGATCAGTGACAGCAATACAAAAAATAGATGGAAAGGCAGCTTAAAAGCCTTCCTTAAAAGTGTGTATGCTTATTTTCATACTAGCTGTGGCACAAACATCGAGTGAACAGCAGGATTCAGAGGCGGAGGGGTCTGGTGGCTCTTGCTGGTGCACACCCTCACATTTCCATGTATGGAGAACAGTGAGCATTGCCATGGCAGAGGAGAGCTAACCAGGCAAAGAGGAGCCCTGCCAGCACCCGAAGCTCGGCGCTGGTAAATATTCCACTCACCCTTGGCCCAGGTGCAGCCCTCGCGCCTCAGCCCCGTCGCGCTGCGCGCCACACACCCGTGCCACAGCCCCGCGGNCTCGCGGCGGAGCAGGGCCACGCTCGGCCGCCGCCGGTGTTTAATTACACCTCGCCTTGGTAAGGCAGCGGAGAGAGGACGCGTCGTTTCCGGGATGAGGCCGTGCGAGAAGCACGGGGAAAGATTCCAGGATTTAATCGCGCTTAACAAGAAAATTCGGTGTTTTTCGTGTAGAATTACATAAAACTTGGAAGAGCTGCGCTTGGTAGTGTCGGAGGAGGAGATGCACTGGCTGCTGCTGGCCGGGCCTCGCCTGCAGCCGAGGGCTGTGCTGGGCACTGTGCAGCCCGCTGTGAATGCACGCAGGTGGTCCTCTACTGGCAATCGCAGTTTTGAGTGGGGTTTCCACTTGGTTCCTGAGTCGTGGAACGCAGCATGTTGAAGCCTTCTCCTTCTCCGTTTATCCGCCTCCAAAATAGATCCTCTCATTTTTTGCACAATGCATATTCTCGGGGTGCACCCCTCAGAGTCATTGGGTGCTGCATATCGCTTTAGCTTTTGGCAGGCATCAGGAAATGTTTCTAAAATATTACAAAACCAGAGAACCTAGAAAAAAATCAGGGCAAATTTCTTTGGAAGAGTCTTGACGTGGATCAAGTGTATGCCACTGAATAAGAGCTTCACAGGAAGCCTTGAGCCAAATTTGGAGAGTATGTTAACAGCGGTGTCATTTGAGCTCTTTTCACTCCAAGGAAATCCACTATTGCAATAAAAAATGTCCAAATAAAGTCCAGCAGAGAAAATAGGAGTAAACATAATGCTTGCTGGGGAAGGAAGAGTGACCACTAACTCTGTTAAGCTTCTGTGCAAGAGTAGCAAAAGCTTCTCACAGTGCAGCCATTTCCCTGCTTGGCGTGGATCTCTCCTGTCCTCCATGGCAGTCAGTGTCAAGGAGCAGCATCAACCTTCTCCTCATGGTTAGGGCTTGTGGGAAGTCCTGCTGGCCACTGGTTAAAGGGCTCTAGGGGCTTGGACTACTCTTCATTACAAAATCTGTTCTTAGACCTTCAAAGTTGAGATATAAAATCTGGTTTATACAGCTGAAAATATACTTCAAATGTTGCTTAGTGTGCAAATATTTAGAATGCTAAGTATAACTCCAGACTGCCCTTCCTTGAGATTTGTTAGGGTTTTTTTTCTTTTATTTCTTTTCTTTTTTTCTTTTTTTTTTTTTTTTTGAAAGGCAGAATTCCTTTGCTTCTGAGACATATTTTGTGGGTATGATCTAAATTTAAGAACTAAATTCAACAGTGTGGAGTAACACTTGCAGTGAGTTCAGTGGCAATTTTTTTTTATTATTAATTTTTTTGCCCAGGAAATTCTGACTGCATTGGAGACAATGGCAGAACTTTGTGCTTTCCGGAGTGCAAGAGTTCCTCTCAATCCGCTGTATAAAACTACCCAGATAGAGTCACAAATATTTCAGCATTTCAGTTACTTCTGGAAATAAATTGACCGGAAATTCACAGGTGCTCTGCACATTCCTATGTATTATTTCAACATGCAAATCACTTTGGGGACTGAAGAAAAAGCCTCTTTGTGCCTCATTCTAAAGTTAAAATTAATATATGGTAGTATAAAGGCAATACTGTCTCAGTCTATGTGTACATCTTCTAGCTTATGAACAAAGCTACTTGTTCATATCAATAGAAAAATGCATTAAAAGATTCATGGTGTGAAAGAAATGCAAACACTGCAAGCCAAGTGAGAAAGACAACAATACCATGATTTTTTATCTACGTGAAACGTGAGGATCCATAGAACTTTGGAATTCAGTGATAAACAGTCGTGCATATCAGAACACCACCACACTACTTAGAGTTGGCATTAGCTGAGTCACTTGCTACTCTCAGTTGTAGCTCCCTCGCAGAGAAGGTATATTAGAAAAATCAATGGAGAAATCAATACGTTTTAGCCAAGATATCAGATGTGCTACAGATGTTTAAGTTGCTAAATAGTATTTGATTCAAATAAAATGTATCTTGCGCCCTTTGTATTAAAGTGGGAGTTGGCATATATTTCTCTCCCCTCTCCATTCCCAGTTGAGTAACATTTGTGCTCTGGCACCAATTTATGTGGAATTTCAATGTGTTTTTGAAATAAAATTGATTAGCATTTTCTCTCCTGAAGAACTGTCTTAATATCATCCCAACGATTATAGGAAATTAGGTTGTATAAAAATACTTTTTAATTTTATTTCCCAAATAAAGAAATTACGCAGCATAATGAAGGGCCATGCAAGAGAGCTCTAGGAGTACTTTAAAAAAGCAGCAGTCAGTGAAGTGGAAAAATGAGGGAACAAAGAATGGATTTCACAGTAAACTGTTTCCATTGGATTTCATCTCTAGATATCACACTGATATTTTATGTGCATACAAATTATATTTCATGGGAACACTGCGGAGCAAATTAACAGTGCATTGCACCTAGATTAGACATGCAGATGACAAAAGTGGGAGTTAAGTATGTAGAAAATGTATCCCTAAACAGCATTTACTTAACTCATTGACAAACAGGAGCATCAGGAAAAAAAATTAAGACTTACTGCATTTTGCATTAAGACACATCACTTTTAGTGAAGATGTTGGTAATGTTCTCAAATTCTCTCACAACAGCATTATCTTTAATATAGGACTGATAAGCACTCTTTTTGTATGCTAATACTTAGAAGTAAATATATGAAAAAAGAAAAATCCAGGGGCGGCGGTATGGTTTCATGGTGATAACAGGACCCGGTGGTGCTTATCTGTAGGTTAGAATCACACTTTGGTACCCATTCAGTGAAATTCCAGTGAGGTGGGAGTTTCAGCTATTTCCAAAGCTTAATAACCACCCAAGAAACCTTCTGCCATCTGCAATGTTGATAAACGCTGCTGACAGGTTGAAGTGGGTAAGATTCAAAGGAATTGTAACACTGACACAGTGCAAACCTGGGGGAAAGGAGGAGGTAATCCACGTGTCCTTCATCCGTGGATTACATCTATTTAAGCAAACTTGCATCCACGCAGTGCAATTGCAGTGATGTAGCTGGCAGATTGGTTTGGAGTCATCAGAAATTTCATCTTCAGTTAGTTAGCTAGCACTGATGGCTTCTGAGGTTATGTACGCAGTGTAAGCTACTACCCTGTCCTAACCAGCCAGGCTGTTTACCTGAACGATCTTTACTGCTCCATCATCATGGTGCCTAGAAGATACCTCTCATTAAGTGCTGGCTTAAATCTGTGTGTTGTATCTATACTTGTGTTTCCAGTGAGAGCTCTGTGGATGTCTTTCAGCTCTTCACTTAATTTGTAAAATTAAAGATGAGAAAGTCACGGAAAGTCATGGAGTTCTGAGATAGCACCTCAAAGCATCTAAGAAAATGGCAGTGCAAAGTCTTCACTGCAGTGTCATACAGCTCTATTATGGAATATAGCTCTGCTGTTTCAGCTGTACTGAAATGAAGGGTATGAAGATGTCTGGAGAAAGCTAAGGACTCATCATGTCTGAGCAGTTAGACTGCTGCTGACACAGAGCACCAGCATCAGCCACTATCTTGTTTCAGACTTAGTCAATGCACAAAAGGATTTTGTCTCCTGCTGCAGTGTCTTGTGTCAGTCTTGTGTCACTTGCCTCCATCACAAACACTGATGTCAGGCACAATTTTGGATACCAGGATACAATTGATTCACGCAGACCCTATCAGGACCTCAGACAGGTTGACCTAGCACCCCCTTCCTTCAAAACCGTTGCCAGCCAGACTTCTGCCTCAGAGAATATCTCATTTTGAGATGAGTATCGCTGCTAAGAGGTCTGAAGAGCATGATTGCCATGCTTTAATTAAAGGTCATGGGTCTGACAGGCTGTGACGTTATCTAATACATAGCTTTTCTTTCAGAGCTGCAGATTGCCATTTTGTGAGCTAGTACTTTTTCTGAGCACTGTCCCCAGTTCCCCGAGTCAGACCATTGACAGGATGGACCCAGAGTAGTGACAAAACTTTGCAAGAATGCTAAAGCTCACCTCCTGCTCACTGGGTCTCTTTTCTCTTGTCCTTCTTACTGAACCTGAGGTGGCTGGCGTCTGTGATAAGTCAGTGAGAGAGTGAGCTTGCTCATTTGGAATCGGACAGCCTTTCGGTCAGGACTTCTCCCCCTTTGATCCCTTTTCCCTCTCCTCCCCACTAAACATAAATCCCCGTGTCTGCAACAGGCTTTCTGTGGTGGCTCCATCTGGATGAATACTGCTGCTTGTCAGAAGCCCTGTTCTTGGTTCCCTCAATCCCCCTTACACTACCATGCTATATATTCACATGAAAACTGCAAAATATTATCACAAGGAAAAACAGAGAAGATCATGAAGGCTTCTGAATCCAAATCCAAACAGAAGTGAAATTCATAAAGACAACAATTCACAGAACATACAGGAAAGAGGAAAGAAGATGGAAGTTCTTCTTCCTAGGGCCTCTCTGCGAGCATGTAGCTGCCAGGGAAAGGGTGCACTGCAACAAGGACTGGAGTCCTGCCACGGCAAAAGAAAATGCTGTGAATGGGCAGAAAGATGCTAAGGCAGCAAAGAGATAAGATATAGGCAGACTTTGCTGGGGAATGTACACCTGTGTGCTGCTGTTGTCCTCTATACCTCTTCACTTCAGCATCCCTGGAAAGTCACATCGACCTCAGTCCCCACTAGACCTCATTCTACAAACTTGGGAGTATTTCTTTTGTTATCAGTCTTCAGTGCACACACTGCCCATACTTCTCTTTCCATCATGGCATGCTTCCTTTTGACTCTTCCCTTCAGAGGAGTGATCAGTGTCATTTGGTGTCGTTTAAAGATTCTGTCCAGATCTGAAACATCCCCATGAGGCTGGGGCAATAAGCATCTGTGAGCTTTGAGCTGATCTTCACTGAACCAAGGCATTTTGGATCTTTCTTTTTTTTGAAAATGATTGTTTTGACTCTTTCAGGAAAATGGAAATGTTTTGTTTGAAGTACTAGGTCATATGTTTTGCCAAAAAGCTGTATGTATTGAGTATGTTAAGTCTCTCCCATACAGTTAAGAAAGTTCTACACAGCAGGCACTCGAAATACTTTGTTTACCCTGTATCCTCTCATGAGTCACAGAACATAAAAGTGCATAAAAGTGTATTTGAAACAATGTCTTTACTCACATTGCTTCCAAGGCGAAGACTTTGTGTCATCATCGACATAAACCCTTCAGTAAAATCTTGGACACGGTTATTTTGCAAAGAATGAATACTTACATGTGTGTTTTGTCTGAAAGTGTTAACCCTGTAATGTAGACAAGTCTTAGGTGTGTTGTTAGGATATTATGGAGAAATTTACCATCCTGCAGACAAACTGATAATTCTACTTTTCAGAGTAGCTGGTGTAAAAGCTTTCAGAAATAAAATAATTTGCTTTTAAATGGCAATATTCTATTTTCTGGGAGAATTAAAACTTCATTTCTTCTTTTAGTATTTGTCCTCTGTAATCTACTATTTAAAGCACAGCATAAATTCACAGCAGCATCCGCTGACTATGCTAGGGCATACATCTTTGATCTTTCAAGTGAGAGAATTCTCTTGAAGAACAGTTAGAAAAATTAACCTTTCCAGTTGCTTTTTGCATATATATATCAAACTTCAATTCGAGGGAACAATTCGTTGGCTTTGCATGTTGGATCTTGGAAACTTGTCTCTGCTTTTGGTTGCTAACAGATTACTTTGTTAATTCCAAAGGTTTTGCAAGCGCTTTGTGTTTTCAACAGAATTTCATTTATCTGTTCTTGTTCTATACGAATAGATTTCTTTCTGATCACTGAGAGATAGGACTTTGCTTTCACATTCATACATTTTACCCTGGCTAAATATTTGAAATGTTTGACACCCCAGATGTACAAACATTCATTGGCCTCAGTGGAGTTTGCCAGGATGCACGTTGGCAACAGATCTAAAACATGCACTTGGGCATGCTTTGAATCCACCAGAGAATGTATTCATGTTGTATACATGTTGGGCCTGTTCTCTATTGCTCTTCATAGTCATTCACATCTGGCCCAAAAATCTGAGCTAACTTGTATACGTTAAGGATCAAGCTACTAAGGAAAAAAAATATGTCATTTGGCAGATAGAATTCCAGTTTGTGTTCTCAGAGTTGTCATGATCAAAGTGTGTTTTTTTTTTATTTTGTTTTGTTTTGATGGTGATGGTTTTTTTTTTTTAATTTTAATTTAATTTTACTTTATTTTAAATTTTCTGTTGCTTAGATTCCTTTAACAGACTGTGATGTTACTGGCAATCTCAGTCATTCAGAAGTCAGGTCCCCAGGAGATCAGAAGATTGTTTTGAATGTGATAAATTTTGATTGTCGTCTGAAACAATCACAGAGGGAAAAGAATCACAGAATGGACAAGAACAAGTGAGCATCTAACTCACTCATCTGAGAGGCAGATGTCTTCTCTGGTCCGTGATCTACTGTATATTAGAGTTAATAGTGAAGGGCATGCTGTAGTAGGGACTGCATTTCAGAATTCCCTGCTTGCAGGAAGATGCCCCTTGCCACTAGGCTGTAGGAGCATGCAATGTCTGGCTGAGCTCTTTGTGTTGCATAGCTTGTCAATGGGAGGAGGAACATTGTCAACAGGGAGATCAGCACGCTTGAGGAATATCCCATGACCGGGTGGATAGTGCATGCAAATAACACTGTTATAATAACACTGTTTTCCCAGCTTTGAGATACATCAGATTTACCTAAGCCTCTATGCTTCTGATGCACAGTAGTCATCAAGTTGGCTGCTGAATTATTTCCTTATAAGATCATTTAACTTCAAAACTTCAAACTATACAGGTCACATGTTCTGGTGATATTCAGAAGGGAATTGTCATTTTCAGACAACTAATATCAGTCATTCTTCTATCTATATTTGGATTGCGGGCTCAGGAAAGTGTGATGGCAGTTATTAACTGCTCTCAAGAAATCCACTTGCAAGATGGATTTATTTCTTGATTAATGATGGAGATTATTCAAGTATTAATTCTAGTTTTTTATATCGCAAACTTGATATCATCCTTGCTCTCTCCACCCTTAAAATTACTATGATTGCTCTAATTGTTAGAAAGCTATTATTTGATTCAGATTTGCAAAGTAATTATCAGCTAGTAGCACATCTGCCATTTCTTACTAAATTTTGGTATGTATTGTTGTATCTCAATTAACAAAAGATCTACTAACTGAAGCACTGCTACATGAATTCTAGTAAGGCTTTCAAGCATGACATAAATTTTGTACTGATTGATTCTGACTCTTACTGTGTGCTGTTTAATTTGTTGCTTTGCATTTCAGAACAGTTCTGTGAACCCAGTGCTTGATGTTTTATACAATGATTTCCTAGTCTGCAGCTATCAGATGGACATGTAGAGGTTTTAACCGATGGAGCATCGCTTTATGACATTATTTTTACTTCGGCTTTTCAAGTTGTATTCTCATTACCTTTTTTCTTTGATTGTGTCACAAGCTACAGGGATTAAACAGAATTACAGTTTTTAATCTCATCTTTGAGATGGTACTACTAACATAATGGGATAATTATCTCCACATGTGTAGCTCCTATTTCATGAATATGAAGAGCAGCAAAGGCAGCAAACATGCCAGCTATTCATACTGAAGCATTATTTATTTGCTTTTTACACCAGCTGTACTTGTATAAATTTGTTCAGCTTGTTGCAAAATTATAAATTATTTAAAAATTACAAGATTTTGAACATTCGTAAATACGTACATGTGCTTGTCAGGGTGCACACACATACATATGTGCACACATCCATGTATACCACAAATGTCCGTGAGTGTTTCTACATTAAACAATTTCAATAATTTCCTACTAAGCTGTTGAAGACACTGAAAATATACTAATAGTTCAGTTCATGCATAATGTTGCTTTCTTAACGCTGTAAGCACTTCTGGGCTATGAAGTTTGGCTTATGTGTGTTTTCTGTAAAAATACTTTCATGATCTTTTTCAGAAACTATTATCAGGCAAAATCCATTTCAAAACATCTGCAGGCTTTTCTCAAACTCTTTCTGTAGTCTCCAAATTTAGAAAAATCTCTGCTTACAATGATTTATCTTTGCAACTTTTTCTAATTTAAATAATGTAACTGATTGGTTGTACAAATAGCAATAGCCATGAAAATATTATTAGAATGTTGAAAGTTGAAATAATTTAATTTGTGGAATCGTTATCTAGGTGACGAAGGCTGGAATGTATGCTGCTTTGTTTGTATGTAATGGCTGCTAATTTAGATCTCTTTACTGTCCTCAATATTTATATTTATTACTATTATACCATAAACCCTAGAATATTACTTGTGAATTAGAATTACTAAATAATTCTGAAAGTCTTGAACAGACAGCTTTGGAATTTTCATGGAAGAGTTAAAGAGATGTGTCTTAGTTTCTAACTGAAACTTTCTCTCAGTGTCTGCTACAAAGCTGTGTTTTGGTTCTAGAAAGAAAACATGGCTGATAACACCCGGCAGCGCTGAACAGAACCAAGGACATTTGTATGTCTCTGCCAGGAGAGTAAAGAGGCTGGGGGGGGCGCAGGGAGCTAGGAGGGGACAAGAATGGGGCAGCTGACCCAAAATGACCAAAGGGATATTCCATACCATATGACATCATGTAATATAAGGAAGGGAAGTGAGCGGGGAGGGCCCGTTTGCTTGGGGATTGGCTGAGCATCGGTCGTGGTCGGTGAGCGATTGCTTTGTACAATCACTTGTTTTGTATATAATTATCATTACTGTTATTTTACTCTATTTTCCTCTTTCTGTTAGTAAATAGTTTTTATCTCAACCCCCGAGTTCTACCTTATTTCTCGATTCTCTCCCCCATCCCACCTGGGAGGAGGGGGGGGGGCGAGCGAAAGGCTGTGTGGGGTTTCCAGGCCTGCCTGCTGAAACCAGAACAAGATGAAAGATAAAATTTTCTCCCATAGTGGAGATTTAAATACCAGCCTATAGAAATATTGCTTTATTTGAACTGATATATAGACTTTTTAGAGTTTGTTAGGTTTTGAAATGTATGGTACAGTATAATAGCCATTTATTTTGTTTTTTAACGTTTGTTCAAAAAGATTGAATCATTCTATTATTACTAATTATGTTCTGAGCACATGTAGTTTAATCTAGTTACAGTACAGAAATATGTATGTATCTGTCAACATCAACACTAGAAGACTGAAGTATTTCTCAGAGTAGAATGCCGTAGCACTAATTATTCCCTTTTAGACTTGCCGTGGAATTGGCTTCTACTACAGCAAACCACTTGAATTACACGCTAAATCAGTTTATTTAGGGTGATGTTCAGTTGTTATCATGTTGCTATTTCTCATGTCCAAAACTGGGTGTGTCACTAGAGTAGCTCTGTGGAGGAGGAACCATGCTCCCTGAACATGGAGACCTGGGCTTCCCTAAGTCAGTCTAGGGGAGCTCTGGGGGTCAGGAATGTTTGATTTTGTAGTCCTACATGATGTTCAAGATCTGCAGCTTCAGTTACAAGCCGGGTGGCCCTCTATTCCCTCCCCTTCCTCAAGCTGTAAAATCAAGTATATACAGGCTAATACCTGGAGGTTTCCTTTTTCTTGTGATTGTGGCTTTGTTAAGCATGGTATCTTTACTCTTACACATATTTGGACAGCACAGAAGCATAAAGCACTTTGCCAGCAGGCAGATTAATGGCTTTTGTCTTACTAATGAAAGTGGGGAAGCTGTTCCATTGTATTTCACTGCTTAAAAAAGCAGATGTCTGGTCTCCAAAACAAAACAGGTACTTTCTGAAAGAAGTCCTGCCTGTTGATCAGTTCCCAGCCTCAGCCTGAGGCACTACTCTTATGCTTTGTTTCACTCTGACTTCAAGCTTACTGGATATTTTTTTCCTGATGCTGAGAACGCCCCCATTACTTTTCTACTCCTTCACTTACAGAGAGACAGCCATTTGAAAATCCAGTTGGCCAGGCACTTTGGCTTGTTTCTATCTGTTTGGATGTTCCTTCTCAGCTCCAGACACACCAGACCTTCAGAGGACTAATTCTTCACAAACTTAGTATAAACCGTTCACTGTTTTCAAAGGACCCAAGTAGGCAAGCTCTGTGTGCTGAAAGCACTATTCTGAATTGAATGTTAAAATAACTAAAAATGCTGCTTAAACTGTTGAAAGCTCCAAGAGGTTTTTTTTTTTTTTTTTTTGAAGAGCTGACAGCTCTGTCTGGAGATGAGATTTAACAGTACTTCCCAGGAGCAAGTTTTTTAACTGAGACTTTGTTTGCTGAGCTATCAAGTTGACTCAAGTCTACTACATACTGTGCTGAGACGTCTGTCAGGCAGACAGGAAAACTAGTATGGTATGGTTTATGGTGTAGGTAAAGCCTGCAAGCATTTATCTGGTGCATGGATGCACCTGGTCAGAAGTCTGTTGGAAAAAATGTGGAAAACTTAGTGTAATGGTGCAAAAATTGTGTGTTTCAACTCATGTCCACACGATCCATTTGGCACGAACATATGCCTTAATGACACAGATGGAAGTACATTTGTATGTAACTATCTCTATTTGACCTATAATATAGATAAGGGATGTTACAATTGTTGCATGGTTGTAACATTTGCTGGCCAAATAAGAGACCTGGGAACGTCCTGGATAAAAAGACGCTTCAAAGAAATTAAGTTGTTGTCCATGGGCTGTGGCAGGGAGTGCAAGGAATTTGTAACTGTCGAGTGGGCATAAATGGCTGTCTCGAGGTGTGAGTGGGTACACATCTTAGAGACTTCTTTTTCTACGAATCTTTCATTTGTGCCCCTGGATAGTGGAAATTTCTTCTTCCTTACGAAAGAAGCCAAGTCTGAGAGTCAGCAGTTGTGCTGGGCAGCAAATGTATCAGGAATTAAACTGCATACTGGCTGTCTGGGTTTTATAGGCTTAGATACTTTACAGAACTTTTTAAATAAACATTTGTATAAACTGATGAAGGTCAACTGTAAAGGGAATGTTATTATTTACTTCAGTATGATTACCTATAAGGTGTTGTTAATAAAAGGTGCTTGTGTTCAGGCCTAGTTTTCTTACTACTCATTATTAAGATACAGTTTATTGAAAGTGTTAGGAAATGTATGACTCAAACACAATTTCATTATGTAGAATTCCTTTCCTTTAGTTCGAAGAAGAAGAGTGCAATTGGCCTTATTTATTTATGTAAGCGTACGTGACCTCCATTCCAGCTATTTATGTTATACACTGGCATTTCATCTGTGTACTCCCAAAGTAGATTTGCTGTAAAAAGATGACCTCTGCCTTATTTATGGGCAGAACAGAGGTGACAATGGTCAAAATGCTGAGATGTTGATTTCCTGACATTTTTAACAACCTTGGTAATGTATTTGAGCTGGAAAATGCTGAAGTTGACAATATGTAATTTTTGTATATAGCGTTAATATCAGGTTTTCTGTAATTCAGCATTTGTAACTGTTGTTTTCACTTCTAAGGGAGTCTTTTACACCACATGTATTGCCTCAGACATTCCTGTACAAGCGCATAATTCATCCGTTTAATTTTCAAGTGCATTTCTGTCTTCTCATTAAATGGTAATTTCCTGTATCAGAAATTTAATGTCCTCTCTAATTGTAGGGTGATCAAAATCAGAAAATTATGTATTTTCATATGCTAAGTGGATTTTGGATTTTGAAATTCAGGTAAAATACCTGACTTGATTTGTTTCTTATTGCTTTTAAATTTTGACTTCAGGTTGTTTGCAAATTAGTACTTTGACAATTTCATCACAAAATGACATACTCACCCCATTCCTTCAGCTGCGATGAAAAACATTATTAAGATCGCAATGTCAAGCTTTCACAGGCTTGGATAAAAAATTAGCATCTTGTCTAAATTGTGCATTCCTAACTTGGCCCTTACCTCAGTTGAAGGCGTTACAATATTGCTTTTAATTATATGAAAAAAAAGTCTCTTTTCTCTCACCTGATTTAATATCCAAAGTAGATCTCTTTGGTAGATGAATTAGAGTTGCATAGTGAAGAAATGCTGGGCTTTGTTGTGGAAGTTGGAAAGTATTTAGCAAAATGGATTAGGGATTCCATGAAGAAAAAAGATGTCTATGTTTTATCTCTGGAAGTTTGCCTTGAAGGAAGGGATTCCCCTCTTTCATCTGCTGCAATATTTCTGGACAAGTTATCCAAATCAGGATTTTCACAGCTGGTCATTGCTTTTCTTGTTGCAAATATCCTGAACACTCTGAGCTAAACACCAGGGCACTGGGAGCTGGGCTTTGAGCGCAAACAAAGGATGTCACAAATGTCCTGTCCAAAGTGAGCACGTACATTTGACCTCAGGCTTTTAAAGCCTATGTTTCAAGATGCTCCTCATCTCTCAGGATATTTTAAAAGTAGATTGCGTTGTGGCTTTGAAGGATAATAATAAAACAGTGCATGAGTATTCATCTACAGGTCAGTGTTTAAACAATGCACAGCATTTAAGCCCCAGATATGCACTGAATGGGGAGAAAAAAAAAAAAAAAAGTAGTAATCCATTACATGAGTAGAATCCTCCTCCACAGAGGTGTGCAGGTGCTATACAAACAAGCAAAAAGTTAAAACAGATTGAGAAAAAAAAACAGAAGAAAGCATACTGACAGCTACATAATCTGACTGGGAATATCTAAAATGGGAGTTCCCAGGCTATGGTATGTGCGCTACTAGTGGTATGAAAACTATTTCGAAGTGATCATCAAATAAGATCTGAGCATCTGAGCAGAAGAATGCCTCCTCCTGCATGTGAGTTCCTCTTACCACATTTCCACAAGAAACTGGGGCATAGATCTGGAAGCACGTGTATGGTTTTGTACATATTACATTTCTACCACTGTCACTAATGCATTAAAATACAGCTCTTTTTCCAAAACAAACTATTGTGGTTACTCTAGGCTTAAAGGGTGCCGTGTTAAGCAACAGGTCACATTAGCTCAAGCAAATCACTGTTATACACTAATTCCCCCATTTCCCTCCTCCGTCTCTCATTTGTCACAGAAAATGAAGTCCTTCTAGGAATGTGAGGAGTAAGAATATTCCTTCTAGGTGTGGAAGGTGCACTTCACAGACTTTTGCCAAGTGAGCTAGTGGAGTGAGTGAGAACAGGAGTAACTTGTTGTCTTGTGTAATTTTAAAGTAATTTGCTGACAGCTAAATAATTGAGTATTACATTCCATCCCAGGCATTCTAGTACATGAACTAGTAGGCAGAGACTTTTCACCTGCTACTCCTTAAACCTGTCCAAGCTTTCATCTTAATCTGATTTTAATTGCCTGGCATTCACAGTTTGTATTCCTCAGACTTCTCAGAGCTCCTGCCTCCCTGCTCAGCATGTCTGGGCTCCTTTCCCAGCCCCAGTTATCTCCTTCCTTTTCTCCATCCTATCTCCCTATCTGGTCATCCCCAAGCCCCACCCTCCCCCGTCATTTTCCAAGTCCCATGTTTTGTCCACACACTGGGGCTCTTCATGACTTAGTCACAGCAGACTCTTTAGAACTTTCCCACTCAAATCCACCTTTTCATTGAGCAAATATTTCAAAACAAGTATTTCTGAAAGTTTATAACTTAGCAAAAGCTGGATGTTTTCACTGGAATGATTGCTATGCTTTCCTGATTAAAAAGTTCTCTGTAAGCAAACTTTAAGTGCTGCTCCCATAATATATGGCCATGAGAATGCTCGTTTTCACCCTCAACACCCATGTAGTTCTCATAGAGTTGAAATATTTTAGATGAAATTAAGAGGGAAAAAAAAAGAAACAAATAGAACCAGCTGAAGGCAAATGCTTTAGATAAGAATGGCAAAATGTTTAAACAAATGAAAATTAAATATCTATCCATAAAATCATAAGTACTCTTAAATAAAGTAGTGAACTCCCACACAATGTAGGATTAACCCCTCCAACAGGTATTTCAGACAGCCTGGAGAATAGAACTAATTTTCTCTACTTTGAAATACATAGCTTAGTACAATGTTTCTATTACAACAAGGTTTCTTGGTAGATATATACATTTAATAAATATATTTGAGTACTTTATATCATCATTTACTCTATAACTTTGTAAGCATCCATGTCAATTCATATGACTACGTAAACTAAAAGTGTAGATAAAAGCTTAAACAAGTTTCATAGTAGACATTATCTGAAGAGTGAAAATTTCTTAAATAGATTGTTCCTGACTAATGGGTAAACCTGTAATTAGTCATGCTGTCATTAACTAATCAATTAAAATGTGGCCATGCATTCGAGAACCAGACCTGAACTTAAAAACCTATTAAAAATAATGCAAGCCTATTTCACTTGAAATATGTATTCATCTGAGCATTTATTCAAACAGGAGCAAGTTTTACACTTAACTGCTAAAGATAGCTAAATGTACAATGATTCTTGGATCTATATATCAGAATTTATGGTGCCAGGTGAGTCTTAACCAATGTATAAAACTAAATAATTGGAAGTATAACTCAGTAGTTCCAACAGTATGTTCAGTGACAAGTAGCATTTTCAAGACTTTCACAACTGACGAAGGAAAAATGTATTAATGCTTCCTTTCGGTATATGAGGGCTGCTCCGAAAGCAATGCCTCTTGTTTTATTATGTTGGCCCACGATGTCAGAGGTGGATGTTGGTGGTACGGCAGTAGAAGTTGAACCTTCCCACCAATATTCCATTACATTTTGTTGCCGTACAACAGATGGCAGCAGAGGGACAATCTGACACAATGGTGTCTGGCATGGAAGTGTGTCTGAAGAAAAGGTGTGTGTCACTGAATTCCTCCATGCAGAAAAAATGGCAGCCACTGACATTCATTGACACTTGCTGAACTTTTATGGAGACCAAACGGTGGATGTGAGCTCAGTGAGGCAGTGGGTGGTGCGTTTCAGCAGTGGTGACAGCTACGTGAAAGACAAGTCAGGTTCTGGATGGCTATGCACAGCTGTCACACCACAAAATGAAGAGCATCTCGATCACCTCATCCACTTGAATCCTCTGATGATGTTGACTATGCTGAAAAATACTGTTCTGTAGCTGAGAAGTTGCTCTGACAAATAGTGTTATTGTGCTCTTTGTAGTTGTTGTAGTTTCCATGGAAACAAATAGGCGGCATTACTTTCAGAGTCACCAACATAATATAAATGCAAGCGTATGGGGGCACGTAAATGTTTGAGTATATAGTTATACATACACATATATACATGCTAATTGGAATCTGATAGAGCCACAGCGTACTATAATGTGATTCTATGGGACTATTTAGAAACAATTTTGTTGGGCAATCAGTGCTGATGAAGAATCGCAGAATCACAGAGTGGTTAAGGACGGAAGGGACCTATGAAGGTCATCTGGTTCAACCCTGCTCAAGCAGAGTCATCTAGATACGGTTGCCCAGGACAATTTACTCATATTTCATAATCAATGCACTGCTACTGATCAGTAGAATTATTGTTAAAAGTATTCATCTTAGTCATTTCAAAGCTAATACTCTTAGGTGACAATCATTGGCAATCACTCATTTATGTGAGTAAGTAAGCTCTTTTGCTGTCTTGAATCACACACAAACATTCAAAACTGTGCAATATATGTTAATATGTTGTATCTTGACAGAGTCCCAAACAGAGGTGCCTGTGAAGCTACTGCACTTCAAGTACTTTCTAGTACTTACAGTTGTATCTGAATGCTTAACTTCGCTGCTGCTTCTGAGAATAAAAGAAAAAGGAATTAGGCAATGGCTGCTGAATATTTAGGCAAATATTCTGTTGCAGAGCTGAAGTAACAGGAGATCCATAAAACCAGTCCACAGAAATGCTCTGTGGTTTATTAGGCTGTAGCGGAGGTAAAAACTTCCCTATAATTAAATCACTGTCTGCACTCCATTTTTGGTATTCGTGCACAAACTGCAGTCTGTCAGCATACAGCATTTTCCAAAGAGGATCCAGAAAATAATGTGTTTGGTTAAGTAAACTTGGTGCTGGATAGGAAGGATAGTGTCCCCATGGCATGAAACAATTCGTGGCAAGGCAACGCTCTAGCTCCTTTTGACGCCCTCGCTTTCGTGACCGTCGGTGTTGCCTGAAGTCCCCATGAACAAAGTCTTTTAAGTTTGATGGGTGGATACTCCAGTAGTTCCCCTTGCCATCCTCACATCTTCCCACCTTGATGAAACAATCATTTAGTGAAAGGTTGTGCCTTACACTGTTTCTCCAGCCTCGACCTTTGTTCCGGTAGAAAGGAAAGTTATCTTCGATATATTTGTAGATAGCAGCTAAATTCAGTTTATTTGTAGGGGAAGAAAGAATTGCTTTTGCAATCAAGGCTATGTAAGACAGGGGTGGTTTTTCCAGAAATCTTCCTTGATCCACACGTACAGAAATACCACTTTTGGTGCATATCTGAGAGCTGGGAATTCGGGGTGGAATCCTGTGAACCAGTTTTCCTTCTTCTCCTCCTACAGTAAGGATGGCTGGACTTCCTTCATTGTTTTCAGAAAAGTCTTCAGTCATTATAGGAGCACGAAATCTGACGTTTGTTGTAAGTGTCCTGATATTTTACTCTAAGTACTCAGTTGAATAATTGGTTCGTTGGATATGAGCAGCAGGAGAAAAGGAAGCAGAACTTTAAATATGCAACTCTCATGCCCCCAGATTCCTATTTTATACTCTGCTAAGTCAACATCCTTAACAATGAGAACTGAACTGCCAATGTTTACAAAAGTCAAGGTGTGAATTGTAGCTGAATGAAAAAAATATAAAATAATTATACTATGTTAAGTATGAAGATAAACAGACCATGACGTTAGCCTTTTACTTCATTATAATCTGAGAAAACACCCTTCAGTGTTCCCCATTGAAACATAATGATTAATGAAAAAATGACTGTGGCTTGATAGCGTTGTGAAAGGATTAGACCCTCCACTGATACGCAGAACAAATTGAAATCAGTATGTTGGTTCCTGAGTTCTACACCTAGTCAAGCGTGTTGTATTTAGTACAATAAACATTTGTTTTACATCCTAAAAGAAAGTACTACGTGATGCTTGCTATCAAATTTGGTAGCTGCAGGGTACCTATTCTTGGTGAAATAGAGTTAAAGTACAAAATCCCTCAAATTACTCCCCATTTATTATCCCTGGTCCCAATTGTGCAACTAGTTTTCAAGCTGAGTATGCATGTGACCTGTCCTGCTGACCCAAGAAGCCACTTGAGGGAGCAAGTAGCACTCAGAGCAAGTGAGTGCTGTGCACTGGGACCCCAATGCATGAACTATCACTTGAACTTTGACATAGCCCACAGAGTCCTGAGCTCTGACACTATTAAGGGCAAGACAAACTTCTCATGTGATTAGTCAAGGAAGTTGATTAAATACACTTAAATATGTTCTAAAGTAAAACAAAACAAGGTGTTAGAAGCTTTGAAAGAAAAATTTGCTTCTCAGAGGAATTATTCTCTTTTGTTACTGGATTGTCTTCTTTTGGGTCACTTTTGATGTTCAAAATATGTATTCCCAAATGAGATCAGCATTTCAAGGCATTAGCAACAGCCTCAAGGATTCAGTCTTATGAAGCTGAAGTTGATATTGTTTAGGCTGTGATGGATTCTGAAAATAACTCTTGGTTGCTTCCTTCACGTGCTGATTCTAGCAAAAAGAAAGAGAGAAACAGAGGGACTAGACTGCCCATTAAACTGATTCCTTTCCCTTTGAGCTTGAAGTTCAAATCTTAGTTAATCATCTTGATGGGAAACTTGCAAGCCTTTCTCAGGCTCTCAAATTCACCAGCCTATGGTTCTGTTGGTAGCCACAATATTTTTAGATTATGAAACAAGACTCATCATGTAATGCTATTGTCCAGTTTGGTCTTGACTTCTTTTGAAGGCATTCATTTGAGCTGCCCTATCCCTACTAGAAGTTTCCTGCCTGGCACATCTTCAAGTTGCAACCATCTTTCCACCACGGTGATGGCTTTTCTTTACCTTCTGTTCATTATTTATCCATTTTGTTCTCCTTCTCTCTGATTTATAGCTGAACAATTGCGAGATCATGGTGGAACTTGTTGAGGTTAGCTCTGAAGGGTGTGACCTGGTACTTCAGACTGTTTATTACAGGTCATCCCATTTCTGTTGAACCATAAGTCAGCCAAATCTAAAGGGATTCCTACAATAATAATGTCAAAAGTTTGATTTCAATTCAAAATACAGGATTCAGTGTAGGTTATTTGCTTATTTCTGCTGGGAGATGTTTCTTTATGGAACAGTTGCAGACTGGAGAACAAATGCCTCTCTGTGATAAGGACTATATATTCCTTCCTTTGTTTCCAACAAAGAAGCACAGAACCAACATGTTCTGCTACGTTAGTACCCACTTTGTAAGTGGAGAGAATTCTAGAGGAGAATTTGCCATAGAGTTTGGACTCTGAGTGTCTACAAGTGCTGAAATTAAATCAAGTGTAAGGAAAATCATCTTATTGAGGTTTTCAATCTTAAGGGCAGGCTTTCAGAAACTGAAGAAACTGAGGTTATTAAAGGGAGCCAAAATGAAGAATTCAGGAATTTAAGTGCAGTAAAGACTCAAAAATCAAAAGCAAAAAAGTTCAACTCAAATCTTAAGCAAGAAGAAGAAATGTGTAGAAAACGACTCCATACGTGAACAGATGAACAGTCCTTTTAGTAGATAACACAAAGAAAGAAAGATTTTAAAGGGAATGAAAGATAAAAAGGTGAACAAAAGATAAATATTTTGAGGGGCTGAAACCTCTGATCTCCAATGTAAAGATTTTCAGGTATGCCCATAAAGAAAATATTCATCCCATACTTCTGGGCATCTTGTTTGTTTCTCTTTTTTCCATATTATTTCTGGAATTAATTTTGTTTTCCTCTGAGTCTTGTCTCTAAAAGTGAAAGGGTGAAAACCTCTCTCTTTCCCAAAATCAAGTTTTCTAGTACAAACTGTAAGGCAAATTCCCTGTTTTATGCTTATCCTTTGTGGGAGTTTTTCTTGTCACTGCCTGAAAATTCTGCAAAGCTTTGACATCAGAGTGATAACTACTCTCACTTGTTCAATGTCCAATTTTATCTGAAAAGAAGAAACAGAGGCAGAGAAAGCATACTCTTCTTATGCAGACCTTCTCTAACGTGGGAAAGCAGATTCTTTTTCAAAAAAACTCACACAGACCTTATTAAAGCAGCATTTTTTTTTCTGTGTTTTTATTGTGTTGATAAAATATTGGATTTTCAGAAATCTGGGATTGCCTACAAAGCACTATAAAAAAGAAGGAGGTAGCTTTATCAACAAGATGAGTTAAATTATTTTCATTTTGATTTGTCATAAATTAAATGTTTTTGAAGAGATGAACCTGGAAACCAGAGTATCTGGAAATTCTGTTACAGAAATATAATCTGTTTTGAATTTTCACTGTGCAAAGACTGTCTTCATTGTCTTTTCCTCTGTTACTGTTTTGCTCTTTATCATCAGTTTAGGTTAAAGAGAGTTCTATCAGTTACTTAGCTTTAATTACACGAATGGAGATCATCCCCTTATAATAATACTAATGTTCCCATTTTTTTATATACTTACAAGGACTAATATTTTTCCACTTGGCTCTGTGAAAATAGCACAAATTCTGAAGAGTGAGCTGGTTTCTAATTGGGTCACTTATTAATAAAGTTGATGACCAGTTGCAGTTATAGGACAAAGTTTTTAAAAAAATACTCGAAGTACATACGATACATAACGAAGACCAGAAAACAATTGAGGGCAGTGTTTGTCCTCACTCAGCCTTTATTAATGATATTTAGCTTCAGTCATGAAATTTAGACAGAATATCTGGCTTAAGTGAAATGCTGTTCTTTCTTCCTGAGCTCTACACACTTTGGGAATTAATTGCTGTTTCAAAATACCTCTCACAATACGCCAGGGATTTTTTTTTTATTTTTTTTTTCTGAAGGATATAACCTTTTAAATATTTCCTCTACCTCTTGTTCAGCACTTTTGAGCATTCAACAGTCAGCTGGAATAGTGCTCTCTGCAAGGAGAAAATGTTTTTATGCTTTATCTTGATAGATTTATTTAATAGCAGTGAATTAAGTAATACATCTCATACTCTCAGCTGAAGAAGTGCAGTTTTCTGGGGCACTGGGGAATACACTATTAGGAAGCCAAGTGGAACCAGATTTTATACTGCTCTTTAGTCCATGCTTAAGACATAATTGTTTTTCAGTTGACATAGAAAGGCATATTCTCTCTCCTTCTAGATAAGGCTAAGAAAGATCATCTGGACAGTGCTAATAATAGATATGCCAAAAACATAGGCAGGTGCAAGCATTTTTTAATTAAAGATCTATTTGGCTATTGCTTTTGCTGTTCTGCTGCGTGTTTAATTAAGTACAAGCCTGCTGCCTCCATGATGTACTCCCCTATAATATTTACTGTACTGTTCACTAAAGAAGCAACCCTGTATGATGCCATGCTATTTTCTACACATTTTTACTCTATTCTACCTCCTATTCCCATTGGCATTTAAACAGTATTTAAGAACATCTGAAAAACACTTGTTTTGATTTAACATTTGAATTTAGTGTGTGCAAACATGGTAAGGAAGATGAGGCTTCAGAAAATAATTGATTAGGGAAATTATCCCACGAAGAAGTTCTCAAATTACCTGTTGCTGGTAGAGTCTGAGAGGAAATACTCTGTCATCTGATTTAGGTACTTTTGGGCACCATATTGCAGGATGCAGAGAAAAAACAAGGTATTTACATTATATTTTTCATATTGTATTTTTCTTACTGTATTTTTCATTGCAATAATTTTACGGTGTTAATGCAATTTGTACATGTACAACTATACTTGCTTTGGTCTACCTCTATATGCGCACTTGGTTAAATACACCCTCATGAATAGTCTAACCTGGAACAAACTTTCCAGGCAAGGCCTAGGTCAGGTGTACGAACAGGCTCAAACTTCTGCCCCTCTGCAGTGAAGATGAGGCTTGCAGATAGGAAATCAATTTCCACAGAAGTGTAGCTTTCCTCTATTCTCAGCTGTTTCTTGGCCTCCATCCTTGTAACCCATCCTTGTAACCTCCAGCATTTCTTTCTTGTAGAATAATCTTTTCCTTTTTTTTTTTTTTTTTTTTTTTAGCTGACCTTACTGCTTCTCTCATTAGATAATGGCACAAGACTGAAAGTGTGGCACTCAGTGGTACCACTGACGCTAAACTGCTAAATAACCCTTTGGCTCCCCGTGTTTCTTTACATCCAGAATAGGTGATGAATTCAATGAATGGCAAAGCAGTTACAGATGCAGAGACAGTCTGATTAAAGTCACTGCTATTACCTGTGTAAAGACGTGTCCTTGAAACAGAAATAGGTGTAACCATTAGGGTAACAGTGTCATAATTAAGTTCTTTTTTGTGTAATTACTACTGTAGTATTTTCTTAGGTTACATTGACAGAAGAAATAGAACTGACATCAGAGCAAGAAGCTTCATTTCCCAAACTGCACCTAATTTGTGTAATGCTAAACCAAAATGTGCATACAGAAGATCAGCTGTGTGGCTGTGCGCAGGGCGGTAAGCAGGAGCAGGTAGAACTGATGCTTCTGGGATCTCACTGAGTGAGACTCTTCCATGGGAGAAGCACTGGATCTCATTCTCTTCTTAGGTCCTCAAGAATACAAGGCTGGATAGCATTACTTTGTTTAAACAAGAAATTTGGTCTGTTAGCCCCTGTTGAAAAATACAGCATTGTACCGTACTGTTTCAAAATCAGTAATGTCCCAGAGGTTTACGGGTTGTTGGTAGGAGTTCTGTACTTTCTGGTAGAAAGCCATCTTATGAATCCCCCCTTATATGATGTTTTCTCAAACTATGCCAGTACTAGGCAAGTATGGATATTTTTGAAATAGCAAATGGGACAACTGTTGAGATATTAAGGTGGAGAAGCACTGGAAAGACTTGGAGATGCTCTCATGGTGTAGGAGGCAAATTACCTGTAAGAGCAGGGGAAAGGATTCAAGATAGCTTGGAAGACCTGAGCCATTTGGAAGTATGAACTAAGAGATCTATGATGATGCCTCTAATGCTGTCGGTCTCTGACATGGCTAATTCAAAGCAAGCCCTGTCATATTTATTATCTTGTACTGTACCATTAAATTATAGCATAGATTTAACCTTTGAAAAAGGCACAGGGAAAACAGGTTAAGTAATATGGAGCAAAAATGTGACATTTTGATTTCATGATCTTTGTCCCATAAACACTGCATTTTTCCACGCATGGAATACAGTAAAATTAGAAGCCGAATTCTAACTGAATAAGTTGATTGAGAAGCCACAGTTATATTTAATATTATGAGAAGATACTCTGCACAAAGGCTGAAAACCATTTAAACAGTGAAATGTGTTTCTTCCTCCTGTTTATAGCTGTGTGACACACAGTTTGTTTCAGGGTTGGCTGCACAAGTTAATTCTATGATGTGCTTTTCTCTCCATTTGGTTGGACATTGCTAAATGCAGTCTAGCACTAGATAATTTCATAATATAATTAGTGGTGAATTCCGTCATATTTACAATGGTGTATTACAAATTCATCTCTAGTGTACTTACTTCAATGTTTTACAGCATTTGTGGTTCATTTAAGTTGTAATGGTTGATCCTTAGAAAAAGCTGGCATAGTTCTACGATCTGGCCCCCTGGATTAGCATGGTATAATGTCAGGACAGAATGTGGCATTGTGGTCCTATATCTTAAAACATTGCAAAAAATGTTCTAGAAAACATATATATTGGAATAGCTTAAAATATAGAAATGACTTACCTGATGCATTCTAATCAAAGATTAATAGCTCCTTGTTTTTGGAATATGATGATTTGTTGTGCAACAAAAGTTGATCATCTAAAGATAGTTCCATTTGTGCAGCTAGTTTTTAAACATTATTTTTCTTCATAGCACACAGAGCCACACAAAATAGGGAATGCAATATTAGAGATATATCACTGAAATTATAACACCAAATACTATCAGATTGAGAGCAAGCCAACATAGCTGACACACCACAGCATCTATTAATAGGACCAAGTCCCTTTTGCAATGTCAACTGTAACATTAATCCTTGTTTTAAATCACAGTGTCTCAAATATCAGCTGCTACTAGTTGTACAGTTCTCTTTCAGTTTATATCAGAGAGCCCAATGGAGTCTTTCAAAGGACCTAGTCAGGTTAGCAAGGCTAACTTATTAGAAGTCCCTACTATAAATGATTTCTCTTCTGAAGATGAAGATGTTAAACCTGACATTAAGCTTCGCTTCTCTCCACTTCCCCGAAGGCGGAATTCTACTTCTTCAGAGGAAGAGGAGGCTGATATCCCCACCACCATTGCAAGAAAAGTTTCATTTGCTGATGCATTTGGGTTTGATCTTGTGTCTGTTAAAGAGTTTGATACCTGGGAAATTCCAAATATAGCACAAAGCAATGAGTTAGAAGATGAAGTTTTCCCACAGGAAGAATTTTTTTTATCTCAGCTGTTTACATTACCTGCTTCCCAAGAAGAACTTTTGCAAAAAGTGCGAGAGCATAAAGTACTGTTGGAGTCAATTGTATTCCTGCCTGGGATTACCTGTATGAACGGCATTATACGAGTCCTCAATGTTTCTTTTGAGAAACAGGTGTATGTTCGAATGACACTGGATGACTGGGTCAGTTATTACGATATCTTAGCAGAGTTCATGCCTAATTCTTGTGGCAGTGAAACTGACCAGTTCTACTTTAAGATTTCTTTGGTGCCTCCTTATCAGAGAGATGGAGCCAAAGTGGAGTTCTGTATACGATATGAGACATCGATTGGTACCTTCTGGGCAAACAACGACGATAAAAACTACACACTGATCTGTCACAAGAAAGAAACGGCGCCCAAGTTGGATAATAAACTGCACAGAGAGGGTGCTGACAGACATCTTAAAGGCTGCTTGAAGACAGCACCAAGCAGGTGAGGTTGCATCTTTCTTTGTGGTAATTTAAAATAGAGCAGGCTAATTCCAACTTTCTAATAGTGTTTGATGGAGCTAAGACTCCCGTGCTGCTTTTTTAAAATGATAAATGAGGCCAAGACTTGTTTTCAATAAAGCTCTATATAAATATATCAGGTAGTAATTTTCTGCAGACAGTTGGTTGGGAACAAACATCACAGTTTTAATATATGACGTGAATGCCACTCATTTGAAAAGTAATGTGAAGGACTACAAATTATGTGCTGTGCACTGATTTTGATCTCTGTAGCATATAAATTGAGCTGACATCAGTAAGCTGGAGAGTCTAGTTTGCTCTAGACTGAGGTAGCTGCACGGTTAAAACACTTCACGTTCAGTCCCTTGGTAAGTCAACAAGAATTTAAAAGAAAAAAAGTAAACCTGGATTTCCACATAATTTATTTTGTACTTCATTCTCAACACGTAGCCACTAAAAGAAAAATGGCAATGGTGCTTCAGGAAGCTGGTAACTCAAAGAAGGGTCCTGTTAGAATAGTGGATACTAACTTTTCTGTAATTGTCTGGGCTGTTCAGTGAGTGGCGCCTTATATACCAAATCTGTCTTCCAGCTATTGCTTGATGTTTTTATTTCACAAATGGTGAAATGAATAATGATATGTAAGGCAGAATTAACAACATATTAAAAAAAGGATTTAATGTACATTATTCTAATGAAATGTAGTCAAGTATTCTACTAACTAAATAGTGGCAGTAGTTGACTTCTAACTTAACCCCACATAAAGAGTTAAGATCAGAAACAGTAGCTTTTAGATTCCTACTCTGTTTTTAACTCTTTTTCTTTCTTGTCTGTAAATAAATCAGTGTTGACCATGAAAATCTAATTCTCAGGTTTTTGCTCAGCAAATTTTCCTATAAATCTGTAGGTGTTCTGCAGAACCAAATGTGTATCTTACATGCAGTGTTTTCTACAGTACTTAGATCCCAGAACTGAATTTATGCTGAGTATTTAGTTCCTGTCTTCTTGCCAAGTAAGACAGTGCTGTTTCATTTCCCAGGTTTTAACAGCCTGTAGCCTGTGCTCTTTCACTGAACTGAACTGGTGGGGAAAGGGGAACAGAACCACGGCAGTGGCTGGAGCTTGAGGAGCAAGGAGGCCTCCAAGGCTTCCCCCAGCAGAGCCTCTGTGCCCTGTTTCCTTCTGAAGGCCAAGCTCGCTGTGCTGAGAGCTCTGGCAGCACATGAGTCCTGTGAGGGGATGAGTGCAATGCAACTTAGTGCCTGTATCCACCCCAGTGTAGGAGCAGTCCCCAGGGATAACCCAAGGCCCAGTTCATAGCCAGCCCACAAAACTCTCCTGGCAAGTGTCCCCCAGGCCATCTCTGGAGCCACCCTGCTGATGTTTCCCCTGGAACGTTCTTGTACGTGAGAGCTGAGGGAGTAATGCGTTTACCTGCGGTGTGGTCAGATCCTGACATTTGTGCCTGGTTCCATGCGTCGTATCTGTCCTTCAGGAAGAGTCACACGACTCATTCTGGGTGAATTAGATAGCCTGAGGTATTCTGCTGAAGGGCCTTGATATCAGATACCACAGGCATATGCAGGCAGTGTGATTTCAGCCTGAGTTCAGGTAGCCCCCATGAAGATGGATATGCAGAGCAGAATCTTAACTTAGGGGACGCTGGGCTTCCAGCTGCATTCAGGATGGACCTGCAAATTTAGATTCAATTGGGCAGTTGAGGTCAAGTGATGACAAATAGTTTAATTCCCTAAAACCCCTGACGTGATATGTCTGGTGTCAGTATAAGTTGCAGAAGCATTCCACCTGGGGAATGCTCTTTTGCATGTACATAATGTATGTATCATAGGTAATTTAGCCACAGAGGTATGTAAAAAAGGGGGAAAAAATGAGAGATAACATGTATATTCCTTAGCATAAAATTACCTTGTTCCTTATGAGAGGTGTAAAGTTGTCTCCCTCCATATCAGGATGCAGAGGAATGTATATATGTATGTAATTGTGTGTCTGTGTGTGTACATGTATGTGTACATATATATGTGTATGTATGCACACATACATACTTGTTCATATATACACATACACATACATGACAATTTGTGATATTAAAAACAAAGTGGTCAGCTTCTTGTTTACATTAAGGTCTGTTACGTATTTTTGGCAAATTGTTACTAATGTGCACTTTCAGTACTTTTTAGTGGCAGAAGGATGTAAATATACCTTACAGTAAATGCAAAAATGAGCTGAAAGTATTTCTGAAATGTAGTTTCAGTGGTCGCCATGGCTTCTGAAAGACAATTCTGGCAGATCTAATCCAGGACCAATTTTATGCTACAGGGACTTCATTGACTTCACAGGAGTTACAGCTTTCACCAGTGTAAATGAGGTCAGCATCAGGGCCTTTCGTTTCAAAAGAACTAAGATGCCAACCTCCATTGCTCACTTGTTTTTCAAAGTGTCTTTGTACGTGTTGCCCCTTTGAGTGAGGAGGAACACCCTGCAGACATCTGCAAAAGTACCTCATTATTCTCCTTCAGACCCTCATTAAAACTCCTTTGCTTTGATGTCTATAAAAAAGCTCAAGAAAAACAAACCCCCCAAAATTGGCAAAGTGAAGCTGCTGATGTGCTATGACTACTTCATATCATGTTGAACAGTGCTGTCTGTTTCCCTGCTCTCCTCCACCAGCCTCTCTCTCTCTCGCCTCGTTTTATGCTCAAATTATAGACCTTACAGAGTGTGTATATGCTGTGCTGCATGTGTGTAGCACATTTAGTAAAGTGGGATGCTGGACTATAACTAGGTTGTCCTTGGAGCTGCAGCAATGCAAATAGATATACAGAGAAGCAGTAACAATCTTACTTATGGATCACACAATAAAAACACAGGTAATGAATGTTGCTGCCCATGTTTGCAAACTAGACATCTAAATCGATGATTTCTTTACAGCAACCTAAATACAAGGGTGTTAGAAAAGGGCATTTATTTAGGCTCTTAGTTCAAATTTAGAAGTCTGTTATTTTTTTTTCTTTAATCTTGGCTCTGAGATATTTATACTTCCTCTTAAAATGAGCAATTTATCTCTTCAGTTAAAAAACGAGGACTGTTAAAGAATTATGTTTTTTAAGCAGATAGTCTGATCCAATCTAGGGCATACTTGTGTGACTCATTAAACGTCATTAGTGAGGCTTATTTGCGTTAGTTAAGTGAAAGGAATAATATGCACTTTTAGAGTAAGTTACTGAGGAGACATAATATGATGTTATCATTTTACCCTTAAGAACATGAGCCAGGACAACATTGTGTGAATAAGGGCAATGGGATGGCTTCTGACATAATTATTAAAAAATAAAATAAAAATGAACTCAACCCTCAAAAGTCACACCTGAAAAAATTGATAGCAAAAGACAAAACTAAAACTGCATGGAATAATTAATGTTAAAATCTATCTAGATTCAGGTGATCAAAACCACACGCCTATTCATTCCGTCTTTCATTTGCTTTTACTTGTATATGTAGACATGAAAAAATAGTCTTCTCTCAAACTTTCATAAAATATTTACCTCTAACTGTATTTTTCCAAGCTAAAATTTTCTTCAACATAAATTTTAACAATTTTATTGTTTTTCAAAAATCTTGAAAAGATTCACAGGCACAAAGTATAGCTTGAAAAAAATAATATTGAATTGAAATGAATTACTTTATCTTTTGGTCTATCTGAATGTGTGCGCTTAGCTTATAAATACTCATAAACATATTTTGGGGAAAAAAAATTGACTCCTAAAGATTTGAAGGCTGCTGCTGGAAAAAAGAGAACTTCTGTCAGAATACAATTCTAATTTTTGTCATATACGTGGCATCTAAACATCCAGAAAAATGTAACTCAATTGTATGAACTCTACTTTTTCCTCTTTTTGTTTGACTTTCTTGGTTTTGGGTCATGGATGATGATTCTGAACACAAATTTCTCCTGGTCCTCCAGTTTGGACCACGTGATTTTGTTGTGGACCCCAGGCTCCTCCATTGGTCTGTTCAGACAGGGACTGATTGTGTGTTGCATGAGGCAAACTCCCGCCGAGCATGGTGCACATGCATGGTGCAGTGATAACGACCTGCAAACCATTTCCCTGTCACTGGTGAGGCTGCGCACTATTTCTGTGCCTGGTCCTGATTTACAGTCTGTCAAGAGAGCAGCAGGAACAAGAGCACAACAAAAACGGCTGATAAGCAGGAGAAATGTTTCTCAAAAGGCTAAAATGTATATTTGGACTCCTGTCCTCTGAGAAGCAAGGGGAAGCTAGTATGTTTGTCATAACTGTTTGAGTTATTCCCCTTTTTAGCTCTCTGAGCCCATGAGTGTATCACTCTCAACTGATGTTAGTCCTGTGCTTTTTCATAGTTGCTGGACTGTGCCTTTCTCTGAATGGTAGTGCATCTGTTTACTTCCCTCCATGATGACTCTTTAAAACAGAGCACAGGATGGTGTTTGTACAAGGTGTGATAAGAAGGAAGATGTTAAAAAACCTGTTCTATGGTCCACCAATGCTGATTTCAGCAGCATAAATTCCAAATAGTCTTAATGCAATTGCCAGTGAGAGAATTCCTTCTGTGCGTATATAATCTCCTGTCTTCAGCTCCAGTCTCATCTGCTTTGTGGTGGAAGACAAAGGAAGTTTGTTGCTGAAGATACGTGAGCCAACAATATCCTTTTGCCGCAAAAAAAAAAGGTCGATGGTATCCTGGGCTGTATTAAACAAAGTCTTGCCAACTGGTCAAGGGAGGTGATCCTTCCCTTTGCTTATCACTGGTGAGGCTGCACCTGGAGTGCTGTGTCCAGTTCTGGGCTCCTCAGTAGAAGAGAGACATGGGCATATGGGAGAGAGTCCAACGGAGGGCCATGAAAATGATAAAGACACTGAAGCACCTCTCCAGGGAGGAAAAGCTGGGTGATCTGGGAGAGACTGGGAAAGGCAGGTTCATCCTGGAGGAGAGGAGGGGAGGGATCTCCTCAGTATATATAAATACCTGAAGGGAAGATGCAAAGAGAATGGAGCCTGGCTCTTTTCGGTGATGCCCAGTGAAAGAACAATGAGCACAAAATGGAGCACATGAGGTTCTCTTTGAACACCAGGAAGCGCTTCCGTGCTGTGCAGGTAAAGGAACACTGGCACAGGTTGCCCAGAGATTGTGGATTCTCCTCACTGGAGATCTTCGAAAGTCATCTGGACATGGTCCTGGACACCCTGCTCTGGATGTCCTCCTTGAGCAGGGTTTGGGCCAGATGGACCCAGGTGCCTCTGCAAACCTCAGCCAGTCTGTGATTCTGTGACACAGCCTCGTGGGCCTGCACTGTGCTCAGTCAGTCTTCCACAGGTAGATGGCAAGCCTGTGCCTATGTTGTCCTGATCAATGCAGTTCTGCATCACCTCCTCTTGGCCTTTCCCCTTTCCCCAATGAAAAATCAAGGACTTCTGAGGAAGATGTTTGGAACTAACTTTGCATACACTTTGCTATGAGGAACCAGTTGTATTATTCCCAGCTGATCCATTTAAAATGCGGCATTTAAATTATGTTCCCTTTTAATCCTTGTTCTTTTGATTATTTCACATCATAATCAGAAAGGGAAAAGGATAGAGGTGTTAAAACATAATGTCTTCTTTATGTACTTCTATTTAATTTCAAGGTTGTTTCTGGCATCTCAAGTCACAAGGTACACCTTGATCAGCATACAGATATGGGATTTGACTAAAGTTTATTTCTATTATTAGGAAGTGACTGCAGTCACTGTTTTTATCAGGAGAGCAGCTGCTAGAGAAGCTATCCATTCACAGGGAGCCAGCTAAAAGCAGCACTCCTCCACTGTTGAATCTAATCTAGTATTCCCAGCCCTTCTCTTGCCTCCTGGACAATGCCAGTCTTTGACAGTTGTAGAAGCAGGCAGCACAGCTAAAAAAATAAGACTTCTCCAGGTACTTCAACAGCATGGTTATTGAGGAGACAGGAGAATTATTTTATTTAAGATGATCTGAAATACATTATTCAGATAAGCAAGGTAAAAGCAAGCTATGGAGCTGAGGCTGAATGTTAGGAAATGCTTTCAAATGGTGCCTGTAGAGATATATTTTGAGGAAACTGCTGCAGCCTTACTCTCCAAAGTAATTTAAAATAAGCTAAGATAAACCACTTGAAAAATATTCTACAGGGAACAATCCTACTTGGTCAGGAACTGTGCTCAATGATTTAATATGTCTTTTTTTTCTATCTGTCTAATCACAATATTTCAAAATCCAGACACACTTAATATTTGAATTATGAAATATTTCAAAGACTCTAAGGATTGATATCTAAGATAATAGCGTAAGGTTCTGAACGCTATCACAAAAATGCTGAAGAAACAGGTGGAAATTACAGATGAAAATGGCTTCCACATAGCATATAGACACCTGCTAATCATACTTGCGGCATGCATTTGGACAAATAGAAACACATGGCTAAAAGAAATCTTGTATTCCAATGTTCAGTGATTCTTTTGTTTAGTTAGATATCTAGTTTGCGAATTGGCCCAGTCTGGTAAAGAACATTTCAATGTTCTGCCTTCAGTCCACTGTCCAGGTATTGCAGTTCATAAATGTGCAATTGAAAAAAAAAAAAAAAAAAAAAGGCTCTTACACATTCACCTTGACTTGGCTAAATATTAGTTTTGAAAATATGTTTAAAGCCAGTGAAACATTAACTGAGAGCACTAGAGTCATATTTAATCAATGCATTCACTAACAGTGTCATCTGAGCTGTTTATTCTGATTATGAACTTTAAGCCATGATCCAGCCACAGCTCTGCAGCTCTGAAATTGAAGCAATTGATTCAGCTACAGCATAACTCCAGAGAACTAATCACCTATCAAATTTTTGATATAAAGGCTGGATGGATTATGGATTATTTTCTCAGTCACAAAAGGTAGAAAAAAATGGCCGAAATACTTTGCAAGTTAAATGTTGTTCCTGCCTCGGGGCAAAGGAAGAGCTAAGACCTTTTAACACTGAGGGAGCAAGTTAGAAGTGGCTATTTGATCCCCAGGCCTTCAGTGACACACACAAAAATATTAGTTGATATGCCAAGACATAATGGCGGGCTTGGTTTTCTGACTGCCTCTCCACTCTCCTCCTGATCTGTAGAGCCAGCTGATACTCTGACAGAAAAGATTTATTACTGTTGGTTACTAATAGCAGTCCTAAAGAGTACTGAGGAACACTGAATTATGCAATTGAATGTAGTGTTGCTGTGAGGAGTCCATGTGTACTTGGTAAAGCTGGCAGTTTTCTTCTTAGTTTGCACTTACATGTACCAAGTGAGTTTGCCTGTAAATTTTGCATTGATGCATAATAGTTGTTCCCTATTGTGGATTCTAGTAGTGCAAGATGTTAAAGCCTTGATTGTTTCATATTGTGATAGAGGGTTGTGAAGTTTGTCAGTCTTTCTCTCTCTCTGGCTACTCCAGTAAATCTGCACCAATATCTCCTAGATGATATTCCAGATCTTGTTATAGAAATACTGATGTGTGTTGCACAGTGACCTTCGTGCTGTGTGCTAGTAAGATAACATATGGGAAAAAAAGTTATAAAAGTCTCTTCTAATTATGGTAACACCTGGGAATTTAAGCCTATTAAGATATTTACTGATCTTAAAAGTGCTTTCCAAGTTTTAGACCATACCTGTCCTCTCTCAGGAGTGACTGACTAAGGATTTTTGTGGTCAGCCATTCTGTTCTCTCTAAGGGTGGTATCTGTGCCTTAGTCTCACCTGACTGCCATCTATCTCTGAGGCATCTGTCATCTTCCTGTGTACGTGCCTCAGCATACTGCAGTCAGCCTCTAGGAAATGACTGTCCCCTGACTTGCTGGCAGAGGACTGATCTATTTATTTTTCCAGCTGAGATCCAGGGAAAGCCTACATACCACAGAACCTAAGATCTTTTTCCTCTGAGAGCTAAATAAAATAGATGCAGCTTGGGAGAAACGTAAGACCTGTTGATGGTACTTGCTTTTCTGTCCTTCCATCTTTTAAAACAATGGATGAAAAAAAGCAAAAGAACAGAGACTCTCCACCTCCAACTCCTTTCTACAACACTGTTTTGATATTTGGCCGTGCCCCTTCCAGACAAACTAGCAGCCAAAGAAGGTTCTTCTCTGACCTCAGGCTAAGCTTAGTCCTTAGGAAACTTGACTCCTGAGTAGCTCTTTTCTCTTTTTCAGCAACTGGGCCCTGAAGATAAGTCACCACAGTAGCAAGATGCTGCACTGCTAATTCACAACAGAGGTGTCAATCGATCTTCTAGCCTTACCCAAGGGAGTCTTTCCGTAAAAAAGACTTCCATATTGCTTATTGCTAGCCCAATCTGTTGAGGGACGTAAGCAGTTTTCTGACACATACATGTACAAAGCAGCAATGTAATAAGTCATCTGCACTGATTTCAACATTTTTTATGTAAATATCATAATAAGGTACCGCAATCATGACAGGGCTGTATGAAAGATTGATGGAAGTTGGAATCTTCCTGTTCATAGTTGCTGTATCTTATTTTGAGATGTATACATGTGTTTTTCTGTATTCTTCATTCCTATAGTAGTGAGATTTGGGGATAGACAAGGCTATATTAAAGGTTAGAATCTGGCACCAAATTGGAGTTGTGCTCCCATTTCGGACATATAGACATTAAAATCTTTAAATGGACAGATATTCAACCTTTTTTTTTTTTAAAAAAAAAAAAGTATGAATGTTTTGCCATTAAAACTCAAGGTCTTTTTTAATGAGCTAGAAAATAAAGACTAATTTCTTGGGACTCTGTTTGCTTTGAGGCTATGATTATTCTCATCCCAAACCAGGCCAATGCATTTTGTTCTGTGCCACCTATGTCCCTGCTTCAATCATAAACTAAGACTGAAAAATGAAAATATTAGTAATTGGAAAATATAATCCCCTCGATAGCACCAATCCAATAATCTTAATAAAAATAGCTTTATTACAAACATTGCCTCAATCCTACTGGGAATTATCTTTTTAGAAAAAACACTCAAATTCCCTCACAGCTGCTCTCTTGATCAATTGTCTCTCTCGATTCTATTAATCATCATACTATATACCACTTCTTCTCAACATCTTTTTCCACTTTCCAAACTTCTTTTCCAATTTCTCCTTGTTTAAAGGCTACTGAGAGTCTTTTATGGTCCTTCTGCAGACCCATCTTCTGTTCTTTTCTGGTTTCATCCCTTTTTCTTAGATGAGATGACCAAAACTAAGAGGTATTTTCTCCAGGTAGGGAAATACCACAAATTAATATTCCCTTTTTAAAATTTCAGACTTTTAAATAGAGGTTCCTTTTGGCTCTATTTTAATGCCAACTGCTTATGAAGGTTGCTAATCTGACACTGCTGATAATGCAGTCTTCTGTTCAGTGCATAGTTTCAAAATGGTAGCTGCTTTGCAAACCTCCATTGCCATGCCACCGTGCAAATATTCTCACCTACCACTTAATAATGAGCAGGTCACTCTGTCTCCATGCCTCTATCCTCTGTGTCCTGACTATCAACAAGGGAGCTAATTAGTGTCAGTCCTGTTTGTTTGGTGACACCTATTTACTAAGAACTAGATTGAGCCTTCTCTAACATTGCTGGTAGTTGAAGGTCACGTAAGAAAATCAATCGGGCCTAGATTTGTAATAAGGGTTCTGATTTTACATACAGCTACATTCTAATAGGATCACTTGTAAAGGCACAATAGTAAAAAAATATTCTGTATTTTCTATTTAGTATTCACACAGCCATTCGGTTATGGCTGTTGATTTTTTTTTTTTTGCAGTTTTTCCTGTAATTTCTGAATCTTTTCCTGTGTGAGCTCAATTGGCTTAGAATACAACAACATAATTTTAACTATTGTTTTCCACATTGTTTAAATTATTTTTCTGTTGTACTCCTGTTTTTTAAGTACCTCCTTAAAAAAACTAAACACAAATATCAGACAATGGTAATATCACATGACACATAGACATCGAACTGACATACAACAACATTGTGGTTCAGGCACACATAGCATGACATTTGCACAATGAAGGATCATTTGAGGCCAAAATCACTTAGGTAGGAATTGGTTTTATTTTCAAATAGATTAATCCTGCAAGTAGAAATTTGGGTGTGTGTTAGGAGTGCAAACTAAAAGACCAGAACTAAGAAACAGTGTTACCTGAGCTTTGGTTTCCCTCAATTGCTTTCCAATACAGCTGCAATGCTTCTACTTCAAATGCAAGCATTAAGATCAGCTCCTCTTAACGATATGTGAAAGCCTGAAAATGACTTAGAACATTTCCCTGAAAGGTGGTACAGCTGAGCACTTAGTTCCCATCCAACTTTTTTTGAGAGCCACTTTAACTGTTTTTTTCTCCCTTCTAATGGACTTGGTACATCAGAGATCATATATGCTGCAGTGTTGACACTGACTGCCTTTTTTTCTGGCTGACATCTTTGTTCTGCTGCTCACTTTGTCCTCTCCTTGCAAACCATGAGCAGACTCTCCCCAGTTTTGATTTTGCATGCCCAGGGCCTCTGTCTTCTTGGTCAATCATAATTCTGTGTTCATTAGGCTAGTGCTCTCCACAGGGTTCAATATTTGGATTTTATCCCTATGTCCTCTTTTAAAGAGGACCCTTTAATTTTCTCATGCAATAGTATTACTTATTTGTTTCTACATCTATTAAAGTCTATTGCAATGCATCTTCTTGTACAGCGAACATCTTTTTTTTTCATATGAAGCAAATCTTGTCCAAATGATTGAAATTCTTTAGTAATCATAAAAAACTTATTCTGTATTTAGTTGATTCCTCAGAAAAATGTATTCCCTTAATTTCTAGCAAATTCTTATCAATACATTTATATACAAATTGTTATAAAGATAAGCTATTCTTATCTAATGGTTTTTAGGAGTTTAAGAATGTCTCAGCAGGAGTTGCTCAGGGATGAAACTTATAATGATGATTTAAAGCAGTGAAGTGTGTAGGCTGAAACTGAAATAATTATTGCTGTAACCCTCTAAGCACTCTGAGTTCCTCAAGAGAAAATACTTTGTTCAGAACAGACCCTGAACAACAAAATGCTACAAAAGTAAAATAAAAAAAAAGAAAACCCTTGGAGCAGGATGATAATTTAGAACTAGGATCAGTATAATGTGAGGATGTTCTCAACAACTGCTCACAAATGCATCAGACATCACAATTAAAAAGGAATAATAATTACGGTCCCATTCTAAAGTATGTAATATTCTATTCCATTCAATAAGCCATGAACACTTTAAAACCATCAGTGTAATCCACAAACCTATATTTACAACATTAAACTGGATGTTCTGCCTTTTCAATAACTGTCATCTCATCTCTATTATTTTCACCTCAGACTCTAATTGTTTCTTTTATAGAAGCTAACCTACCAGTGTCCTTGGCAGTACAGTTTATGGCTTATGCATTTACAGTAATTGTTTGGGCAATTTGCCACATAGTATAACAATCTGCACATCACAATCAGTTTTTATAATAAACAGCATTAGTTGTGAAAAATACAAGTGATGCATGATTCTTATGGTAGATAAAGGGCACTGAAGATGCCCTTTAGAAAAAGAAAGGAAAATGCTCAAGCCTTGAACTGCTTGAGAAAAATACTGGTGTCACAATAGAGCTAATTAATTTGATGGTACAAACAAGAAGAGGAAAGGGCCTTGCATTCATTAGTGTCAATTCCAAATGAGAGCATACTGTTTGTAAAAATAATATTCTGCCTTCGTTTAGATAAAATGTGCAGGTAAACATATCAGAAATAAGCACCAGTTCCTGCAATATCAATGATTTATTTCCTTAGCTTTATCACGGCTCTTTCACTTTATCTGGAGGGAGCTCAAGGCCTGGTTAGGTACAACCTGAGGCAGACCTGGAGGAACAGACTGGACACACTGCCCTGCAGCCTGGCTGGCTCCAGTGGGGCCAGCACTGCCAGGCCCAGCTGGGTGCTGGGAAGCTGAGCGCTTGACAGCTCTTCTCCACCACAAATAGGTGGTTGTCCATGTTGCCCATGAAGGTATCCTGCTGCGTGCAGCTCTGCTGCAAGCGTCATGTGGCCTTTTGACTTCTGAGCACCCAGAAATAGCAGGTGAAGTCTTGCTATGGAGAGGCTGTTTGGTGGCCCTTTAACAAACAAGGCCTCTTAGTTTAGAAATTCTTTGCCTCTTACAGTGGTGTAGGAATGGGCATGGTTTGATAATCCTCAGCCTCCCTATCATCTTCCTGCTGACTGAGAGTCCCAGCTTGTGCTGAGGCACAGTGAAGCAAGGCCCGAGGAAGCACAAAGGTGGCTTCAAGCCAAGGTGGTGCCTCCCCTTCTTGAGCTACTCCGTGAATTCTCTGGCAACAGTAGGGCTCAGGACTAGTATATATAGGGTGTTGGAGCCACATGTGATAAGAAATCCTAGAGAGGTTGTATTATGAGGCTGTAATTTCAACAATTGATAACATAAGCATCAATTTAAAGCAGGAGATTTGTCCCTATAGTGAGTTTTGGACTGAGCCTTATGGAGACAAGGAATGAGGTTATTTTCACTCATTTTAAATGTTCAGTTCATATATTCAGTGAGGAAGATAGAATAGAACCAAATGCAGAGAACTCCATACTAGAAAAGTCAAAGAATGCCCTTTAGAGATCCACATGCCAGGATTCTTGGTGGATTCTTAACCCCTTTCATGAGCTGTACAGAGACAAAGCAGGACATGATTCTCACCTAGATTCCAGTGGATGGGTGGGATGTATACCTCCAGTGGTAGTCTCACCATGATAATGAAACCAGAAGCAAACTTAAGTTTTTTTGTTTGTTTGTTTTGATATTTTTGATTATTTTATATATATATATAGTATTGGCTTTTTTCCTCCCTTTCTGCATTTTTTCTCTGCAAGATTTGGTTTTGCTAGTATTTTCTTCCCTGTCCCATTGGTATTTTAAGATCAGGATTAATAGTGCAACATTTAAAATGTAATTTTCCAGTAAACCAACAGTCTACAGGCCTTACATCAGTGAAAACAAACCAACAAACACTCTACTGTGTCATACGATTTAAAAGAATGCTAAAGCTCTGTTTAGAACTTTATGCATACTTGGTCTTTTCTACTTCTTTCCCAAATTCCTTCTTCCTTAGATTTTTTTTTTTTGTATTTTGTAGGTTTTGAATGACATAGAATATGATATTACTGATGTTCAGAATTGCATGCAGAAAGTACATACGAAAAGAACTTCTTTCATTTCTCAGAAATGTTATTTTAGCCCAAATCCTCCAGCCATTTTACAGGCTTTCTGTTTTTAATGCACACATAAAATTTTAAAAATAATTTTTAGCATTGTTTGATTTTTTCTTCCTTTTGCTGTTAATGGTACACAACATAACATAACCAAACCAAACCAACAGCAATTCCCTCCCCAGTCCTTACTTTTCCCTCTAGCTCTGTGGGGTTACAGTTCTGCAGGATTCCTATTTGGCTCCAGTGACATCTCAAACTTACCTGCAAATATTTGCTTTTTGCTCTTCTAACTAAAACATCACCGACACATTTCATTACTTCTTTTCAGGCATCTCATATGTTGTTTACATCACAATGGCATAATTCTTCAGCAAGTCTGACTATTTTCAGTACTAGATCTGAAAGTGTCAGTACTATTGAACATTGATACCATATTAGGCTCTTCTTAGGTCTAGAAATTAGACCTGAAATTAAAACAGAATTACTGTTTAGTTAATACTTAAATCTTACTAGCCTCTCTTATTTTATCTTCACCTCAACTTCAGGGTAAAAGAGAATCATTTTGATTTTGAATCCACCTTGAAGTAAAAACCAGAAGCATGAAAGATTTTGTGACAGACTAACTTTTCCTAGATTTTTAAATGAAATTATATCCTTTTTTCCCCTCATATATGTTTTTAAATAAATATTTGAGAAATATATTCTTTAAATATCTTTACATCACCATATTTCTTTAAATTTCAGACTAAATAAAGCGTTCTTTAAATATGAGATAGTATAATATTATTCAAGTGAAATCAATTTAAAGAATTTTACAGGTGCATTTTAATCTTTCCATACTCTGACAATTGCAGCCTTTGCCCATATTCTGTAAAATAAATATCTTGCAATGTAAGCGTTAAGATATAGCGTAAATTGATATAACACAGAACAATGTGAACTGTGTGGCGGGTTATACAAACATGCAGGCACAAATTCTGCCAAATATTTGTGTGAATTAAAACCACGACAAGCTATAACAACTCCACCCATTATGAAGAGATTAGTAGCTCCTGGCTATAGGCCCGAACAATTTCAGACCAGACCAAAGCACTTGCTATAGTGAAATGAGCATTTCTGAAAGTGTAACTCTCAGGGCATATAGCTGTGTATGAAATAGGGCTGGACTGGGCTGAGGGGACCATGAAGTTTTATCCCTTGGGAGACACATTGTATAAGCCCAGTCACAAAAGTGTGTTTCCATACTGAGACCTTCTCAGTTAGTTTCATCTGGTACTTGCACTGAAGAGTTGGTACAGGGTGTACTTTTCTAATACTTATATATCTTAAGTTTCTGCAACAAATGTTTTTGTGAACTCAATGTATTTAATAGAGACTTGCTGGTTAATATCTTTTTTACCTTATTATTATTTACCCCGCTGCTATGTTAAAGGAGCACATTTATTTATCTTCTCCTACTGTATTTTGCTAAGCTGAAAATACAAATATTTTGTCTTCTTGGTTGTGATTTTCATCTGTTCATCTTGTTATCCTCTTCTGCACCTGCTCCAGTCTGAAATAATCTTTCTTGACCTTCTTGAACTGGTATAGAGTTCTTACCAGTGCCTAGTGCTGGGACATGAACATTTCCTGGAAATCTTTTGTTACAGGGAATATCCTCTCCAACATGTTACCAGAGAATCCTGCTTGCCTTGTTAGCACAGCCAGCTTGCACCGGTGGCTTGGAAATGTCCAACAAAAACAAACTCAGGTTTTCCTTATTCATCTGTTTCTTCCAATTTGTGAGCCCTCATTTTGTAGAAAAAATTCTTCCTAGTCCCTAAATGTATAACCTGGCACTTCATAATTTTGAAGTGCATCCCTTACCTATTACTCTGAACCTCCAGGCCTCAGGTTTCTTTCAATCCTCCTCTGTGTTGGTGGTGTCTCCCAACTTCCTATCTGCCACAGATTTAATTTAACTTTGACTTTTTGTGCTGTGGTCTGTAATAAAATGACTGAGCGATCACACGACCGGTCCTCTCGAATTCCAGGGTGACATCTGCCAGCTCGGTGCAGTCACTCCTGCAAGGCCTCGCTTGGCACCAAGCCCCTCTCCCGCCTCTGAGCTCCTGCTCTGATCTCCCTCCTCTCCAGTTTAATTAATAAATTTCCCATGTGGCTGAATAACAAATGCTTTAATGAAGTCCAGATAGATCAGATAACTGATTTCTAGGCAAGGGAAATATAGTAATCTTATCAAAGACAAATATTATCAGGTGAGTCTAGCATTTTTATGTCATTTTCCATTTGTCTGTATTTACTCTTTCATTTAAGTAAGTTTTATCTACTGTGAAGACTTTTTGAAGACACTTGGACCTGTCATTGCCAGACACTACTTTTCTTTTCCCTAAATCTTTTTCCTAGTCTTCTGATGCTGTTACAATAGTATCTGGATCAATTTGATAGATTTGAATAGAAAAGATTATAACTTGTGTTATTTCCTCTTTTGGTTCTGTCAGTATTTTGTGCCGGAGATTATCTGATTCTCTTAATCAGAGAACATCTAGAGAACAAGATCTGCTCCCAGACTGAATTAAATAATTGTATTTTCTGAATCTGACTTCCCCTCAGTCATGCCTTATTCACCATGATCCTCTAAATGAAGTTCAGTCCCATTACCAAAAGCTTCTTTTGATTGTGGAATTATACATAAATTATCTGAAATCTTTGTCAAACCTCACTTCTAAAATTGTTTTCATTGACATATCTAATTTCACTTAAAAATAAAAATTAACATAAAACTAAACACAAATTTTGTGCCCCTCAATACACAAAATAGGTACATTTAGATCCTTCAAAAACACAGTGAATTATTAAATTTAGAACACAAAAGCTGAATTATTAAATTAAATTTTTAAAATCTACTCATGGAAATACAGTGAACTTGGAATTCGTCAGAAAAATACGGAGAAAAAAACAGTTGAAAAGCTCACTAACTAGGCAAACAACTTCCTTGAAGATCAAAGGGAAAAGGATACTCTTGAAAAGCAGTATGATCAAATGATTAAATGCTTTGGTAGTAGATATTTTCTCACATCTAATTGTTACTGTTTGCTGAAAAGGCTAATATTTATAGGCTTTGGGGAAATATTTCACTCTTAAGTTGTTCATATATGTCTGAGATTGTTCTGCTGTTACATCAACTTAGAGATTCAGCACCTTCATAATGCTTCTTAGATTAAAATAGTGCTATGAAATTGCTATTGTTTTCTGTGTATTGTGATCCTCAAAGACTGCAGTATTAATATCCTTAATTTAGGTTAATTTCAGATTTCCCACTAGAATAATTATATGAAGACAGATATTTCTGACGTAGAAGTAAACTAAGGAAAATAGTTGTTGCACTGAATTTCCCTGAAGCCAGGCATTTGCAGGACAGGGTTGCACAAATTATGTGCTACAAACCAACAACCTTTGTGAGAGTCAGTGCAACAAGCAAGAAGTCATGTTAGAAGCCCTGAAGTGGTGCACTGTTTTCTTTTGCTGTGGATCCAGGCTGTGAGGCTGTATTATCATTGCTATTTATTATCTGTATTACAGCTGTGAAAAGAAACTTGTGGAGCAGCGCTCCAGATGATACCAGAACGAGAGTTAAAGACAAACACGACTCTAATCACAACACAAATAGACTGAGGTGCTCAGGTCACACATGGTGTGGTACAGTCCCAGGCAGTAAAACTCATTAGCTACTTTCCAGTTTGAATTTGAAGTTGTATTCTGGGATTCTCTTCAGCTTATTTTAGTTATCTAAAACTTTCGGTTCTAACCTTAGGCAGTTACTGTAGGTTTCGTTCACGGTCAATTCTTCCAGAGGCAGAGAAGCTCCTTCAAAGAGTATTTCTCTCCATCTCACTGATGTTGTCCAAGACAGAGGGAGCAAACGTCTCTTCAGAAGTGTTAGTCTCTCATCAATGATGACAGGGGAGATGTACACGACTGCCTGAGCACAGGCACAGGTGCTTAGAAAACTAAGGCAAGGGGAACTAAAACCCCATTCCGGCATCCATCTCAAAGCAGATTAGTACATTCAGAAAAGAGGTGCTCCTTCTTAACAATCTTATTCAAAGACTGTGTCTGTATTTTACACTGGAAAATTGTTTAATAAAAAGAAAACTAATCACTGGATAGAGAATACATGAAACTGGGGACAAAATCCACTTTCTCTTTTCTCCAAGCAATAAAGAATAAGCTAAAGAGCCAGGCTAGTACATCCAACTTCAAGAGCAGTGGGCAAATCTGCCCTTCAGTTTCTCCCAAAATAGTTTGTCTCCTCGTCATTTGGGTAGCTTTTGAATGCATGTGCAGTGTGTTTTTTAAACTCCTCAGACTGTGATTGAACCTAAATGTGCTACTGCATCTTGTATGCAAGCTCCAGCTGATGGCAGACTATTGCATCAGATATGGGCATCCCTTCTGGAAGTGCTTCTTGAAGGACAAGAGTGGGTCAAACTCCATTTCTTTAAGAAGCAAATGCCCTCTCTAGCAGCAAAAGATACCATCTCTGCCTCCCAAGAGTTATATCCACATAGCTAAAAGCCTCAGGTAGCCAGCTATTTTCAAGGAAAGGCTTTGAGAATATATTTTTTTTCTCCACTGGATAACAGTAGTAGGGCCTCTGCTGAGCCCATGTGCTTTTGAGATCATTATTTTGAATGACTAACTCAGCTCATGTGTTATGCAGAGTTTTGATTCCTAATTCAAGGCTTTTGAGATACTCCATTAGTAACTAAGCTCTTTTGTACACCTGTCTCATGGTTAAGCCCCAACTTACTCAGTGTCTAGGTTTATGGAGACAGGTGGCTGAAGAAGTTGCAAAGGGACAGAACAAAACAGGAGATTTCATGTAACGTTAATAGTATATGAACGTTTAACATGAATAGTACAAAAATAATGATGAACCAATAATAATCAGTGATGATTCACCTTAAAAATCCTATAGATGAGAAAATAAAGGTCTTTATCTGCCAGCTTTTTCAGGATGCAGATTATTCTGATTACAGAAAATATTGGCATACGAAAGTACAACTTGGTGTGAGTAGGAGAGCAAGAAATATGTGGAGGCTATGCATACAGCAGAATGCAGAAGTGACACTATTTTTATATGGATATCGAGAATATTGAGCGTTATTGCAATTAATGATGAAAAAGAACTGTTGAAAGAGTGTTAAATCTGGTGCCTTAAGGACAAGCTCTAACAACAAAAGCCCTAGAGGAAATTTACTAGGGCAATGCAGATTATCCCATATCTTTTTCTACAAGAACATTATGTCTCTCCCTGAAGTATCTGATGGTGGCCAGTGTCAGAGATCAGATGATGCTAGCATGGGAGGATCTTCTGTCTGCTTTTGTCTGGCAATCTGGAAAGGCTAGATTTTAGAAAGCTGGTGGCAGCTGATGCCTACATTCTTTTAATGAAGTATAAATTTAGCATCCTTCTTCTGAATTAAGCATTTTAGGTGGCAATGTTATATCAATTTGAATGAAAAAAAAAAAAAACAAAACCCTAGAATAAAATAGAAGGGGAAAAGATTAATATTTGAAAATTAGAAGGTAATTTACCGTAACACAGGTGGATGGCTGACTGAAAAATGCATAAATTAAAACCTGCAGGAAAAAAATATCCATCTCATACAGAAAGCATTACATTTACATAAGCATGGCATTTACATTTTACTTAAGTGACATTCTTTTTACATTTTCCCCCTTGTCACTAAATGTTGCATCCCTATAAGCACACAATTCCAACTGCTATGACTTTGCATTGATACAGATGAGGACTGCAGGCACTCAGCATCTGTCTGTAGGTGTTTGTTCTGTTGGACATGGTCTTTGTTTTTGCAGCCAGCAAAGGCAACAGCAAAAATTGCACTGGCTGCAGGGAAGCAGAATTCATTCCTATCGGCTAGCCACAGCTTAGCAACAGGATTTATACTGTATGCATGCACAGAGAATCTTTTGATTTATTTCAGGTTAGAAAGATATCTTTTTCCAGCATCCTCTGTATACAAATATTTGAAAAATATAAGCAAGAGAGAGGCCCAGTCTCCTATGCACATATATCCTTCCAGACCCTTGTCTGACCCCAAAGTTAAGCTTTCCTGTCACTGACCCATCTAATCACCTTTGTGCTGCTTTCTCAAAAAAGGCCTGGGAAAACCCATCAGCTTTGTAATGTAATTTGAAAGTCAAGAAATTTTCATTTTCTTGGCCAACTCTTTCTTTGACCAAAACTTAATATTGGGTCATTCAAAGAAGCTACATTTGATAAAGCTGTTATCTTCAGAACTTCAAACGGTGTTCAAAATTTTGTGTAATTAACCAGCTGTCCTTGTAGTTGAGTCTAAGAGGAATTAAAACTTTTTTTTTTTCACAATAACACAGAAAGTTTCTTTTTGTTTAACAGCAAAGAAGAAATATTGGCAACATCTGATGATGACATATGGAATAATTCAAGGACTTCAGGTACCACACTTGGTTTAATTCTTTCTTACTGCTCGTGTTAATTAAAAAAAAGACAATGTAACAAACAATCCCATGGAAATCATTCAAATATGTTTTTGTTAACTCTTTAGATGCAAACATCCCAGAGATTGTTTGTTCACAAGCGGACGACAAAGAGAATAAACCAGCTAATGAAAATATAAAAGATAAAAATGCAGAATACAACCAGGGTGATCATGAAGATGATGAAAAAGAATTAGAGTTGCTGGTAAGTGTTATACAATTATATCTACAGTATTAAATGATATGAATCCATTTACGCTTCAAAGCTGGTGAAATGCCCCCTTTTAACAGAGCTGACTGATGTACTAATTTACAAATGTAAAGCCTTGGTCTGTACTTTCATTGAATCTCTAACTGATTCGACAATAGAAGGTGCTTTGATTTCAGCATAGTGCATCAACTTTTTCTGGTCTTAAATTAATGACTTCTCCCTTTTACCTCTTTACCAGAGGCTCTAAGTGACAGTTTGAAGGAATTAGAAGACTAATATTTCTAAGATCTCTCATCCTAGTCTCTAGGATAGCTATATTCGTATATAAATGCTTTGTATTTGGCATAATTCTTTTATTTACGGTACTGTTAGCTTCTTTTTATTTTCAAAGGGTAAATACGTAAAATGCCATATGAACAAAATGCATATGTATATTTATATAGCAGATTTCTCTATCTCAGTGTTTGGTACTAAATTTGTTACAATAAATTTCACACTCAGTGAACATTCAATCTATTTGGATTTGTGTGTGTGCATGTGTGTGGTTTGGCTTTCATTTTTCAGTATGAAAGAAAAAATGGCAATAAATGAGACACATACAGCAATTTGTTATTCTCAGTGTCTGTTCTCAGCTCATAATCATTTGGGTGCATAGATTCATAATCATAGATTAGAACAGCTATCACCTGTGAAAATGCGAATGCTGAATCAGGCAGGAGAGAAAGATGAGAATCATTTTTTTTCTCTTATTGATGTAGAGAGAATAAATTCCTCTTATTTGAATATATTTTCTTGCCTTTTTTCCAAAAAAGTTCAAAATTGTTGCCTACTGTGGGTCATTTCACTGCTTGAAAGTCAATCTTTCTCTGTTTTTTTCTTTTATGATGAAACATAAAAAAGGAGGACCTCTAAAATCCCTTGTTGTTCTCAGTCCACTCTGTTACAAAAAGCAGGATCAAGTATAACCGTTTGTTTATCAATTGCCAGGATTGTCTGTACAATAAATGAAGGGGGAGCTATAATTTAGATGTTAATTTGCACTACGCGCTCTTTAATGAATTAAACAATGAAGGCTTATAATAGATGGAAATACAACCAAATCTTTGAGACGCACAGGCATTGGCTCACAAGACAGCTGTGCAGTTGACAAGTAACATGAGCCTTATGTGAGAAGAAGGGGAAATCGTAAGATTTGCATATAATTATTGAGATCATGCAAATGTCAGTTATGAGGAAGGGAAAAAAACACAGGCATCTCACTGTTAAATCCTGACAGTTGGCATCACCGAAGAACTCAAATACACTTGAGCACTGGTTGGCAGAGGGTCATTAAAACAGAATTTGCAGAGACATTAGCTCCCTCACTTTTCTTTGAGTGACGTTTTACTATTAATAGTTTGCAGAGGCTTTGCAGAAAACATATTAATAAGAGAAACTGTAATGGGGGTATCTACAGCAAGTGCAAATGCATAAAGGGGTGCCCAAGAAGCTAGCCTCTAATTGATCAGCTAGTGCTATCAGTGTGACTATGCTAAAGTGAAAAGAGTGCAATGACAAGCAGGCATAGCTGAATAATACAATATGATATATGGGAGCTAGGAGGGAGAGTGATTAGTTTCTGGCCTTTTACTTCACTAATCTCATTTCCAACTCATGTCTTACTAGATTGTCTAAAATCAGTCTGGTTTGAAGCCTGTAAAATGGTCCCTGAGAGAAATGAAGCAAAGATAATCCTTACAGTATTTGTCAGTGTGAAATGTGTCTTTGTTTTACTGGACAATACTGTACATTACCAGGCTTTGATGTACTGTATCAATGCCCTCATTTAAGTGCCAATCCTCCCCCTCCCCAACGCCTCTCTCTCTCCAAACCTAGAACCGAATGTGCAGAGAATGAATTAGTCTCCCTTTAAGGGAGACTAATATTCTCTTCAGATTTAATTTGTATAAAATGTACTAGCAGCTTACTGAACTCATGAATAAAGAGAGAGGGTTCTGAATTCTATTTTATTTCCTGCTCCTTTCAACACCACCATAAAGCTCATTACCTATGTTAAAAAATACATACAATGCAAATTTTGCAAATGGTTCGGAACACGTTTCCATAAAAGCTTTGTTACTGAAAACAAAACTTCCCATAACGAAATCCTGCCTCGTGCATTTGGCATATTTTTTGTAAAGCGCTTTTTGATCATTCTTTTCTATTTTATTGTTTCAGCTAAATCAGCACTTCACAGGACCTAAAGGTACCTCTTCCAGAGATGAAAGGAATTTAGACACAACAGAACCAGTTAATTTTCCAAGTGAAACTGTAAGATTGGAGAAAAAGCTAACTTGTATAGAAAGAAGCAGTGACTTGCTGAGGCACCCAGTGCCTATCAGTTCCTTATCTGAAAATACTTCACGAGAGATAGGAGAAGAATTAAAAGGTAATGCTAAGTATTCCATAAGAGGTTATAATAGTCAGCCATCAGGAAAGCAAGCCACTGCTGGTTCAGCAAACAGCAGTGAGCAGTCTTGGGATTGTACTGGTACCAGTGAAACCCTTTCATCGGCAAAATATTTTCCTGGCACAAAGCAGAATGAGGCTATCGATATTGCAACTACTGTCTCAAGCCGACAAGGAGAGAGCCACACAGATATTTCAAGAGCTGAAGCAGATAGTGCCTCAGGAAGCGAGATGATGGAGAGGTTATTCATCAGTGAGGATGCTGCTGATGCCTCGAAAGAGGCCTATGAAATGAGACCAGCAGCCATTTCTTCGGTGCATGATGAATCCATGCAATTAAATGCATGCAAAACAGGAACGCTGGATGGCAATGCTAATCCAGCTCCAGAGTGCCAGGCACCACAAATGTCTCACCAAACTCTGGATTCATTGTCATCAGCTGCTGACAAAAATGAAGGAAAGATCAAGGTGACTGAAAGCAAAGTTTGGGTACATTTAGAAAGAGATTTATATGCCGATGCTTTTGCACACGCTGATGTCTCAACAGATTCCACAAAAAGCCAATATACACACCAAAAAGGGGTTGGTGGAATGTCAGAAAAGAACTATAGCACTGATACAGAGAAGGAGAAAAAAGTCATCGAAGTAGCAGACTTAGCACTAATCGGAGAGGAGGAAGCACCCATACCTTTCAAGTCTCACAGAAAACATGCTACTAAAGCCTTTGGCACATCACTCCTGCCAGCTGAAGACAACCATGGAGCGAGGCCTGAACAAGCAGGTCCTGGGGCTTACTCGCCAGGGGATGAAAGCAGAACCAAAGACCCTTGGGAACATAGTGGATTCACGAGGTTAAAAGACAGAGGAAAGACAGACAACAGAAATAACGTTGGACTGGCAGGGAAGGAAGGTGAAGCAAACACTGTGGAACAGTCATGGAAGCGGGCAGATAGCGGGGTGCGGTGGGCAGCGGGGGATGATGTGGGGGATCAGAGAACAGCTTGTACAAAAGAAATATTTACCTGCCAGGAGGCAGAGAGTTCTGAAAAGTCTCCTGTCTCTGAGCACGGTATTACAGGAAAAGCAGAGGCAGGTACAGCTTATATAATTAAAACAACATCAGAAAGTGCTCCAGAAAAAATGTCTGCCAGTGAAAAAGCAGTAATTGCTAAGCTACCTCAAGAGACTGCACTAAGTGACAGGCCCACAGAGGAAAAGGAAACAGCGTTTGATACACATGAAGGGAGAAATGATGGTTCACATTATGCTCTTTGTCAACTCAACACAGTGGGTGTATTATATGACACCGAATTTGAAAAGGAATCAGTTTTAGATATTTATAATGCACGCGTACATGAAACACTGCAAGGAGAAACGATGTCTGTGTGCAATAGCAGGGAGAAACGTGCCAAAGCAAAACCAGACATCAGCAATATTCTGCCTGCAGGAGAAGCCATAAAGGCTTCTTCTGAGGGAAAGAAAGAAGGCTTGCAGCAGGGTTTATATTCAGAAGAAGTATCTAAATATTCCCCAAGTGTCCAGAAGTCCTACAGCGAGGAATTGGAGCTGCTCTACAGTGAAGAAAGCTGCCTTGAAACACCTTACTATCTGCATGCTAAAACTGAAACAAAAATATCACCTTCTGGTACAAACAATACTCCCAGTTACCACTATAAAAGCTCATCACTGGCATCTTCTGAAAAGTCTGCTGTGACAGGGGACATGGACCATCCGTATGTTCACTCTGAATTCAAAGTCATTGAAAAGGTTGTTGCCGAGTCAGGATATGATTTAAGTCTGTCAAATGAAATGAAATGTATTAATAAAAACCTCTTTCCTGAAGCTGAAAGAAAAGAAGAACCTTCCACTTCAGACACAGAGATTTCTAGAGAAGGAGGAGGAAGAAATACAGGTCAATGTTTCCATCAAGCAGAGTTCAAACAAGAGAAGTCATTGAGGCCAGAGATTTCAATTAGTAAGCCTACCAAGGAAGCTGGCGGCCCTGATTCTGACCATTTAATAACTGAGGGGAAAACACTAAATTGGCTTGATGACTCACAGAATGAAAAACAGCACATTTCTCATTCTGCAGATGTTTCTGACCAAAAGAGTGAAGATAATATGCTGTCTAGTGAGTCTCCAGGTTTAAAACATATTGGTTGCAAAATCTTTTATTTCCTCTTCTTTTTTGTGTTTGCAGCAACACTCTACCACTATGATTTGATGGTTTGTCTTGCATTGTACCTGTTCTCCTTGTATTGGCTATACTGGGAAGGGGGAAGAAGCAAGGAGTCTGTCAAGAAGGAATAACATTGTTTGATTGTCAACTGTGCTCAAGATCCATGGTCAATAGTCTCCAAGCCCTCCAAAGCATTTCCACTGTTAAAGAGCTTATTCATTGTTAGAACCAAAGCAAGATTTCCACTAAAGCATCTTTTCAAAAAGATTACATATGGAGTTGAGCCTTCATATAAGCAATTATACTATAGGACCATCATGTTTGGATCATGAAATACCTATATGAATATGAGATCTGAAGCATGTCAAGTTAAAATGAAGTAGAGCTGTTGCTCCTTAGCAGGCTATGAAGAGGCAATGCTTCATATCTCTTTAGTACTTAAAACCACCATTTTCTTGCATTAATTTCTTTTGCAGTAAAGCTTCATATTTTTCTGGGAGGTTTCTTTTTTTTTTTTTTTTTTTTAAGATTTTGTGTAGTATATAACAACACAGGGAAAGGTACAATAACTAACTCAGTATTTTGGTACCAATATTGCAGTTGATAATCTGCTAGTGTAATTAACCAACTCTAAGAAATATGGCATCTGATGACAGGATAATTTTTTGTCCCCAATTTGTAGTTCATTGTTTTAACTTAGTGCTACAGTGATACTCCTGTTTGAAAAATGTGAGGTTAAACTCCAGTTTCATCACGTAGCTTTCTGGAGGTAGCTGTGTAGAGGAATAGACGTGCTGTTTCCACCCTGTGTTTGAAGAGATTGCAGGCCACAGCCACAGGCCTCTTACTGTTCATATACCACAAATGTTTTTGTTTTATTTGTAAATGAAGATTATGGAACATGACTGAGAATTTCACCGAACCGAGTGTTATCCCAGACAAATACTTTGAATTACGTTTTTTTCCACCAGTGTTGCTTGAGCATATCTAAAAAGTGTTAAATAAATTTTACAAAGGTGTGCTATAACTGTGTTGAGCATGTCTGAATTAGGCTTATTACTTTTTTATATGGTTTGTTACCTAGAGATGATTGCACACCAAGAGAAAACACAGGACACAACTCTGGTGTTTAGTGAGGCTGCTCTGTGTGGTTTAGGTGAAGCAGAAAAGCTTAATGTCTGCCCTATGAAGAGCCCAGAGAGATCTAGCACAGCAGGCATCCTGCAAAGTAAGCATGCCGGAGGCTCCACTGCTGCAACATCACTGATCTGCTATGTAGGGTCATGCCCAAAGTTAGTCCAGGAAGAAAAGAGATGGACAGATTGTGTTGCACTACAGTCATTTTCCAGACGATGGCCGCAAATGCCATCATAGGCGGTATACTAAAAGAAGCACCAAGGCTACACAATGTTACCGGATCCCTAGAATTTAAGAAGGAAAGGGGTATTTTAAGCTATGTTTGTTTCCCTCTCCTCCGCTCAATACTGCCACTAGGAAACACCGCATTAACTGTGAAAGGCGTGGTTGCAACATATAGCTGAAGCTTCAAGTGGTCTAGTTATTTGGTTGTTAGCTTAGCTCTGAAATAAATCATTTAAAACTTATTTACATGTTTCAGGATGCTAGGAGACTCTGCTACAGAAAGGACATTGACATTCTTGTTCTCCAGGGGAGTAAAACTTCGGAACATTGTAGGAATGATGCATTCAGTGACAGTGAGCAAATGTCTGGGTGATCTCTTGCTGATGTGCATGCTGACAGCTGGATACCTTGGCGACTTTTGACAGCATCCATAAATGAGTTTTATTGATGGTCTGGAGGCACTGAGGAAGGACACAGAAGGCTGTAATACTGGTCTAGGTCTTCAAAGGTATATAGGAGCTAAATGTTCACTGAGATAACAAATAAATTCAATAGGCCTTAGGAGCTAGGTCCAATACAAATTTTAGGCTTAGAGTTAAACCAGGATTGAAGCTGTATCTGTGTAATTCCAAAATAATGATTCTTCACCTGGAGACCACAAACGCTGAAAGAACCTAGCCTTTTTATGATGCACATGGACACTTTCAAAAAGAGCACGACATTCTCTTAGTGTTGGTGGTTTGCTCTCGGCAGTTCAACAGATCCTTGGTCTAAGTGGTTCAACATTCAAGACTCTCTGGTTTAGAGAACTCAGGTATTATGTAGGTCGCTCTGAAAGTAATGTCTTCTATTTATTTCCATGGAAATTACAACCAATACAAAGAGCACAATAACACTATTTGATAGAGCAAATTCTCTAATACAAAGCACTATTTTTCAACACAGTCACCACCATTTTCGGCAGTGATGAACAAGAGCCTGCATGCCATGCTCATAAAAAGCTGCACCAGCAGAGGTGACCCACTGTTTCACAGCTGCTATGGCACTGTCATCGCTAGGAAAACGTTGCCTACATAATCCATCTTTCTTCAGCCCGAACAGATGGAAGTCAGAAGGTGCCAAATCTGGTCTATACGGTGGGTGTGTCAGGACAGTCCACGCAAGATTGGCGATGTGCTCCATGATCTTCAAACTGGTATGGGGCTTGGCACTGTGTTGGAAGAGAAAGATTATCTTCTTCTCTGACCTGACTCTGGACGTTGGAGCCTTCAGCTTAGTCAGTGTCGTGATTTAGCGATCAGAATTGGTGGTTTGTCTGGATTCCAGGATACCCAGAAAGGTGATCACTTTCCTATCTTGAATGGCATCTAATATATTCTGGCAGGATCAAGGTCCTCAGTTAGAGGTCTAAAAAGGTGAAGAAAGCACCCTGCATCTGTCCTACTTAGATTGTCACAGTTAAGTCAAGTAGCAGACCCCTGGGGCCAGAGAGAAAAAGCACACAAGACACACTGTACTCTAATAGTTAATACAAACTGACCAGAAAAAAAATGGAATCGTTATATACAATTCCCAGTTCAAAACCTTTCTCAATGTAATTTAAACTATAACTTTTTAAAGAAAAACTCAGAAAATTCAGAGTGAGGACGAAAACTCTGGTTCCCATCCTTTTAAGCAAATGCACTATCTACTAAATTGCAGGATTCAAACCCATGTTTGAATATCTTCAGCTTTACCAGCCCTGGGCATTCCATCAAGCAGGATGTACAATTAGACTACAATTAGATGACAATTAGACTACAATAGTTTTCAGAAGGAATCTGGTCCCCAGGACTTGGAAATACCTGAACACATAGGTGAGCTATTATTTTTTCAACTGAGTTAGCTGAAAGTGCTTCTATGTTCACAGTTTTTGCTACTTGACTCTCCATATAATGCTAGAGACTTTTATTTGCAGCCCAAATCCCAAGAGAGTTTTATTCTCTCGGAATTTTGGTCCTAAAAGAGATCTGTAATACATATGAGATCTGATTTTTAAAGAAATCTAAATCAGACCTAGTCCAAATGCTTAAACACCTGAGACAGCTAAATAACTTTGAACATCATGGACACAAACCTTGTTGGAAGAGGAGCTAACCAGTCCGACAATTACAGAAGTGGGCAAGCCTGCTTGTGCTTTTTTTTATTGAATCTTGGGAAACCCAAAGAGTACATACTTTAGGGAATTTTGTGCTCTTTGCTTGTGTGACCTGGAAGCCAGGTATCCTGGAACTATGAGAACCTTTGTGAGGTGGCTCTTTGTTTATAAGGTGGAAGTTGAAAGTGGCTTCTCTCATTTATTTCAACCCAAAATATTTGGTTGTTTGTCAAAGATTCAGCTGAACCGACTGGACAGCATTAAAAGGGCCCAGGACTATAGGTGGAGAAAAGTCATTGGATTGAATCAGACTCTGGAGAACAGCAGAAAAATGTTGTAGAGAGCCCAGGAAATCCAATATGGCCTGCATAAATAGACAAAGATGAAAAATGGAGAAGATATACTAGTACAGACATTCTCTAAAAATTGGTGGGCTTCTACAGCATGATAACATACTTAAACTAGCTAGTTGTTAAATTTTAGATAAAGTTTACTTGAGATACTTCAATTTCTATAAAAACTTAGCTTGAAATGGCTGTATTCCAGTGTCCAACAAGTTAAAAGTCTGAGTCTGCTGTTTTAACACATCATACAGTCATTCAGCGCTGGAATTTAGGGTAAATATTTGAATGTTAGAATAACCACATTTCATCTACATACAAGTGGAATACTGTTAGCATTTCTCAGATTTGGAATAGGATTTTTATGTTCTATATTTAAGATATTTAGTCAGCATATCACACTTCATGATTGCAAAACAGGACTCTAGACTGATGTGTGAACACAGGTGCCTAAACTTTTAAGTACTTATGTACTTAAAACAACAAAGCAAGTAATATTATCTTTTTTATTTATCATTTGATAAGCTATCTTTTTAAAATCCTTACTTTTATTTGTAGTATGAAAACACCTTTATAACATCAGCAAAATATTCAACTTTTACTTATTTCAAGTGATGTGTTGATTTTTTGCAATGATTCATATTTCACTTGCTTACTAGGTCTTAGTAACATATTTATACTTAATAGTCTAATTTCTAGTAGTTTCTTGCTATTTCTTCAGGTGACACTACAGAAAGAAGATATGACCCACGTGGCAGGCCCATGGCCATGAAAGGTCGAACTCTTATACAATATAGAGATTAAAAATAATACAGTGGAACAAGGCTTGCTTGCATTGCTACAGGTATATGAGGTATCTACAACCCATACTGTGGGAGGTACGTCCCATGAGTATTATCTGAATGTACATGTAACAAATTAATTTTCATATTGCAACATCTATGATCTATTTAATTTACTTGAATAGAAATCTGGGGCTTCAGGGAGAGGAGTGGAAAGAAAGTCTGTATCCAGACACCTTGTTAGGAGATAGTGTGAACAAACTACATCATTAATTCTCAAAATATTTGGCGTTAATTGCTTGCTATTTCTTATCCATCAGTGACTTTTGTCTTGACACTTGATAGGCTGCAGAAAAAAACTATAGGCTTCTCAAGGTCTCTGTAATATTGAAAATGAAAAACAAGGCATACAGAGTATGAACTAGATCCATAAAGGAAGATTAAAAAGGTATCAGTCTGTGGAGCTATACTTACTTTTGGTACCTGAGTGGTATCTACATAGCTGAATTAAACACATAAGCTCTCTAGTCATTGAATCTATGAATGAAAATCAAAATAGACATTGTGTTGAATAGGGAGCTGCCAAAGCTATCTAATGGGAAACTATGATGGCAGGGTTGAGTCTTATGCCCTTGCCCTGTCAGAGGGATTAGGCACTTAATGCTGGGTTGCAGGGAAACGTTTTTATCAGATCTGATTTCATATCCTGCTGCTCTCTTGTGCAGTGAGGTACCCAAGCTGCTGCTTTCATAGACAGAATACTTTCCAGAAAATCTTGGAGTTGTGGGACTGGAAAAAAGGAAAAGTTTAACCCCTTAAAGCATGCACTGGAACATTCATCTAAGAGAGGACGTTTGGATATAATCCCTGTTCCAAGAACAGCTTGAGCATTTTAATGTGAAATTCTTATCAGATAAAGAACAAAACTGACATCAAGACTTCTATGTCTCCTCAGCCAGGGCACCTTCTTCCTTAGTTTATAAAATCAGTCATCCTCACCTACACTAGTGCCTTGCAAATCAGCAGGATCAACTGGAGTGTTGTTCAAGCCATGAAGGTGTCACAGATAGAGGGTTAATATCACCAATGGCTAAATCCACTGTGCTTTTTGAAGAACTTGATCTTGTACCTGTACTCTAAGGTCAGGCCTCTCCTAGTTAAATACAGGCAGGATTACTCCACCGAGTTACGTAGAATGGACCAAGAAACTAAACTGGTAAAATGCATAAATGTCTCAAAAGATAGGTGGAATTTGTGGATTTTTTCTAAACTGTAGCACGGGATTGAGTTTTCAGGCAACTGGATCCTTTTGTGGATTTCTGCTTAGCTCTCTAAAGCTTGCAGTTCTTCTGAGAGCACTGTCTGCAAAGGAGACCATAGAAGTACATAGTGAGGGCACTCGTAATGCTTTGCTGAACTAGGAGGTCCTGATCCTGCTGTGGACTCAGAACTGTGGTGGTTATCCAAAGCTCTGGACTTCTTTGGCTATTGGGAGAGATTTTTAGACCAAAATTAAAAACTCAGATATACATCTGAGTGAAGACAATATTTGTGAAACAGGGTGAGTAGGTTGAAGGGAGCTGATAGTTTCTGCATTCTGAGCAGGCATGAAGTAGGTGCGTTGAGTCATTTAACAAGTGAAATGCGTATGACTTGGTGGTATATACAAGATGTGTGTGTGCATACGTATGTGGGTGGCACAAGGACAAGTAGGTGTAAAGGTGAGAACTAGATTTCATAGGTGAGTGAAGAAGAAATAATAAACAGATTGGCTAATTGGAAAGTTTCTGAACAGAATTCTCTAAAAACATGAGAGCTTAATAAGTTCTGAGTAGGTTCGGCAGATAAATATGGTATTAGCTATACAAATTAAAGTAGCAAAAATGAAAGTATAAGCTAACTTCTTTTTGTAACTGTTATCAGCTACTACTTAATAGCATTACAGTGGAGAATATCTTGTCCTCAACCTTAATATTCAGTGATTTCACATCAGAGTGTGGCTCTGAAGACTAGAACCAAACACTCCTTCTAAGGATGCTATAGGCCTCCAGGGACTGACTGCCACCAGCTGGAGTGGTGAACCTACCTTACTCAGCTCAGTCCCCAAAGACAGGAAGCTGTTGTGTTGGCAGTGAAAAAGGAGCACATGGTACACATCAGACTATAGGTATCAGTGAGAAAATATAAAAATGCCTGTAAATAATTAAACTTCTGTACTCCCTGTGCGGCCTCATACAGCCTGGAACCATCTAGGAGTTTCTTTATTTTTTTGGCAACAGAATGACATTCAGATTCCCAGGGACCATAGGGCATGAGTGGGCCTCACATACCCTCTCTATGTGATGTCAGGGAAATCGTAGGAAGTATAGCCTCATATACTGGTTGTACTTATGCAGAAATGTCTTCTCCTCTCCACCAGGGGAATCTTTCTGGGGCTGAACATGCCAACCACTTGTGCTCCTCGCTCTGCCTTCTCCAAGGGAAGACAGAAGACTGCTCCATACTTCCAAACTTACCCTCCTTCTCCAAAGGGGAAATGAGAACTGCCAAGGGATAGATATTGAAGGAGCTAGCTTACTTATTAAGGTCCCTTTGTTAGGAAGGAATATTTCTCTGTTCCCAGAGCAATCAGGGACAATTAGAAGCAGCCTGAACTCTTTAAATACAGCAACACTAAAGTGTTTGGGGGAAAAGTTCTGGTCAAGCTCCTCAGAAGCTCCTTATTTTTTCATACAAGCTATGTGCTTTTCTATTCCCCTGTGTGGTGGGGATGAGCTGAGATCAATGAGTGACAGATGATAAGAGTAGGAGGCCTCTCGTGTATGTTTCTTACCTCCTTGAATAGTCTAGGCTGTTCAGGAGCAAAGGGAAGAAGGGAAATGATAGAAAGCAAATGAGCATGCCTGCATTGCTCCATAGTAGACAAGAGGTTCAGAAAGAGGATAATTATCTTCTGAGTTTGGTAGAGCTTGTGATAAACACCTCACTGTTCTCAAAGACATGCTGTGCTCCAGAAAAGGGCAGAAATTCAGGCAAGTCTTTTCATTTTCCCCTCTGGTATACCATAAATGACAAAAGCATCAGTGATAGAAAGCCAATTGATGAAGGTTATGTTCTTGTGGTAAAAGCAATGCCTCTGTAAGCCTTGCAGGTGAGGAGAGTAGGCTGCTGTAAATATAGAGCATTTGGACAGAGTGGTTGGGACATGCTAACTGCCTGCGTTGCTGGGGTGTTTCACGTACACACACTCTTGTGACCATTATCAATCACTGAAGTCACCTATGCTCTGGAGCACAGACACTTGCCCTCAATCTTATGCTAATGTGTATGGTAAATTGCAAATACAGTAAAGCACTGTTTTATTCATTACATGATATGCAATTTGGTATAAGGAAATGTTTAAATACGTTGTTCATTGTCTTGAAACTGTCAAACATTGCGAGACAGAAAGTGCAAGAAACTCAACACTGGCGACTGCTGCTGCGACCTTTTAGACTAGCTGATCTGGACAGACTTACACCTGTAGCTGTACATCATCTTTTAGCATGGACATATGAAGTGAGAAGCAAACATATTTTTCAAATCTGTGTTGTCTGAAATTGCATAAAGCAATAGCATGACTTGCCATGAAATAAATATTCTTTCCTTCTACAAAAGCAAAGACCTTACAAATTCAATAAACATTGATTATAAATTAAATTGATGGCAACTGTAATCTCATTAATTTTAATTTTAATAAATCAGTGCTAAATCGCGTTCTGTTGTGTGGATACAAAGCTACACTTTTTACTACAACTTTCATATTTATTTGATTTGTGGGATATTTAAGACAGTCATACTGTTGTGAGCAAGTCTTCTTCACTGACCAAAGGAAGGGCTTAGGTGCCTATGAACTGGAAGTACAACCTAGAGCTCTGCATAAGGCCTTTGTGTTCTCTCTGCAATGCAACAGAAAATGAGGCATTTCAGAATGACATCTCAAAAACCTACTGACAACATTCTCATCTCTGTATTGAAGAAAAACACATCCGGTGAGTCTAGATAAATCCTGAATTGGATAGGAGCCACGGGTGAATGTATGCAGTGGGGAAGATGTGCCAGTACGTGCCAGTACCCTGCAAAGTCTTATCTCACTGTGAGCTCTCTGCTCTATACTCCAGGCAGGGAAAGACTGGGCTGCCCCACTGCTTCTTGCTCAGCTGCATTTCCTTCTCCATGGTCACAAGGAGGAAGGAATGTCAGCTATATGTCAGGTCTCCTGATGGGGATGAGTGGGACAGAGTGTGGATCCTGCCTTACAGTGAAAAGCCATCGTGAGTCACTAGAGTACGATTTTGGATTTACATAACTCAACTGCATCTAATTCTTGTTGTAAGCACTTGAGATCTTTATAGAATATAGGCTAACATTGTTCAGGCTCTTCAGCGCATGAGAACAGACAACAATTTGGAATAGACTTTAATGTTACTCTGAAATAAATTAGTAATAAAAAGTTGCAGCTCTGCTTCAATACCTACCTTGTTTCTTTCTCTGCGATATATTGCTTCCTGTTTGGTAACAGAGCTATAATCAAGAGACCTTTCTTTTCAAGTGCCCCATTCTTTAATATTTATGTCCTTTAAAACATTCAGGTTCCACAAGCATTCCCATTCAATTCAACCTTGTGTCATTTTGCAGATCAAGAATTAGATGAAGATTTCACATTGATACTTAATTTCCTCTATGTAATAGTGGTAAATCTTTCCTGTAAAAGTCTAAGCATTGGACAGCAACATTGAAAAATGTTTATTTAAAAACTGCATGCCTAGGACATGACCTGTGGAGCAGGTCTGTTTTGCTTGAGGGAGACTGGAAGATCTAACAAATTTCACTGTATGACTTTTGGGTAATTTTGTCTACAGGTTTTGTTACATGCTACAGTGATAATCTATTTCATTACACAGTATTAAAAGCAATTCCTTTCTATTATTACTTGTGCTCTGTATTATGAAGGCTGTATATTCTAGGCTAAATATTTTTCCATAACAAGATACTTAAAAACATAGCTGTTTGTTCATCCCTTGAAACTGAGTGGAAATTAAAAACACCAAATAAAATCATAGATACAGCAAGGATACTTTTTGAGGATCCTGACTGCTCACTGGGAGCTGCAGATATCTCCTTTGAGCTATGAAATGAGAGGAAAGCAGAAAAGACAACAATGAAACAAAAAGCATTGTAGCCCCGTGTCCTTGTGCTTAGGTGAATTTCCAAACAGAAATCTCTGCCTGATTTGCAAGCACTGCTTAGACCAGCAGTAGCTGGCCTGCTTAGGATCTGTCCTATTTAGGACGGGACTAGGGTGGGCTGGATTTGTGTGATGAATCCTTGGATGGCTGGCTCTGTCCTTTAGTGAGCCCAAGAGGAGATCCCCATGCTCCTGCCACCCTGGTTGTATGAGAGGCAGGTCCATTTGGCACTCACAGCCAGCACAGAAAAGGGAGAAGTGCTGGGTGCAAAAATGGGAAAAAGTCAACTCATTGCTTCGCCACAGATATGTAAGCTATTCGTGCCTGGGACAGCTTTGAGTTCAGTGTTTGAAAAACTCTTGGCATAACAAGGCACAAATATTTAATTCTAAGGAGTAACAGGCATGTTTTTAAAGGTATTAAGGTAATGAAATCAGTGAAAGATGCCTAAGTCACCTCTTAATTGGTTTCTTACATCTTAATAAAAGATATGGGATATTATTTTTCTTTTGTAAAACATTCTCAGAGCAATTATTATAGCATTTTTATTCTAAGAAGAGATTTTACAGGAAAGTGGAAGGGTATAATAGGAGCAGTATGAGAGATGCTGACCAAATGGGGACAAATATCTCTAAAACTTGTCAGCTGTTTCATCTGTAGGAAAGTGGAATTGTAGACTGATGGCAGCTGACAGGAGCCAGAGCTAAGAGATGTAGGATGTAAGTGTCCCAGGAGCCAAAATGTTCTTTGACATCTCTGGCAAAAAATGACCGTCATTATTATGATCTCCTGCATAGCACAGATCATGGTGCTTCAAATAACAATCCCAGGATGAGAGACAGTGTCTTTTAAAAATGGACCTACCCTTGATCTAGGGAGGGAGAATGAGAATGTATTGTATTCTTTGATAATCTGTTCCAGTGGTTAATTATTCTCAGTCAAAAATACATCTTTTTTCTTGTTTGGATGTATGCTAATTTCAAACAGGTGTTTGGTTTTGATTGTGCAATTAAGACACTGTGGAAAAAATCTACCAGATACTGTAGGCAAATGAAAATTTGGAAATGCTTCTTCATTATAAAACTTCGCCATTGTACAATAATGATAGAACAGTTTTTCACCTCTGCTTCTAGCTGTCTCATAATGATTTTTGAAAGAATTTGGCATTTTAAAGCTATAATTAGGAGGCAAAGATGCAAGACATTTTTATTTCCATAAAATAAATGTAGATGTTATCTTAATTGGGAAAAAAAAACCCACAAACACTTCAAGTCAGTGGTTTATTACCAGCTTAACTCTTACAAGGACACCTGTAACTCTTATGTGGATTAGCTTCTGCCATTCAAAGTGGGACAGCACTAAGTGTTGGATAAACCATTCCAAACCAGCCCCAAAATAAAATTAGTCTCAGAGCTAATGTGAACCTTACTTCTTAAGGAATGGGGAAAAAAAGAAGCTAGAGCAGGTTAAGACCCATGTGCTGTGGTTGCACAGCCATTACATCCCATTTAGAGTAATGCGAGCCCACATGATGGGAACGATATCTACTGGCGGCAGCATGGCGTGAGATGCATCGACTCCTGCCTTCTGCACAATGCAGCTGGGGAGATGCTCGTGTTTGGTGTGCTGCTTGGTGTCTGGTTAGTATCATGGCTTTTCTTGCCAAAGCCCTGCCTTATGCCCTCATATGGCTATCCAGCAAATTTCACAAGGAAGATTTGTGTCTATTCCCCTTCTTCTTCACATGCATTACCAGCAATGAGGGTTTGTAGCATCTCAGAGAAGAGCAGAACCCTGTGAATGCTGTAGAATTTTCTCTAGCTAACAACCAGATCCAGACATACAGGATACAGAGTTCAGACTCAGTATGATTTGCACAGCTCGCTTCCTTCCTTGCAGCTGATCAGGAGGCAGCAGAGAACCAACACAATGGGAAGCAACACATCCTACTAGGCCATACGTCATATATGCACCTAAGCAGCTCCTCTGCAACTTAGCTGATCTTTCAGCAAGCCAGCAGAAGATGTGACTTTAAGCTGGCCAATGGGAAAAAATGATAGGAGAGCTCGCAAGTGGAATGTCAGAAAAGAGGCATAATGTTTGGCATGTTAGTGAAGGTGCCGTGTGAGTTTGAGTGCTTGGCTGAAATAGAATATGAGCCAGGAATCTTTGGATGGGCACAGGAGATGCTTTTGGAAATATTAGCTATGATGTCTCACACATGATGTAGTCACACCACAGTCAACAGGGCGCTGGGGGGTCATGACACAGCACAGAATTTGCACCTGCAGTGCTTGCACAGAACGACCCACTGCTGCTTTCACACCTGCGTCAATTGAGATCCTCTCCAAAAGTTAGGATGCTGCCTTGTATTAAATTAGGGCAATTAAAATGTACAGAATAGCAGCATAAAATTCTTGAATTATTAGTTTACACTGAGATGTAAAAAGATAATTTGAAGTTTGTTATCAGTGACTGCAAAGTTTCATCTTGGATATAGTAATTGCAACAAAATCTATAGTAAGCCAGGCTAAATGAGAATGAGATTTACAGAATGTTAGCTTAAATGCTAATTTTTCATTTATTGTTATTTTTATTTCACAAAATGTTGCATTCTGCATTGCTCAGAAACTTATTTTACAAAAGCGTCAACTTACTACTGCAAGATGTGCTTGTGAGTCCCGCTGCGGTGAGACAAACAATGCTATTCGGCATCCCAGCAGCACTGATGCAGCCATAGAAAGGTGCTGTGTCACAGGCACTGCATCAGTCTTTAACAAGGCTGTTAGTACTCCACCTAGATGCAGCAGTTATGGTCACATTAGGAACAACAGCTGAAACTGTACAGATATGTGTTTTCCAAATTGTTATTGCTGATGCTTAAGTTTTAGATTTGGCAGAAAGAACACAAATTGAATTTCAAATGTCCAATGTAGTAAAGCTGAGCTGTCAATGGAAAAGAAAATTGCTTTTGACATAATTTTCTCATGTGAATTTATTCAAATTCTGCATTATAAAATAGCATTAGTACAACTCTGTAAGTAAGAATGTAAGAGGAAACTAAGAATGCTTGCTGTATTAAATCTCACAAGTTTCTTAGGCTTTGTATTTTACTTTCACAGTCTCAGCACCATTAGTCTCAATCCTTTTTAGTCCACCACACTAGAGAAGTGAGCTAGACAAAGTAAGTGAATTCTCCATCATTCACTTCTTCATGCTATTGTGAGGATCAATAAGCGTCCATTCAAAGGAACTGAGGTTAAGCTACTCATTAATCCTGCCTCCCAGAGATTCTAAAATATGATTTTCTTTTCTTTGTGATCACCTTTAAAGCATGCAAAATGAAGTGTATGGAAAGTGGGAATAATATGGTAAAGAAGTTGATGGAAGATTAAGTAAGAATTTGTGTAGGGAAAACAGGTCTCCTTGTAATCATTCTGGTGTTTGGTCACTTGTAGCACTTTTTTCTTAGTAACACTTTTGCTCTGGAGCCTGTTTTCTGCCTGTGTTTAGTTTTGTTTTTCAATAGATTAGTGTTGCTTCACAGTCAGAAAGCATGTCCTTGAGTGTAAACAGCATTTTGGCAATATTTTTGATATAATAAACTTGGAACATAAACAAAGAAACTGTCAGTGCATGAGACCAAATGCAATGAAAAGCTGCTTAGAACTGCCAGACGGCTCAGAATGGCTCTGCTTATGCATCCCAGCATTTTTTCACCTCATGATTTTTGTCTTCTTTTGTCTGTCAGTTCCATAAAGCTGGAGTCACTGCCACTCAGGCTGTACTCTCCGGTTCTCGAAACACCCAAGTGTAGTGTGATGGTTGTAGCTCTCGTCTTTTGTCACCTGAAACCAAAATGCTTTACCTTGCCATGAATATTGCAATACATTTATGCTTTCCCAGATGGACTTCCAGCACTGGGACTCACAGCAGCAGGTGCTCCAGCTGTTTGAACAGCATTGCACAGACTGACTACCAGGAAGGTCTGCTTTCTGTTTGATTTTGTGTTTATTTTGGCAAAACCCCTAGAGCTAATGTTTATTATTCTGAAACAACTTTAAAACTTGCTTGGGACTGAAGGATTCAGGGTATGTACAAACAGATAAATATCTGTGCTGGAATACACCTCTGGCTTGGAAACAAGCTAAGTACATATGGAATGTGAATAAAGCAAACTTGATTTAGTTTGTATCCATCTGCTTAGAATTGACACAAATTGTCATTCAGTTTAGTGTCTGCCCAGAAGGCCAGATGAAGTAATTTAACTAACTGAACCCAGCTCACTGCACAAAACGGTGTACCAGGATGAAGACAGGAAGGAGGAAGCATGCAGCTGGGGCTACGGGGACAAGGCAACCAGCAGCAGTTTGCTCTAAAATCAATGGTCAGCATGCATCCCAACAATCTAATTTGAAATGAGAGGTTTCTTGCAATGTAACATTACAAAGCAAACATTTAAAAATAGATGCACAAAAGGCCTCAGTGAGAAATTATTTCACTTGTGTTTTTTAACAGTCAGGAGTCTAACTTTTCTAGGGAAAGAATTTACATGTTATTTCTGTGAAAAGTTGGTGAATTTGTATGGAAGTCTAGTCACATACCCTTCATGAGTCGTAGAGAAGTATTTATAGAGCTTCTTGTCTAGATAATTCATTGCAGTACCAACCCTATTCTGTAATATTAATGGGATACTGTACAAGATTCCATGGTATAGGAAAACACTCTGAAATCCATTCATCTCCTTTCCATCACAGCCAGAGGAAGAGAAAGACAATGGCTGGATGGATTTTATGTCTATTCAATTACGTTTTGTACACAAAGAGGGTACAAATACATTGTTAGTCTTGCTCTTTATTAATTGCCTCACTGGCTATTGACTCAAGCTCAGGTGGTATATTTTGAAAAGCATTAATAACCTCTTTTCGTTCTAGGCCAGCATTCCTCAGTCTTTTCAGGATGACAAGTCCTTATTTCAAGCCAATATTGCAACTACCCTTCCTATATTTATTGTACATTAAGAGTAAAAAATACTTACACATGGTAACAGCAATGAGCTGTTTTAATCCAGTGTATTTTAAAAGAGTGACTCTGTCTGTCTGAAAATCAACGACAGGTGGTATGTCTGAGGCCCCATAGCCTGAGTGCCCCAATGTGGGGCATGATGTGCCCATGCCCTAGGAGATGTCCAGCTTCCCTACCCACAAGGGAGGCCAAGACAGATGCCATGTCCCCAGCTCTCATCCCATTTGAGACAAAAGAAGAGATCCGTACCCAAGATGGAGAGCTAGGAAGCACCGTGTGGTCGAGCATTTTGATTTTAGCCAGAAGCCACTGATCTTTTAAACACAAAGTTCTACAGGGACTGAAATAGCAGGGAATGTTGTTGTGGCTGAGAGAAGCAGACCTCAGGTACCTTGAAGGTTTTGGACCCCATGGTCCATAACATGGATGGTAATCATACTTTCAGCTCTCCACAAGAGCCCTAATTTTGCAGTAATGAAGTATCATGGGGTAACAATGATCCAGCACTGCTTCTCCTAGCAGAGGGTGGCTGCTGACTGAGGAGATGTCTGTATCTGATTCTGATTCCCCCTACTCACAGGGCCCAAAATTTTCTTTGGAAACCATGTGTTCATGTAGGCTCATGCATGACCACAGTACTTGTTTTGTTGCACCTTAGGCTTTAACTGGCCTTTTTATTTTGTGGAATCCCATAAATTCTCCTCCTCCAGGACAAGAGTTTTGACACCAATTCACTGCAATCACCTTGGCAAACCAGAATGCTTTTTTTCTGCACCTGACTCCTTCTCTCCTTTAAGCCATTACAGGGCAGTTCTGTCACCAGACAGCCTATTAAATGTACAGCTGCATTAATTCAACACAAAAGGACATCAGGGAAAAAACAGCTTTCCATGCCTGAAATAATGGGCAGCTAGTGCTGCTGTGTTGTGTTAAAACTTGGATAATACAGCTGAAGAGACTATAGACACTCTGCTGTCTGTGCAAGATGACTGTTGGCCCAGATGGGCTCCCTGTTTCTGATTTGTGTTTCTGAACTCTTTGATTCCCACAGAGGTGGGAAGGACCTCTGTGCTGTCACTCTGCATTCAATAAATCTCACCGGCTGGGCAAACTGCTGGTCCTGAGATGGTTCCTGTGTCCTAATAGTACAAGACTCAAATTAGAAAACACTGTGGAGCAGGAAGAGAATTAGTGGAGCAACACGAAATCAGTTCGGGTCCTACCTGACCAAGGTAAATAAATGTGGCAGGAGCCAGTTTGATTCCAGGGGTATCAGTTACTACGACATTTCTAATTGTTCTCAGCTCTGAAAATGCCCAGCAGATTTGCATGAGCTTGTTCTCCATGGGCTCATCTGGATTTATTCATCCCACCTCTGAGCCAAGTGGAAAGGAGTCAAATGCTCCCTGACCCCACAAGCCAGGTTTGGGAAGGGATGCTCACACATCTGCCAGACCTGAACTGTCACTTGCACCTGAGGCAAAGAAAGCCCACAGCCAAAATCCTATCATCATGGATACAATTATTTCAAAACAGTTTAAGCAGAAACATAATTTACTCAGTTGTCTCTTACTGTTTATGTCCTGATATGTCCTAAGATCTTCAGGTGTGACAGCATGGCCCGTTTCTATTCGTCTTCTGTTAGTTTTCAGGTGGCATTTCTGTGGGGCAGAATATAATTTTATGTCTCTGTAGGCCTTCACCTAAGTAAGTGTAAGTGCTTCCTCTCCAGGAGGGTGAGTTTCTGACCTTTCAGAACACCCGTTATCATCAATCTTTGGTTGCTGGGGCTTTGCCTTTATTTACCTCCTCATGCCTTTAGAAACTGTGGTAAGCACTCTTATCATGGCCTCTCAGACAGAAATGTTAGAATTTGCAAGCCTCTAAAGGTACGTTTGCAGTGCTGTGCTCATGATGTGTTTAAATAGTCTTAGATTCTGTAACACAGGTTTCACTTGTATTTAGAAACATTTAACCCAGGAATCAGAGTACTTCAAACGTCTGCTTTAAATTGGAAATATGACACATGGGGTGTGACTTTGAAGGTGATTCCAGTTTTTATCAGGTCAGATGTTTAGTTTACCACTGTATTACCCTCTGTATGGGAAACCTAATATGGCGCTGTGTAAAACAAATTCAGATATACTGAAGAAGTATATCAGTGTTCCCAAGATAAGGAAAAGTACAGCTTCATGTGCAATATTTGTAGTCAGACTTATTTTCTGCTTGTGAAATACCTGTGGGTCAAAAGACAGATAAAAATCACTTGAAGTGGGTAAGCCACAGTTCCCTTATGATGATTCTTATCTTCCCTGCAGAAACACCATCTAAAGTTCAGGATATAATGTTGCATTGTTACTATGTTTTTGCATGAAAATTGTGCTGTGTTAGAAGGAGCAAAAATATTGAAAAGAACCTCTTACTGAATTTTACTCTCTGTAACCAGTACATACTGGGAAACGGAGTCCCAAAAAATAAAATAGAATTGTATGCTACAGAAAACTGCCTGTCTGAAATCAGTTTACTGATATAAAGTGTATTATTCCAGCAGAGTTTGCATAGCTGCCATGTCACAGAATGACACATTCTGGAAAACATCAACTGAGCTGGAGTTTGCATTAGATCTCTAAGGGATTTTAGAAAAGAAAAACAAAATTAGATACATAATTTTTTCCCCCTTTTGATAGGCTGCTGTATATTAGCTGATAAAAGCATTTGAAAGTAATTGTGAAAAAACAGAAATGACTACTTTTATTTTTCAGAAATCTTTAAGGATTTTTAGTTGGCAGTTTTAAGTAGTAGCTTTATCATGACATAATTTCTGTATCCAAAAATCCTCAGAATATTTAAAATCATAGTGCAACAAAATAACAAACTAGACCATAAACATGGCAATGCACACATGAAATGCTAATATACACGAGTAGAGGGGACATTAAATTCACCATAAAATATGACTAACCCATTTCCAAGAAGAGACATTAGTAACTCACAAGTGGTGATTTCACTGGGGAGTTATAGGGGTTTCCACATGGTTAGGGAAACCATGTGTAATAGTTGCTCATTCCTATTTATTCATTGGGCATTTTTAGAAAATATTTTCTCCTCAGTTAGGTTGGGACTAGTAAAGAAAAATGATAAATAGATTTCCCAGAACTTCAACTTCTTTGATTGTATGAGTTCTTTTCACTATAATGAAAGTTTGTCAATATTAAAGTAAGCAAATCCAACTAGGCCACCAACAAACCAGCAAAAGATATTCCTAAACTCTTGTAATTTTTAAGAGATCATAGAATGGCTTGGGTTGGAAGGGACCTTAAAGATCATCCAGTTCCAACCCCCTCCTGCCATGGGCAGAGCTGCCACCCACCAGATCAGGCTGCCTGTGCCCCATCCAGCCTGGCCTTGAACACCTCCAGGGATGGGGCATCCACAGTTTCTCTGGGCAGCCTGTGCCAGTGCCTCACCATCCTCTGAGTAAAGAATTTCTTCCTAACACCTAATCTAAATCCATGCTCTTCAGTTTCTCTTTCAGTTTCAGTTTCATTTCTCCTGTCAATACATAGAAAAATAGAGAGAAAGTATGCTGAATTTAGAAATTCAGAAATTTTTATCAGTAAGGAGAAGAGCGCTGCCTGTATATCTCTGAAAGATTTTTCAGTATCACTGTTCCAACTACAAGGATAGACATTCATGTCAGTAGGACCAGGGTATTAATCAACACTATAATTACCCTGGCAAAACTGAAAAATAAAATAAAATAAATGTATTCAGAAATACTTTCAAATTAACAAAATTAAATAAGTAATTATATATATTCTTACTTTGGATCTGAAAAACAGCATAAATGTACAGAAAAACCTGGGAAAAGATGGGGCTGTGAAAGTATCACCTATCTGTCCTTCAACTCTACTGAGTGACACAAAGGTTGAGTTGACAGCTAACAAGATGCTCTTAGATACTCCATTAGCTCACTCTCATCCGATTAACACCTAACATCTGAAGTTAATATTTCCCCCCTAGATTTAGTGGGAATAATTACAAAAAAAAAAAAAAAAAATCCATTCCATGATATTTTTGTGCCATGAAAAGCACTAAATGAGATCAGTCAAGTGTGGAAACTTCATACTCTTTTGACAGAATACAAACAGAATATCAAAAGATAAGTTAACATTTTTGGGACAAATCAGAACAAGAGACTATTCATCAAGCAATTAAATTCTTTTTGGAAACATGCAGTCTTGGAGATTGCTCAAGTTCCATGTTTCATTGTTCTAAGAATTTCTAAAAAATGTCAGGATACCTTTTGAATATATACTGGGACAATATTTCTCCAAATACAATTTTTATTCCACTAATAACACCAGCAGAATGTTTTCAAACCATTTTCACTGCATTTTTATTTTGTTTTCCCTCAGTGTGAGTTCTAGCAAAATCTGTGTCGTTCTGTTAATGTTGTTTCAACATGAAATACAGAGAAACTTTTCATAATAAATCTCACATCGCACACTCAACGGATAGGATACAGTTTGCACTAGCTTACTCTACTCCTAACGGAGGGAAATACTTTCTCCATGCAGTCTCTCTTCTCACATATCTGTCTTAAAAATAACAGCAATGAAGATGTGCTATACCAGTAACACTCATTAGACTAGACCTGGAACAATTCATACTGTGAGTTACATTTCTAGATATTAAAAAATAATCTAAAATTCTGTCACTAAGTAACACTCGCAATAGTATCATCATACTTGTATCAAAAATGTGATGTGATTCACTGGTTGAACCCCATCCTGATGGGCAATGCAGAAGCCATTCTGATCAGTGGAAAAGGTTGCTGAGCTTCAGGGAATGGAGCTGGCTGCTTATATTTCACATTTTCCAGGGATGGAAAGCCAAAAAGCTTGATGAAGAAATTAATTCCTAAGTGAAAAAATAAACCCAAACAACACATGCCTGCTTTCTGCATGCCACTTTATACAAACAGCCTGGCACATTTTAAAAAATTTAGAGGTGTTTTCTTCAAGACAGCATGTACTACAGGAAAGGTAACATCCTTTTTCACATATCATCAATACTGTACCAGCCCAGTTCAAAGACAAGTCAGGCTAACAATACTTTGAGATGGCTGGCACATTATGCATTCTGGAAATTCTAATTTTATGTAAATTTGGGAAATGTATGCATGTGCCAGAGTTGCTCTTTGTTCATGCACTGTTTTAGCATGTCTAAGTAGGAGAGGCTGCCATACAACATGGGTTGCAAAACAGCAGATGGGGATGATTTAGTCTCTGAGGAACTCTAATTTCCTCTGAAAAAGTACTCAGGTTTGTTATTTTATTACTATAGGGAAATATATATTTTAAAATATATTAACCGTTAGTGCTTGTCTAGTTGGAAAATATCTCAGAATACCTTTAAGAAATAGTTCCTTGCGTGGACACTAATTTCTCTGTAGGAGTCCACTGTGAAAATGAATTAAGTTAAACTGAAGGAGAAAAACGAAGTCTTAGTGTTGAAGAACATCTACACAGAAACTTAGAGCATGGTAGTTATTGTGCTTGAAATTCATGCCCTGACGTATTTTGTTGTAACTTCCCCATACAGAGAGACTCACACTTTGTCACCTCTATGTGGAATAATGTTATAAAATGTTACTATTTGTTTCTGCATTTACTGATAAAATTCTACACTGAAGACTGATTAGGAGTGACAAAACTCCAAAGTCAGAGGTTGAATAGTGCATCCCTGAAATACTCATTTTATGCAGATTTAGAAAGTAAATACATTTACAATGGTTTCCTCTTTGTTCCGCCACTGTTCTGGCATGTCAGATTAGTGGAAGATGCCACACAGCAGGAGCTAGGAAATTCTGTCTGAAAAAGAGATGAGGTTTAGAGCCATTTTAGTCCCTGTCAAGACCAGAGTTCCCAAGCAAAGGGACACCGATTTAATACTGTTGTAATCAGGATATTTTAAACATTTAGAGGGTTCATGTTTGTGTTGTCAGATTATTTGTTGGAGTTTCATACCCAAGCAATTGTGTGAATGTGATGGGGGTGTAGGAAGAAAGGCAGCTTGTATTTACTGTGCTCTTTTCCATTACTTTAGCCTCAAGAAGATTTGTGTCTCACACAACTTTGATGTTGAATGTCAAATTGATACCCCTTAAATCTTTATTTTAGTTATTACCTTTCAGATACAAAAAGCAAAGTCGACTCTAAGTCTTATTGGCATTAGGAGGAGGTCAGTGGACACAGAACATGATCCACCACCCACTGGAATTTGTGCTAAACTTCCCACTGATTTTAACTGTACCAAAAAATATTGGTTACAACACTCCCCTCCACACCCACCTCTCTCCCCCCAAAGAACACACTTAGCAACTACAGAAGTATGTACTTTGACCCGAAAGTTGTGCCTCCTATTTTTCTTCCATGGAAACTACCACAGCTACAAAGAGCTCAACAACACTATTTGATAGAGCAAAATCTCACCTACAAAACACAATTTTTCAACATATTCACCACCATTAGTTCTGCATTTTCACCAGCAATGAACAAGAGCTTGCGTGCTGCGCTCATAAAAATCTGTGTGGCCATGCAGAACATGGCTTGTCTTTCACATTGCTGTCACCACTGCTGAAATGCACCACTCACCACACTGTGCTCACATCCACCGTTTGGTCTCCATAAACATTCAGCAACCATCAATGAATGTCAATGGGTGCAAATTTTTTCCACACAGAAGTATTCAGTGACACATCTTTCCTTCATCTGCACTTCCATGTCAGACACCATTGTGTCAGACTGCCCTTCTGCTGTCATCTGCCACACGGCAACAAAATGTAATGGAAAATTGGTGGCAATGTTCAACCTCTACTGCCATACCACCAACATCCACCTCTGAAGTCGTGGGCCAACATAATAAAACAGGAGGCATTACTTTCAGAGCAGCCCTCATATATGGGACTTTTTTTTGACAAGCATGTGTGTTAGTAGGACCCTGATCAAAGATTTTACATTTTGGTGGACCCAAAGACCCAATTACCCTTATTCTGTTCAACTATGAAGAAATAAGTAAGCATGCACTAGATCAGAAAGAGAGGGATTTACCATGTGGGTTGAGATATGAAAGTCTCTTCATTTTTATTTTTCATTGGAGAGGATTCTGTTTCATCCTATCTGTCACTCCTTATAAATCACATCACAAATTTGAAATGTGAAACTTGCTGTTGTTGGTATTTGAGCCTGATGTCAAAATACTTTTGCTGCTTTACCTGTGAGGTAAACTATCTATATTGAATGCCCTCGGAATAGTCTCTTTGGTAGACTCTGACCTTTTTGTGCAGAGCAATCTGGGTTCAGACGCACAAAAAAGCCAAGTGCTGTTACATTCACTAGCCTGCTTTCTCACCCATGAAGTGGGAATTTCAAGTAGGACCTATTAAATCACCAGTGAGAGAAAAATGGAATAGCCTGCATCCCTTCACAATCAGGCACTCTTGGGCCTGAAATGAAACAAGTGCAGAAGCTTTGCTCGTCCAGTAAGGGCACCAGCAACCCCTCAGCCTGTCCCGTAAGTAAAACCACAATATACCCCATACTATTTCACTAACTAGGTCATCCATGACACTTCAAATGCTAGTTTTACATAGTCACCAAACTGTATTTCTGTATTTTCACAGTTGACATAGTCTTGGATCTGGTCTTTGGTCCAGACATGACAAGTTTAATGGCGTGTAACTTCACTGTGTAGCTTTGCATGACCAAATATTTACAACACGCTCAATGAAACTGTGCTTCACATTAATTCAGGAACATGCATGACCCAAGTAGGCTCTGGAGAGTGCGACATCAGATTTTCCACAATGTGCAGATTATGTACAAAACCAAAATATATCCTAGACATAGACACAACGTAAGAAGCTGATACATTGATATTACTAAAGCAATATATGTAGATAATCTTTCCATTTTAATAAAATACTTGCCTTTACTCAAACTACTTATATTTTCATAATAATGAATATAAAATAGAGTTTCACCTTGTATTTATTAACATCTTGTATTAGTCATATACGCTACTTTTTCTTTGCATTTCCTTTTCGCAATGTATTAAAATTACATTCTAGTACTTATTGTTTCAGGCTACTTCTGCAGTTCATCTCTTTCCCTGACCACTTATGAAGGGTGTATTCTTCAGTGACAAAACTCTGTGCAGTTTTGTCTTTGACATTTCACCTCTTGTAGCTATATTCACCCTCAATGATTTACACTGCATATACCACCAACATAGTAAAATTTACACTTTTTTAAAAATAGATTTTCACTTAAACCTAAACCTGCAGAGTATATTAGGGTTCAGCTGAGGCTTTAGACTGCTTTTGCACATGTGAAAACTCAGATTTTGAGGAAATGGACTGGGAGAGATTTTGTACCCAGCACCTAAACATGCTGCATTCAAGCTCTGCTTGTCTTCTTGGATGAAAATTGCAAAGAGGGTTGGTGAGGATGTGTGGGTGTAATTGTATAATTAGGCACATACTGCTGTATTTTAGCACATACTGTCCCCTGCTGGGAATAATCATATTATTGCTAAAAGTAATTTTTAAGTGTAAGTATGTGTTCATCCTCCATTCAGAAAGGTAGGCTGATAAAGCCTCCTTTGCCTTTCTCCCTCAGACAAAAGTATGGCTGCCCTGACCCATCCCTTGATCACCACAATGCCAAGAATGTAAGCATTTCCCTTTGCTGGAGATTTCCCTCCATCAGAGGGGACTGCTGCAGTCAAGATGCAGCTGGGAGCATTGCAGAATTTCCTGCAGGTGGGGAATGGCTTAGTTTGACCTTTCTGTGGGAGGGGCTGCCATGTCTGATTGGTTGCTCTAGGGAAAATCTTCTCATGGTGTCAAGTGATTGCCTGTTGGTTGCCCCACACACCCCTCGCTGAGTTTCAGAACCATCTTGTTTTTCCAGAAATCGTCAAATGGAAAGAAGGACTCTCAGCAATCAATCTCTATTTTTTTTTTTTTCAGAAATGAGAGATGAATAACAAGCCTTCACAATCCCCAGCTTCTTCTGAGCAGTCAAAACTTGCCCTCCCCATTACAACGCAGGTAATCAGTGGATAGCACAGATTTAGGGGGTGAGGGAAGCCTGGCTGCCATGGCCTGTGATCTGACGAGTTAAGTGGGGCTTCTCTGCTGACCATGTCTTCATGCCCATCCCTATTCTCACCCATCTCCCAGCTTCTGGAGCTTCCTGGCCAGCAGTCTCCAAGGTTATTTCAGTGCCCGTGCTCTCAGTAACTACACATCAATGTAATCCTTCAGCGAATGACAGGATTTATGTCATTAATGTAAAGCTGACAGTGGTGAATCACACAGTCTGCTTAGAAGATACAGTGATTTTTTTGGGTGCATCTATTGATTTAAAAATAGTTTGGTGCAGCTTTCCTACGCTGCATGAATTTTTTCATGCTCCTCTTTTTACTCCTCTTTCAAGTTTGACTTAGCTCTATGCAATGAGGTATATTCTTGCCGTTCATTTCTATTGGGCAGTGATGACCTGAGGAATCTGAGGAATTGAAGCCCTGAACATCCTTCATTGTCAGTTTTTCCATTTTGAAGGTTGAATTTCTAATGTTCATGTGACGTTTTCTATAAAACTTAGCAATGCATCAGATGGGATGACTATCTGCTAAGAGTCTTTAAAAAAATCTACATTTATTTACAGGTAAGCAGCTTGTGTGTGGTTTTCAGTAACCAAGAACAATTTTTGTTACCTGCATTTTATGTTACTGTCCCTCTGTTTGTTAATTACTGTTTTGTTTTATCTCCCTCAGCAGCTGTTTGTCTTCACTTTTAGAGGGACGACTGTATCTCAGACTTAATGTGTTACCAAATATTTGTTTTTCTTCAAATCTCAGAACTGAGTGTTTTGGATAAGAAAATCTTTCACTGTGAACTCACTGTTCAGATTCTTTTTAAACATGTGTAGATAATGTGAATAAAACTAAAAATAATGTGAGTAGGAATCCCCAGTATTATTTTTTTCCCTTACTTAGAAATACAGTAACAAATAAGAAAGCAACTAGATGCTCTGTAAGACTCTGTCCATACGGTAAATCAATGTATTAGACAAAATCTCCATTCAAAACCAACTGATAGTGTTTAACTATCTAGTATTTAACTAGAACTCCTTTAACAATTTTTGCTTGTTTTGAAACAAATGATTTCAACATCCACCAGGTTCACACATGAACCACAGATAACTGCTTGGTAGAGCTGTCGGCTTCATTGCTGTACCCTTAACTTATGGTACTTATCCACCTTGCTCTCAGCTCCCATTTTGAGAAAGGTATAAGCTACAAGTGCTATTTTTAGAAGGGGTTTTGTGGAACATAGGGCACATCCACGTGAAAGGTGAGACCAGACTGAGCTCCTGTCCCTGCTCCAAGCTGCTGGAAAGGGGCAGAGCCAGGCTGGAAGCTGTATTGCCCTGCAAAGGTGGTACTGTCGCCCTGCTAATACTCTGGAAGGGAGGTTTTATGAGTGTGAGCACTTTGCTGGTTTGCTTATTCCGGGAGAAGTGGTGAAGTCTCACCATAAAATACCCCAGACGCTTGTGCTGAAGGTATCCTCCTGGAAAGCAGGAGATGCAAGTGCACGCTTCTTCAACTATGAGCTAAAAGCTCCTCTTCGCAGCCCTCAGCAGGGTCACAAGATTTGTTGCATTTGGGAGAAACTGTGAACACTAATGAAAGCAAATCAATCATTCTTCCCATTTACCTCAGCCGTGGTTAAAAAAAAGAAAAAAGAAAAAGGCTGGCATATGAAACAAAAGAAGAGATGTTGCTTATTAATGTTAAGAAATGTTATGTGTGGGATTTCAGAGTGAGTTTAGGATGCCATCAACTGGGGAAGCTCTGCATGTTGATAACAGAGGAACCTCACTGATGAAAGTTAAGGATATCTACAATGCCTCAAAAATATAATCACCGGCCCTTGCACCCTGTATTTGTCTTGCTCAGACAAAAGCAGCTAGGCAGTTTGGTGTCCAAATCTTGCAGTGAATTTTATATACGGCTGTCCTATATTCCTGAAATATGTAGACGTGGTACCTCGTCCATGATTTACATGCTCCCCAGGCTGGTCCCTAACATGCCTACAGACCTAAAAAATGAAGTGTTAACAGAGTTGGAGTTTAAATTTGTCAAAACTGACATTTTTACTCTCTTCTGGTAATAATAAGCTGGAATCACTTTAATAATTCCCTGAGAGCCAAGAAAATGCCTTTGTTTGTGATATTAACATATTTGGATGAATTTCAAAGGTACGGTCAGCAGCTGGACTTACTGCCCATTTCTCATGATGAGCAGTTGTCTAAAGAGTGACCAAGGGACTGGGTCTCCCCTCCAGCAAGGACCCAGGATTTAGGCAGAGGACATGAGGTGAGATACTTCTCCATCCCAGCTGCCTATCCTCTTTGTTGCTAGCATTTTTCAAGTGAAAGTGTCAATGTGAGAGCCATGATGAGCAGTGTCCAAGATTTGGTTGGTGACTAACAACAGGAGAGCTGACGCAGTTCTGTCCTGCTTGACTTGCCCTGTTGCAGTTAAAGCTTAATGAAAGAATATGCTTTTTTACATCACTTCTGAACCTACAGCTTTTTGAAGAAAAAATTGCCAACATGAAATAATAGAAAAAATACGTTGCCTTTGCAGTAGTTTCCTTTTGATTTAAACTACACTAGAGAGCATGAAAAATGAGTTGCAGGAGAGGCATCACACCAGAGCCACTCTCTTGTTTTGCTCTTGCCAAAGAAAAGATTTTTCTCAAGAAATGCATGCTGTGTTTAGATGTTCACTGCAACACCTCTCAAATGTAATGTTACCCTACGCAATAACACCGATGTCTTTTTTGTGAAGCACTGTATTGGTTAGTATGATGGCATCTATACAATTAAGTATGCAGATGGGTGTTTTAAATTAAATTTTAAAACATTTTGAGTTGCAGCAATTAAGCTAAATTCACTGTGTAAACAATATCAAACAATCTTTACAAGACAGTTATTCTGATATTGGAATAGTGTCCTCCGTAATTTTCGTCTCTTAATACAACATGCAGCAGTGACAATGTTTCTTCCAGTGCTACATGTATGGCAGAGGTTGATGAGATCTATAAACTGTTGAGGTCGTTGGAAAAAATGTCTTAACTATGCTCTCAGGTTCATGTTGATTTAACAGAAACAAATCACTTTATTTGAATCAGTTTATATGTAGGTAGAGGTCAATAAAGATCCACAGAGGAAAGGAATGTCTTTCACAGTAACTGGAGGTTTTTTCCTGGATTGGACAAGCATATATTTATATAAACCGTCTGAATTATATAAAACTTTGTTATGCATATTAGGATAGAGACTATAAAAGTATGGTTTTCTATGGGCTAATTTACCACTTTTGCCTTTTTTCAGAGGTGAACAGAAAGGATGTCATGCTGTGTGATCAGGAGGGTTAAAAAGGAATACTCTTATTTACTGTAATAAAGATTTCAGCCTACACTTAATGGGTGAATGGTGATTTTGATCCAGTCTTTTCGATAATCTCTTAAACACAATATATACAGAAATTGTCACTGGATTTAAAAATTAATGCTTATATTAGAGAAAAATAATGTATTTGTATACATAGCAAGATTAGACTTTTAAGAATGTAGTATTCTAGACGTAGCCAGTTCTAATTATTTCTTGAAGGAAAGTCAACTATACTTGGCCAAGTATGGAATCTTAATTAGGCTAAATAAAACTGCAGTAGATGCGGGGCTTTTTGGCTCACACTGAGCTGTCTGATTTAGGTCTTGCAGGGTGCAGTGCTACCTTACTTGGAGAGCTGAATAATTATGTATATCTTGGTGAACACTGATATCACCCCTTATCTAACTTTAGGCAGGCTGTCAAGTTAGCAGTTTCTGAAGAGATTGTTCTGCTGGGCAATGTTGTCCCATGTGGTGGGTCAGGGTCCAGCTGCCCTTTTCTCATTCTGTGGGGATGCCTCGAAAGTGCTGGAACAATGGTTTTACACCACATTGATTTTATAATCCCTAATCTAATGTCTCCAAGGGGGACTATAATTCTATGTAACAGGCATAAAACAAAGAGATAAATGTTAAAGTTCCTAATGAAAATGAAGGCACCAAGGACCCACTGAGGATCTCTGTATTTATTTTCAGTATAGTGACTCATGCTAGTTAGGTAAATTATTTTTAAAAATGCATGTTTCTTAGAATAGTGCAGTACAAATAATGTACGTAGCACGGTGCCAAGGTTTGTCAAGTTGCTAAATTGAACCCACATTGATACCACATTAATCGAGTTTATATAATTTAGTGATGCTGTGCAGTAGGCCTTTATGAAAGAGTATTTATACCTAAGGTATGCACTGAGGCAGTGAGGCATGAGGCTGAATTTATGCCATTTAGCTTCACATACTCCTACAGATACAGTCTAGAGAGTCTTATTTTGACTTGGGATGTGAAATTATTGAAGATTAAGAAAATTATCCAAAGTCTCAATTCATCAAATACTCTTGAATTTTGCCTACAATTCCACAGTCGTTTCAGGGTACAGGAGTAGTGGTTGTCTTTGTTTTGTACTGGAAGCTTGCACAACTACAATAAATGGCCTGGATGAAAATAAAACTATAATTTTAATAATAATAATGAGCTCTTTAAACTGGACACTGAACTCTAAAAATATGGCATTATGATCATTTTTCCAGTTTGTGAAAATTCTCTTGAATTCCTGCTCCTGTTTTCCAGCATCCTTACAGAACTTCCATCATGGTGCAGTCTGCTGGTTTAGCAGCCTCCCCTCTCCATCAACCAGGTCGTTCATGAAAATACCAAAAAATCACAGAACAAGATGGATCCCTGTGTAATCCTGCTCCACATGTCCTCACAGTGAACTACTAATAACTGCTCTCTGAGTATAGTCTTTCACTCATCACATAGGTAGTCTCAAGAAAGTGATGTTTTCTGGTCTTTATTTTAAGATTGTTATGTAAGTTTCAAAAGCTGTACTAAAGTCAAGGTATATGACATCCACTGTTCTCAGCTGTTGTGCAGGGCAATTAGGATGGTATGACTTCATTTGCTTTTGACAAATCCACACTGGCTGTTAATTTTTTCAGCTATATACTCATCATTTGGTTCCTTATTTGTGCCTGTTGGCTTTTTTTAAGCTCTAAAGGAAAACTGTTTCTTACTAATTTTCTAATCTCACAACTTTTTTCCCTCCTTTTCAAAGACACTCACTACAGCTATGCTCTTCTGGTCTGCTGGGACTCTGGAAGTTTCCAGAAATAACAGCTCTACAATTGCTTAATCTGTTTCTCTCAAGAGTCTGAATTTTATTTCGCTCATCTGGTTGAAAAATATCAAATTTATCCACATATTCTCTAACAATACCTATTGAGGGAATAAATGTAACTTTGTCCTACTTTGCAGCCCTCTCCAGTTTTTGGCATTTGCTGTCTTCATGCCAGGGATGTCAAAAGGGAATGTCTGCTTGCATTTTGGATAGTCCTGCATGTGATCCAATGTATTAGTTTAAACCATAAATTGAGTTAACCTTGCACTATCATTCAGAACTGTGAATTGCAGTGGTTGGGGTTAGGAGCACACATTTGTCATTTTCTTCATGGCTATGGGGTAGTAAATTTTGGGAAAACAGTAGGTGAACAGTTTGGGGAAGAAACATGCAGCTGCTTGCTTCGGTGCTGGGAGCAGAATTCTCCTGAATCTGAATTCAGGACAGTCAGAACCTCTGTGCTATGAACTAGTGCAAGCTGTGTTGCCGTTTTGAATTTCAGTTCTCCAGATGTAAAGTGAAGGTACTGATACTTCACCTCCTTTTAATATCTAAGATCTACAGATAAAATTATCATATAAGACAAATCTGTGTAGACTATTTGGCTAGAAGCTTATTTTGCTGTTCTGTTGGATCTGTATCTTGCATGATTGGCTGAGACTCGGCAGATCTCTGTGATTTTACTGTATTATTATCTTGGTTTAACATTCAGAAGTCCTGAACCGTGCCTTTCTTTATAAGCAGTACTTTTAGACAATTTTATATCATAAACCTACGGACATACACCTCCATAGCTCGCACCTGCGATGCAGTCACTGTTTGTTGAGCATAGCATATACACATGCTAGTCTGAAAAATGGTTAGTTAAGCATAAATGGTGAACTGACAAGAAAAATTAAATACTGGCTTAAATAAAGTCTGAGGAGGTTTGAGAACTAAAAGAAAAAAGATTTAATTCCCTAAAGAGCCCTCCTCCTTGAACATCTGTTGCCATTGAACTTCATAGCTATCAAGAGTGGGGAATGGAGTAAAACAGTTGACTGGAGTCCTCTCATCCTCACAGCAGTAGAAACTGTTACGCTTTGTGCAGAACAATTAAGCACTCATCAGACAAACAAGAGAAGGATCTTTGGTGGACACACAGCATCCTGCTGAAGCCCACCCACAGCAGGCACAGGAGCACATCCACACAAACTGAGCAAGGGTGATGCTCTTATCTTGGGGCTGTGGCACAGGGCCCAGTCCCTGACCAGCTTTGCCCCCAGTGGGCATCTGCAACAGCGACGTCTGCACAGCTCAGATCAGCTGTGTTCATAATAATCCCCCACTTAAAAAAAAAAAAAAAGCCAGTAGTGAATAAAGGCAGCAACAGAATCTCATGCTGCATTCATGCAATTTGAAATAATGAACTAAGTTTGATGCCTCTTTAACTCAGAGAAAAGCATTTTTTATGTTATCATATTAGTCACTGAAAACGCATACGATGAAAATACAAAAGAAAGAAATACCATGCCTTGCTCTATAATTTAGAAAATGAACATTTAAAATATAATTGTATTTAATATATAATAATAATTGCAAACTTAAGGGCAATTACAATACATCTGAATTCTTCAAGCTACACATTGAATAGGTTCAAAACATAACATTACAAGAAAATATAATTTATTTCATGGTATAGTTATAACAAAACTCAAAAAGAAATATTAAAGAAAAAAATGCATAACTGCAAAAAAAGCATTCTTATGGTAAACATAATTAGAAATTGAATTTCCCAAATTTATTTTTCAAAAATCTTGTGGAAAAAATGTACAAGAAAGGAAAATATTAAGTAAACAGAAAATTTCCCACACCCAAAACCAAAAGCAAACCAATAATGTCTCGTTGTGTCCACAGCATGTATAGGTCTGTGTAAATTAACTTCTAAAAACAATGCACATGTATTTGATACTTTGTTGTCTTATATAATGACATTCAGAAAGTTCCTTTAGGAAAATTTTTCACTTACAATTCTTCATGGCAACAGACCTTTTCAGGGTCAAGCATTCCAAATATTTAAACAACAATAATTTAAGGTTAGTCATAGAAGAGTTGAAAGATCAAGTTATTAGGAATGAATATGCATTTCATACTATAACAATTCTTTCAGAAAATGCGATCTATTTTCCGCAACAAAATAATTACTGGAAGCTTAAAATAATATTCCACTGAAAAATTGTGCAAGAGAAAATAGAAAATAAGTTATATCAAGTAATATTCAAAGCCACAACAGACTCTTTAAGCCTAGCAGGTTGCTTATCGTCCAAAGCCTACATGTAGGGTGTCCAGACAGGAAAGAGGTACACATCATCCATGTGATAAGCCACATCCTGTGATAAACCATGGTTGCCACATGGCCAAAGGACTGATGCATCATCTACTGTATAATGCAGGCGGTTCACAGCACAAGCCCCTTGAGCATCCAGGCTGAGTAACTCTCCCAGGCAGGAATTTGGACATGGCAATTCTAGGTGGTACTGTGTAGACACTTCTGAAGAAGGTGACTGACAAGGAAGCATGGAATTATACACAGCATATCAATGAAAAGTGGAGTTCTTAAAAGACAGACCCATTTCAAAAGTGTCAGAGCACCCTGCAGTTAGGGACATGGGATTGTCCTGGGGCTATTTTTCATGGTGACTTGACCATGACTTGACTGTCTAGAAAATGAGAAATCATGCATTAAGGAAAAAAAAAATGGCAGGTATCTCACACCTGCAAAGCAAAAGTATTCCAAACCTTTTCAAAGGAATAAGTAGCAGGACACAGAAAACTGTTTAGGGGAGTATTTCAATGTGGCTTTTTACATTAAAGTTCAAAGCAAAGTCTTCAGAATTGAACATTGATATGAAAATGTATCCTCAATCACAAAGTGGGAATTTGACTTTTCTCCCCAAATATTCAATTAAACACCACAGAAGTCATAAGATCTCCACTGAGCTGAACTTTCTAATTAACAAGTAACCATTTAAGTAAAAAGAGCATAAATGAGTATACCTACTTCGCTGGAAAACAAGTTCAGGAAAGATTTCTAAAATTTTTTTTGTTTTCTTATTCACCTGTTACTGTCTTTTCTTCTTTCTCTTCTTTCAAGTGTAAATTATATTTGGACTAGCATGGCAACATGTAATTACATGTATTTTCATTGTCTCATAATTTGGCTTGGGAATCTACACTGTATGCACAAAATACTGATTGCCTGCAGCTGTGGACAAATGATTATTTAGATACGCAAGCCAGTTGATGTGAACCAGAAACTTGGAGAAAAGTCTTTCTCTGTGTTGGTGCACAGTAGAACAGCTCGAACCCCTCAGGCACATTTGGACTAAAGGGCCACGATAAACTCATCTACTGTATTTGTTTTAGCATTAGCCCACAACAGTATACAATATCCTTGACTACTTGCAGTACAAATATTTACTTAAAAATGTTTCTGCAATTTAGACAGCTGTCCAATTTTAGGGTTAAGGCAGTATAATACAAAGTGATACTGACTGGAATTTATTTTAACCAACTTTATTAACTATCACACCCCAGGTCTTCATTTCTTCACAGCTTGCTGTTTATTTAGCAAGTGGTATCTTTCAAATTAAAAGAAAAAAAAATGCCAACAAGAATGGAATGGAAAAAAATGGAGAAAAATGGAAAGCTATGAAAGCAATTATTTTACATAGCTTTCTGAATGAGAAAATAAATGTCTGCAATTAGGTGTAACACCTATGCTTTTCAGATGTCAAAACCACAGAAAAACCCTGAATCAAACAAAAAAAAAATTGGAAAAACTAACTTCAACCTCCTGACAAGCTAAATACCTGAAATAAAAAAAATAAAAATAAAAAAAACAACAAAAAACCAGCAGCCCACAAAAACATGAAAGAGAAAACATACTCTGATAACACAGAACAAAAACTGATTTGCAAAGAAAAAAAACAAAATGGAAACAAGCATGTATTTGCTTGCAAAAGAGGATTTAAATTTCATGAGCCACTGTTTTTAAAGATAACAAAAAGGCAGTATGGTTAGAGTTAGCTGCCTTTAGATGGAGGTAGAAGAGACAGCATTTCAATATTCTTTTTGGTGATATTTTCTGTGAATTGTTTTATTTGTAATCAAAGCATTTTCCATTTAGTACATAATGCCAGACATCACTTAAATTCTGTACTATCATTCAGCTTTGTTTAATTCCTATTTTTGAAACACATATCTGTAAGAGAAAATTTGAAAATTAAATCTCATCTGACCTTCATTTGTGTAACATAGCCAAGTTTAAGATAGGATTTGAAGATGAAAATCACTGTTCTAACTACAGGTATATCAGATGGTATATCAGATATATATAGTTCACATGAAAAATAACTGAACATGTGAAGCCTTCTTTTCTTGCCTTTTTTTTTTTTTTCCTCCAGACTCCTGCTGATTTTATTAGGTCAAGTCTGTGATTATTTTTTTTTACAGGTCAGAAGATAATTTTGGTGTTAGCATCCTATTTTAACAGCCTGACTGGAGATACTTTAGAAAGATTTATATATATTAAGACTGTGGCAATGAAAGGTCTTATTTTGAACTCTGTCCTTAACACACAGAATCAGATACATGTATTAATAGTAGAACTTCATTGGGCTCATATAATCAAATCTAAACTGGTATTTCTTTAGTTATTTTAGAGGTGATTCCTCTTCTTCTGTTTCTTCTTACATATTTTTCATTACATTACTTTTTATTCTCTATTTACACTGAAAAAGAACACCCAGGATTTAAACCAAAACTTGTATGCATAACGTTACCAATACATATATCTGTGAAGCTTTGCTATTGCAGTCCATAATGCTTTAAGAACAAAAACATTTATCTGGGTTTTGTTAATAATTATTAGAAAAGTGTGCAAATGTAGCAGTCCTATCCCAGGGTTTGGTAAGTAAGGTCATGGTACAATAAGGGTTGGAAGCTCTGTAAGCATTAGTTGTATTTGCATATGTCAGAACAGTCTGTGAATACTAACGGCACAAACACTTCACATCTGCTTCTGTTTACTCCCATGCTAACAGTCAAAAGTACAAAAGTACTGTGTTAATTGCTCTGTTACATACTGACTGTTGACACATTCTCCATAGAGCTTTCATAAATACACTGCTGCAAACAAACTACTAATGACTTTGCTTATTTCCAGCCCATCTTTAAAGGAAATCCAGAATATATACACAGATTAATGATTCCTCTATTTAGCAGTGTGTCTTGTTGCTTGCTATTGTGGAGGCTTGTATAAAGGCAGTATCAATTAAGCAGCAATTATCTATGAAGTGGGAAAAAAAAGTGATGATATAAATAAGTAATGCACATGAAGTGAGAATTTCTGAAAACAACTTGAGGTGAACTCTGAGGCAAGGGCACCGACTAGTGAACAAACCCTTTCCATCTGCTCTTCTATCTAAAACCATTAGAGCCCAATTTGAAGTCTGACTAAACAGCAGTGATACCTGTGGGCCTCCATTGAGATTTTTCACTATATATGACATGCCCTGGAGAAATTCAGAAAAAAAAAAAAAA
>WBMW01006170.1:619872-820324 GCA_013396635.1 Penelope pileata
AAAAAAAAAGGATGGGAGCTGAGGGGAAAAAAAATAGTACTCCTAAAAACCACCACTAACAAGCTAATTCTGCTTAAATTTGTACTTCAAGTTTCTTTTTGCTGTGACACTTCAATACATGAATATAATTATTTTGTTATTAAAAAACAACAAAAGAGCTGCAAACTATATCCACTATTATAGTCAGCAGAGTATTCAGTTTCTGACAATCCCACAGCACACCTAGCGCCTTCCTCCAGCAGCAAGCACTGGTGGTTTTCTGAACGTCCTTTCTCTTCTGATATTTAAATCTGTCATCCCCTAAAAATCCATCCAAAATGGTGCTTTCTCTACTGCCATCATTCAGGTGTAGACATTCATAGCTATAAACACAAAGGAGGAGCATTTTATTTCTTTTTTTCCAGATGGTTTCCTTTGATTTAATTTGTATGGCAGGACATGATGCAATGAAGTTAGACTTCTCTATCTTATTTGATATCACGTGTCTGTGTCTTGTATTTATCTTTACTAATTTTGATCACGACAATCTAGAACGGATGACAGTCACTAGGAGCAAGCCACTCTTGTTAACTTAGTCTTATTCATGTCCTACACATCTAATCAGGTACGAGGAAGAGTTACAAAGCATTACAACTAACGAGGTAAGTTATCTTTTTCCCTATTGAATATCTTGCAAATCTCCTTGTTTTCCTGTAGGTAGTTCGGGTGAAGATGTACAAGGTAGGTCTGTTTTAGACATGGTCTCTTGCAGCCACCCCAGTGAAGTCCCAGGCCTTCTTTATGTCCAGCATCTGTTGCCCTCATTCCCACCTCACTTCTGGTCAGCTTTGGCTTTTGCAGAAGCTGAGCACAGGCTAAAGCCAGGGCTCCTCAGCAGTTCTATGACAGGTGAAGTGGGAAGTCTGCAAATACTGGCTCCAGAGTGTGGTTTGCAAAAATCCAGGTTTCCTTGTCCTCCAGCCAGGCATTGAGAGTTCAGCCACACATTGAGAGCCTTTTACAGAGAGTTATTCCCAGGGTTTCTGTGAACTGCATCTTGTCAATATCTGGATTATTCAGATCAGTACTTCTAGGGAACTGGAAGATGGTAGGTTCTTGGGGTTCTTGACAGCTTGCATTAGGGCTTGCCATGAACATAGGAGCCTAAAGCTTCTCTAGAGAAGTTGCTTCTGATACAAGTCATGACTGTGCTTATGTTGGCAAAAACAAATAATTTCCATCATATTTTGATTAGGACATTTCTGATCAATTTTGTATTTATCTGCTAAACTGGTCACTTGATCACTTGGGTTCTTATGGGATATTTTAGCAATTATGAGAAATCAGCAATGGCTGACTTTCACCACTGCATGGTTAGCTGTGTACAATAATGCACTTGATTTTTTTTTTTTTTTTTGGTAATTCATTAAAACACTTGTAACCAGAGAACCTTTCTGTGCTTTCGGCTCCAAACCTGACCAAACACCCTGACTTATCAGTTTTCTCCACATATAATGCTCTCAAAGTTCTGACTGCTAAGTAATCTAATATTGTTTTTCTTTGTTCTGTCGAGGTTTTCCATCTCAGCCATTTCTCATTACAGAACTGCTCAACAGTACCTCAGAATCTCTATCTAGAGACATATATCTTGAGTTTCAGATTTGGAAATGATTGTTTCAGCTAACTGCTTTTATAAAGGAGGCAATGATGTCCTGCTATTTTCTCACAGAGGAGTCTAAAACAAGCAAACCCAAAAATCTTCAACCAAGCCTATGAAGAAAAACATCTCTGTTTTTGCTTGAGAAAATGTATGTAGAAGAGAAATCTTAGAATCTTGAAGGGTTTGGTCATACCTAATTTAAACATCACATTAATTATTGGTTTTAATAGCTTCCATGATTTGAGGTGTTTGAGCTAGCAGTCCTTAACACAGTACTGATTACTGTGCAACCTGGAGTATGCTGGGAAGGCAGGATTGGGAGTGAAATGGCCTCATGGTTGTGTGAAGACATGGAAAAGTGCCCTGCGTAAATACTACATCTCAGTGAAATGAGGAAAAGCTACTTGTTTTATTTTATGAAGTGCTTTGAAGTACATAGAAAAAAGCACTACAAAAAGGAGGGCCTTGAATGTTTTGAAAGGTCTGAATAGATCGGTTTCTACCTCTGTCTAAGTGCTGTTGAGATCCCTAGATAAGGTATTTCCTCATCTACTGTTAGCAGTTCAATCCAATCTGCTTAGGGCATCCCTAAAGCACACATGTGGAACTGAACTCTTCAGCAAATCCCCCTAACTTGTGATGTATGTCCATCTCGTTTAAAAAAAAATAAATAAATAAGGAAAGAAAGAAAAAGAGAGACCTATACTTTAATGTAGTAATCTAATGAGGAAGAGTAGGGCTCAGTTCCTTTTTCTACCTCAAGGAAATCAGATACACATTTCTCTACCTTTTAGGCAAATACTGACTATCTGATTATCAAAGTCCTTTCTAGGGACACTCTCTTCATTTTGTATTCAAATTTTAAATTAAGTAGGTTGGCTCTGGGTCTGAATGTCTCTATGGATCTAGCATTAAGTGATTCAAATAAATCTGCCTGGAAAGCATATGTCACAGCAAGAAACGTCATTCTTCTCTAATATCCCTACCAGCACATATAAAATGAGGTAGGTAGATGGTTCTGTGTCTTGTGGATGCAAATTAAATGATACATATATATTTCATATATACATACATTTCATGAAAATATATGTTCCATAAATACTTGAGATATTTAATTATTAGGTACTGTATAATTACCTTGACAGAAAATTTCACTAAAGGGTAGTCAGGTAGGCTGAATTTCATTTAAGTTAAGCATGCTGGAGAACTGAAGCATTCCCTTCCTGTTTGGTTTTCTGTATAATTTATCACTATTTTTAGAAGTGTCTGAGTTTCCCATTTCCCCCTCATGTGATGAACTTAACTGCATTTAACAATAGATTTCTCTGTCACTAGCAATAAAATCTCAGTAAAATCTGTGACATTTACTTATCTCCAAACTCCTTCAATTAAACCTAACAAAATTGGCAGTTTAAAAGACTTCAATAAGATCTAAATACATACACGCAAGTAACTCCAGTTTAGGGATATTTTTTTCAGAAACTCTAGAGTTTGCTGGGCAGCCTTGGACTTAGAACGTTGATAAGTGAAGGGAGCAAACAGTAGGCTGCCCAGCGTTTGACTGGCAATTGCTAGGGCTGGCCTTGGTTGCAAATAAATATATGATGACCATCAATACCCATTTTGCTTTTGAGTGCTTTCTCCACTAATTCAAGCCTATGTATACAGACATATACGCAACAATTACTGCTTCCTACTTATGAACCGAACTGATGTAAATATATCACAGATCTTCTCAGGAGTCCTGAAATTGCACATGTCAAGAGTTAGGTACCTGAGTGTGTGATAAAATAGCAGTAGGTTCTGTGATGTTCAGCACTTCTGTTGCTTGGCAAAACATACATGCTGAGTATGATATATTTAATGGCTAGTGGGTTGTTAAAGAAGCAAACATATAGGCAGTGGCACAGTTTTACAAGTGTTCTGCCCTTCATGAGGCCCACAGAAACTGATCACTAAATGCTTCCTACCTTCCCATTAAAACCTGCCCATCTTGCTCGGGATTGCTTGCTCAAATGAGGAGGGATTTAGCGCAGCACAATTATCCGAGAATTATTCTTACCCATACTAGAAGTTGCTGTGTCCAGCCATCACATAAAGCAAATCAGCACTACTGATATGCCATGAAGACTACCAACAATATTCTGTCAATGTTTTAGCAACTGGCTTTTCCTAGAAGGCACCTTTATGCCCTGTTGCTATGCCTAGCAATGCCACAGAGGTTTACTGTGCACTGAAGTCACAGATTCACACTAGAATTGTCGTGAAACCAAATAATTTTGTGTCCAGATTTTATGTTCAATGGTTATATTTTACTTCTGAACAACTCATCAGAAATTGGGTGGAGCTTTCATTCTACTTTGGCCAGACAATGCACCTAACAACTACAGCTTAACATGCCCATCCTTTCTGAGATTCACTCCCACATCTCTGTTTGCTTCTTTAAACACACCATGGTGGCCAAAGAGTTATGTCAGAATCAATGTTTCTGCAGCTACTTCCTGGCTTTTTTAGTGCTCTGCAGTGATCACTCATTTTCTCATTGGCAAAACTTAGGTAGAAAAATGACTTGACCTTTTTGGCAACTTTCAGTCAGTTCCAGTGTACCATTTCTGCACTGAGTCTGTGCCTGGTTTTTAGTGTCTGATATTCTGTGGCTCTAATGGAATTTCGCTAAAGAAATTTGCTTTGGGCTTTCTAGTCTAGGTTTATAGTGATATTTACCAGGAAATACAGAAAGCCAATGAGAAAAAAGAGAACCTATTCACTAGCATATGTTGAAAAAGGAAAGAAGAATTTGTCTATGCATTCCCCAATTTTCACACTCACAGCTTTCAGTTTCATGGCAATCTTAGTCCATTTCATGCTGGAGATATGTCAAACTGAGAGCTGAGGGAAAAGGAAGGATTGCATAGTGAACAGAGGTTAGCAATATTATTATATACCTAAAATAAAATTCACCTCATTTTTAAAGATCAAAGTCAACCCAGGATATATAATTTTTCATGTTTTTCTCTACATTTACTCAAAGCAGCCTTCTGGTTCTGAGGGTCAGTGAAATATCTAAGTGAGAACTGTCCAAACCTAATTCATTCATTTCCTAGTAATGCTGGTAGGAAAGATCTTGGAGATCACTCCTCTGCAGTCGAGGAGGTGGAGATCAGCTGCTCACGCTTGTTAACAACTGAAATGAAGCAAATAATTTCCATGAACAATCTCCTGGGAAAATGTTGCCTGGTGGTAAGTTTGTGAATTATCTGAGTAGATCATAAAATTCTCAGTTTGACCACTCCTTTCAAATAACTGGTTATTTCTGTATTGAGTAAGTCTTTCTGTAGGACCACTCACAAACAGTTTACTGCATGTTCTTGCATTAAGCGATGCACATTTTTTTGCCTCCTGCATAGATGGCATTGCACTATTTGATTTTTCCAGCTGCAACCAAATAGCAAATTGAAAGAATTACAACTCACAGTGGAATTTCCAAGCTGACTTTGTTGAATTAGCTGAGTTCTTCACCTTCAAAGCCTAAACTTCATGCATATTCACGGTAATAAAAGCTGTATGTTTGAACATTCCTGGCAAGGAAACAACAGATTGGTGAGAATAAAATCAAGCTAAAATTCAGTTTAGAACTTGAAGATGAATATTTACAAATATTTTTTCCCAGTAGCCAAACTAAAATGTGATTCCACTCTGTTCTATTGTGTTGCTAAAATACACTTCTATAACCAGGAATGTTAAGCAGACATTTGACCTGGACCATTTAGAAGAAAATTTACATACCCATAGATGATTCCATGTGCATTGGATGTGATTAAAAAAAGAGGGAGTTACACTGTCCAGAACAACCTTCTCTAGTTTTCTGAACGTCCTTTGATGGAGTCATTCACACATACGAACAGCTCGTATAGCACAGTACCATGCAGTATTATGTCTATAGCATTTTCATCACTTACCTTGTAGTTCATGCTGGGGCCCAATCTTACAAATACAGGATTGCTCACTTTGACAGTGCAGCATTTCTAATCACTTCATGGAAGTATTTGTGCTCTGTTATACTCAACAAGGCTTTAACATTCTAAGGGCACAGGAGCTACTCTAAAATAGAGAGTATATATAAATCACAATGTTATGTACAATACTAGAGCTCTTCTTGCCTATTTTATTTTTCACCTTTTCTTTTTTAATAACATTTCAATTCCCATCATGTTCCATCCAGTTCCACATCGCTGTGTTGTTGTTTTTGAGTTTTTAACTCACCAGTTTATTGCTCACGTCCCCCGCATTCTCTCTTTCTTTTTGTTAATGAAAAACATCTATTCTGTAAGCCATTTACTTTGTTTTGCTTCCCTTCTTCTGCTTCCAAGCTGATCTTTGCACCCTGCACTGCTCTGTGCCCTTATAATGCCATCTCTCTGTTCTCTCCAAGGCCTCTTCACCAATCTTAATTTATAATATAATTCATAAATAATACTTAGCATTTTCACATTTACATATCCTTTTACAAATATTAATTAAGTAGTGCTCATGTACTTGTATAAAGCAAGCGCATTGTCCTCACTTGACAGATGGGGAAACAACAGCTGAGAGGATACTGCTGCCTGCTCTCTGCTTTCATAGTGCCTAGAACAATGGAGTCTCTTGCAATATTTGGTTTATAGACATTACCGTAATAAACATCAGCAGCACAGTACTAAGTGATTTAATCAGATCAGAAATCAGAATCAGCAACAGAGGTGTTCCTCCACTCACGTTTCATGCTTGTTCCAACATGGTACCTAATCTAGTGTATTGCTCTCCTAATGCTGTCTATGAACTGCCACTTCAGAGTTTTTCATCATTGAAGCAGCTGGACACCTCCTAGGTGTTTCACAGGCAAAAAATGTCCTGCAGAGAAAGGAAGGAAAATACTACAGAATTTTAATTTTAAGGGGAAAAAAACCAACCGACCAAACAAACAAAAAACCCAGAAAAACAAAACCAAAAGCACACATACATGCAGGGAAAAAAAAAAAAAAAGGAAAACAAAGAAAGAAAAAGAAGAAAGAAGCAGAAAAAAGAAAGTTTGGAAAAGCTTTCAGCCTTAAATATTATTTTGCAGTTTCTAGGTCCTAATGCAATGGGAAGTCCTTTCCAAAAGGGTTATTATGGTTAGCCTTATCATGTTTAGTGTCCAACATCAGGAAGCTGCTTTTGCTTTACCAGGTTTTCTGTACCCCAAAGGCTCCGTATATTTGCAAGAGCACATGTCTAAATATTGGACATTATTGAAGCTATTTGACTAAGTTACTACCAGCAGCTCAACAGCTGCTGTACCGTGTTCTAACCTAACATGTATTTGCCTGCCATATTATCAGATTTGCACAGAGGCTGTTGCCAAAAGTGGAGAAGTAAATTCCAGTATCGTGACTGTTTGCAATCAGGAAACCTACATTTTATTTCTTGGAACATAAAGGAAAAGCTCTTGATAGATTCAGAAAGTCACCCACAGCAATGAGTATAATAATCTCAGCATTATAAACAACTCAAATACCATTGTAAACATGACAGCGAGCCACTTCACTGAACAGAAATCTGTGGAAACAACAGCAGGAAACAACATTTGGAATCAATTTGTTAAGATAATAAAAAATATATACCTGAGTATCCCCAGATTTAGTATTATGTAAATACATGGTTGCCTATGGCAGGTGTTCAACTACTCTGACAACGAGTCCGCGGCCTGAGCCCCTGCCCTGCAGGCACAGCAAGGCTACAGGAAGGCTGGGCCACAGCCTGCTCCTCACAGGTCACCAAAGGGGTTATGGCAGTTTTACAGAACATTTCGCTAGGCAGATGGTCACTAACTTTAAATGTAATGCTGTGGCAGTGGAGATCTCAAGGATGAGGGGATGGTTTTATGTTTGCTCTGCCGAAGCGTCCCATTGCTGTACTAACTTCAACTTCAGAGGTAAAAAAAAAAAAAAAGCCTGGAAAGGTACATGGTTGACAAATACCAGGTGCCATCTAGTGGTTAACATATAAACTGTAGCTGTCTGGTCTAGGACATGGAGAAAAACTTGCTTTGCAGTCTTCTTTCTGGAAGAGTACTTCTCCCAGGGGCTGGTAACAGGTCTTGAGCTGCTCCTCCTTACTCTGGTCGTGCCATGCTCAGCACTGCCCATCTTGATGAGATACCTCCAAGGGCCACCATTTGTGAACATCACAGCAGAGCTGGGCCCGTGGACTCTTTCTGGACACACAGCATTGACCCAGAGGTCAGCAGACCAAAAGACCTCCTGGGGTTTGGCACCTGTGCTAACCAACCTGAATGTATTCCATGCATTTAAGGGTGTTTGAGAATTACTTTGCAGACCATTTGATGCTATATACTTCTTGGGATGCTGTGGGCTTAAACTGGCTTCTGCTAGGACTTTCTTATTAAATATGTGATATAGGATCTTGGTAAGCACTAGAGCTATGATGGAGAAGCCAATATACTGAACCTAGCTGCTGATCACATGCTACGAAACTGTCTTCCCATAAGTTCAAAATTTGCCCAAATAGTTTTTAATCCTGTGTCTGCCGCCTGGTGTTAAGCTGTGCACAGGCAGACAGCTGGTTGTGGGACAGAGCCCATGGCTCCTACATGGGTAACGGATCCCCAGGCAAGTGGAGCATAGAGCATTGAAGCCTGTTTTTTGGGAAAATAATCATTTCTGCACTGATATTGGGTCAAAATGGTGACTGCCTTCCTACTTACCAAAAGCTAGAGAAACTGATTTTGTGTCATGACATGAACCTTAGTTCACAAAGGAAGTTTGGCTGACAAGGACCTTGTTTTTTCTCCTTAACAAGGAAGGGTTTGTAGGTTCTTACTAAGAATTTTTGGCAAAAAAAAAGAAAACAAATCACGTTTTTGGGCTGGAATGTAAACACGTGCACTTGTTCTCAAGGTTAAAATTCTGCTTTCATAATCTTCTGGTTATTCAGAAGAACAGACAAAACTGAGGTTTTTGGTAGTAAAAAATACCTTTATTCTTGTTCTGATGAAAATGTCTCCGTAATCTTGTAACAGGTTACCTTAACCAAGAACATGTAGCTTGTCCACAAGTACACTAATAATTAAATTCACACCACCTGAAGAGTTAGGTTTAATAAAATGCAGCGTTTTAATAACATTTAACAAAATTCAAGGAAAAAGATACATTGGTAAGTTCATGGCTTATTTCCATCATCTTGGTGGTTGTATTCACTAGTACATTTGGCTGGGATTCACCTTTTGGTCATTCAATTCTCATGTCTGAAGCAGAGCACTACCTCTGTTGCAGATGCTTGTCCTGTAGAGAGCTGCTTGTATGTAACGCTGAGATCATGATGCAACAAGCGGCTATGATGTTATACAAAACACAAAGTATATATTTCTTCAGGTGAACTTGCACCTCAGCGGAGCCCGTTTGAAAAGATGGTATCTAGTTTCAGGTTAAAACTTGTGTTACTCTCCACTACTCAGGATCAACCACAGGCTTACTCTTGACCCACTGATCCAAACATAAAGTCTCACCACATGGATTCTGATACCCTTCAGAACAATAATGTTGACTGTTAAAAATAAACAGGCATATAATGAAATAAATCATTGTCATCTAGCAGTCAGATTGGAGGTAGAGATTCTGGAAGAAAAATAAAATGAATCGCAGGTTCCAAATTCCAGGACGCACTTTCCAATATAAACGTCCTAACCACCACAACGTAGCCAGTCTTCCTTTCCTCAGTTCTCCTCCTGGCTCCATGACTCATGGCTTCTTTTCTCCATAACAGCCCAGCATCAGACAGCAGAAAGCTCTCTTTCATCTCTAATTCAAATGCTGATGACTTCAAGAAATGGCATTCATTTTGCCCCTCGGCTTCATGTCTCTTTCTGGTTAGATCTAAGATTCTGCACAGATTATTTCCAAACATCCTTTTGTATCACTGCTTTCAACATATTCTAAAGGAAACTTTGGAACTTACATATTAAGTTTTGAATATATTCTAAGGGTTAACAACAACATTTAGGAGCTTTTGCAATGCTTACTAATATGTGGATGCCCAGCTTCTCTTTTGGCTCTTACCTGGACATGAACACTTTTACAGAAGTCTTGGGAAATACGTGCGTAAATCTGTGTGCATGAACACTGTCATCTCTGTCCAAACTGTACCAAGAGCCCCGGCATTCTGTGTGACAGACTTGTGTGGCTTCCAGGCCCAAGCAGTTTGTGCCTAGCTGGGTAGAAGAAACCTCAGGGCAATCTACACCCACTAGCATAGATGTGCTTGAAGGATTTTATAGCCATCTTTATCAGATGGGTAATATCATAAGTATTTTCCTTATAAACAAATGGAGATTTTAATACTATACCTGAGTAATTCCCAGTTGCATCTGGACTATGATTTTGCATGCGCTAATCATATAGTTACTTGGATCATCCAGTTCTTAAAGTATCAGTTTGTAATTAATGTTTTGAGCCTTCTCTAAACATTTCTTCTGTGCAATGTGATGTTGATTATCTGAGGCACAGTATTTGGGTGTTTCTCAGCTACATTAACAGGTCTACCAGAGGGTTGTTGCGGTGATTTTGATGTCCCAGCTAACTTGAGCAACCCAGTGCCTCTCCACATTATGCAGTGAAGATGTAGGTTTACACTCCTTTCTAAAGGCATTGTTTTTAACATTCTTGACTGCAGCTATCTGGCCCTGAAGACACAGAGACATTGTGTTGTTTAACATGCTCCCCTGTGACTGAGAGAATAAAAACCACGATTTATAAAATGAAATAAATTATGAATTCATTAACCTCCTTCTTTCAAAACAGAGGAGAAATATGTATTAATAATTCTTTAGTATTCTATATGATGATGATTTGCTAGTGAAATGCTGCCTTTTCTTCCTAACACAGTTATTCCTCTTTATTCCTCTTAAGAAATTGCTCGTATTATTTTTTGCTAGTACCTTTAGCTTCCCTCTTCAATGATCTACATTCCTTGCCTTCTGATTCATATTTTAGCCATTTTCCTTCATACTACACTCTATTTTATTAATAGGATTTGAAGTTATCTAACAGATATTTCTTCCTTTTTATGAATCATATATCGTGGCTCTTCCAATTATTTTGTAAGTAGGAAAGAGGAAATGTCTCATAAGAATATATAAATCCCATAAAAGTGTCATAAGAATGCACAAAAATAACAAAAGAATCCTAGAACTCATGTGTTTGAGAGGAATTTTGGCCAAAGGAAAGTGGAAGCATCCTTAAAATCAAAACATGAACTGAGAACATGAGATATTTGGTGAATTTGGGAGGTTGGAAGATCCTCTGAAGGCATTGTTTTCTGACATTTAAATTCTTGGTAAGCTTCATAAACACATAGATAACAACCAACTGTGGCCAATCAACCAATGATATTTCCCAAATAACTGGTTGATCTCTTCAGTCTGTTTCCATCAGCTAGAGTGACACTGCAGACAGCTGCACATACATTAAATACTTTCCTCATATTACTTTTCCACTGCTGCAATTGCCACAGGGATGTTATTCACTCAGTAAAGGGAAGGGAGCTGGTCCACAAAATGTCAAGTGGGAAGAAAAACAGCTTGCAAAGCTGCTACTGTTAAGTGTTGGCCTCCCGTATGAAAGTGTTTGAAAACTTCTCACCTATGGAGTTTGGTATGTGTCATAATTACCACAGAAAGCAACAGAGAACAAGGAGAAAACTTTATATAAGGTATCCATGAACATAATGAGTTTTAATCTTTTCTCTCTGAGGTTAGATTGAATTACAGCATGAAAGGCTGACTGCAAACACTTGCTATTTGTGAGTAACTTAACTCATATGAAAAGTTCTTTACTTCTGCGTAACTCTCGGTTATGTTTTCCTCATGTCCATCCCATCTCCTCTCAGTGTTTAGACCACTTCTGATGGGTTTACCTTCAGCAGCAGTTGTTTCACAAAAAAGACCAGAAAGATATCTAAAGCATTTATTTTTGGCTGTGGACTGGATGACTCACTCAGTTTGTTATTATTTCTAAATTACATATTTAGTGACTGTTTTGTTCTCCAAATTTTTAGCTAAGTAAAAAGATTTGCCAAATTAAGTCTCTGAAATTATTTCTTTCTCTGAAATTCTGAACCAAGAACAAAGTGACATTTCCAGGGAGATACAGTACAAACTCAGAAATGAGCAGACGAGAGGAGGACTGCATGTATATAGCTCTAACTCCTTGTGTAATGCTCTTTGGAGTAAAATGTTGTACATTGTGAGTAAAAGAAGTAGAATTTAACTACATATCAATAAGCTGATAGCCTGCAATGTATATAGCTATCTCCTTTCCTGCATAGATCCTTGTTCACTTTTCTAACAAGAAAGATTATGTATACTGTACAGAGCACATTGTAAGCTACAGGCGAGGATATAAAACAATTGCTGTATAGACTCACGTGTATTTTTTCCCTTCTAGCAACCTCATGGGAGTCAATGTTAAAAAAACTGTCTTGTGTAGCTAAACGTTTATAACAGTACAAACCTAACATCTTCATAGCTTTCAAAAACACCAAGTGAACTTCATACCAGTGAAAGCAAGCTCACTGTTAAGTTCTATTTTTTGCTAGCGCACCTGCTGACCAAAGGGATTTGTACTAGCCCACCCATGCACACAGGTGCACTGTATGTCAGCCTCACTGGAACCATGGTTCATGCAAATTGCTCATAAAAAATCTCAGAAAGTGGAGCTGGTAAAGTCAAACCAGGTTGAACTTCAACTCTTGCACTGATCATTACTGGTCAAATTGCGTTAGGGCTGTCTTCAGGTGCAGAAAACCTGACCAAACCTTTACTGCAGAATTGAATCTGTGATCAGTCTTACAAACAAGCCTGGTGATAACTGCTCTTCCTTGCATCCCTGCTAGCACTAAGGTTCTTGATATCTTGGCACTCATTTATTGATCTCTAAGACATATCAGATAAGGACAGCAGCAACAGCAAAGGTTGTATTGATCAACAGCAGCAGAGACCACTAATGAACCCATGCAACACGCTGGTGCATCTTTTTTCCAGAGCTTTATTCTTGAATTATATATTTTCTGGAAAAAAAAAACAAGTCTGACACAGTACAATGACACCAGTGTTTGTCTTTCCTGTGATTTTAGTGGCCACTGGATTATATCCAATGGGAACAGTTTTCATTTTTTTCTAAAAAGAAATTGTACTGGCATTTTACATGTTTTTATTCTGAATACATTCCATGAGTGTCACTAGGCATTTGATAATGATAACGGACCAATGTTCTGAAGTAGTCTGAGAGTAGGGTGTGTTCTTAGTGATTTAAATATCTGATGTCATAGTGATAACAATGTACAAACACATAAAGGAATAAATAATTGAGTAAATACAAAAGAAAGCACTTAAAGAGGATGTTGGTGAAGGATGCAAATGGTATAAGGAAGGGTACTATGAAAAGAACAGTCTGTTTGCTTTCTAGGTAATGATGTGTGTGCATATCACAGAAGATGTTGTTTAAGGATTTTCATGTAGCTTCTATCCTTTGCTCTCCATTTCCATTATTCTGTTCTTGGCATGGAATTCCTCTCAGCCACCTTGACTCATCTATTCCTAGAAGTCTAGAGCAAGGTGGCCATCAGATTGTCCTCTCTCATCCTCAGGCACCTTCAGAAGCTGGCTCATCCCATCCAGATATAATTCCTGGGATTACATAAGATACTTTGGGGTGTACTTATAACTACCTGTTTCTTAATGTCTAAAAAGAGAAAATAGCTGGAAACACTTAAAGTTCTGCCAAAAATCGTGAGCTGTTCCTTTATGTTTCTATTCCTGTTTTTGTTGGTTTCTTTTTTCACCTAGTACCTATCTATGCTTATTTCACTGACATCTAAACGTGTAATTTTTTCTCCCTATCTAAAGTTGATTCCTTTTTTTTTTTTTTATTCTGTTTCATTTGAAGTGCTATGTGGGATTCTAGAGTTCAATTATTACTTTTTTAGCATGAAAATGAAAAGTGAAGACTTATGAATGATTCTGCAAACAGCTTTTAAAGTCTCCATCACCCAGCAAATGATAAGGTTTGGATTTATTTCATCTTTTTTCTTAAAGGAGGGAAGTCTTCGTTAGCTGAACACCAGGTATGCCTGGGCACTTACACAGGGAACACTGAAGGAGCAGCCGAGTGTGCAGCTGTGAGTGCCTGGGAGCCCAGGGAGGCAGGCAGCCTGGCAGCCTGCAGCACGGGCAGTAGGGATCTGGAGACAGAGGCAGCTCATGGAGCCAGGCAGGCTGCCAGGCCCTGACTGCCAGGCTGGGAACATACAAAATGACTTGATTCCCTTTCAAAGGTTTTGATGGGATTGACAGGTTCCTGTGAAATGTTCTGATTCCATTAAATTAGAACTTGATGATGACAAACCATTTTGCTGGCAGATTTCTGACTGATCAGCAATCTCAGCTTTGTCGCAGTGATATATCCTTTAGAATATATGCAGTTAAGACCAGAATTACTTGACTACACTCTTTAGTTCAATGCCAGTTCTGCTAACTTAGCAAAGGTTAGTTTGATGAGAATGCTACCCAAATCAGAGGTTACTTGGGACACCAACCATCATCTTCATTCTCTAGTTTATAAGTAAACAAGAGACAGCAGAATTTTTATTTATTTATTTTTTAATTGATGGTCAATACAAATAATACCTTTAAAAGTCGCAGGTTGTTTCTAAAAGCTGCATTACAGCTCTGAGTTATAAGCTGATGGTGCAGCCAGCTGTCCATCAAGAAGATATCCTGCTTTCTCTCAGTAGCTGCAGCTCCTCAACATACTCTGTGGGGGATCCATAGCCCATGCAGCCACAGCCTGAATCAGGTCAGTGAGCTGACGTATGGGCAAGCTGTTTGCTTTGATAGCATAATTTCTGCCAGATCAGCCAGCTGGGCCACCTCACTCCACAGTTCCCTGGGTGCAGGATTAGGAGCGAGGGACAGGCATGGCAGTAGAACATGGACTAGTAGCAACTGGAGTAACTAGCCACTAAAAATATGTCTTCAGTATGGCTCCAAACCTGCATGCACATGCAAATACTTCTGAAATTTCACTGTCACTGTCCAGAAAAATAAAATACTCTTTAGAAAAATTACTGGTAGTATAATTTTAAATAGTTGCAGCGTTCTTTATCTTTCATCTCTAGTAGTACAGTGGCACTACTTACAGTTCTTTTTCTTACAGTTCTCAAACTACAGAACTGTACGAACTACAGGTTCTTACAGTTTCTCAAATTAATGGCTATGATTGCAGCTGGGATGATTATTTATTATTAATACTGCATTTACTATCCCACTGAATTCTTTAAGACAATGGACTGTTAAGTAGTATGAGGCTGACTGAAGTGCCTCAACCATTTACAGGTTAGCAACTAAACGGCATTATATAATTTGAGTCAATTTCTCCCAAAGATTCCAGGGAGTGAACTCATCAGGATTACTCATTGTTAAAGGAGTGCCTCAGGGTTTAGTACTTTGACTTTATTATTTTTTCCTTTAGCTATTCAAAACCTTGGTTCATTTGTAGGAAATGTTAATTATCCTTTCTATGCTGATATCCCACTGCTGTTTTATAAGCAGAGCTTTGCTTGTACAACTTCAAAAGAAATCTTCAAACTCAATATTACCAAGTTTGAATATTATCTAATTAACCTCCCAGTCTGTCATGCCTTGTTGGTTATCATGAAATAATCACAGCCCCTCAGGTGTTGAAGCTCTAGATGCAGCTAAGTGCCTCTAATTCCCTAAGGGGGTGATTAGCTCATGATAACAATGCTCCCTTGAGTTGTTTTATTGCTTTTATAAAAAGACTTTATTGTGGGGGAAATGTTTATTTTTATGCAGGAAGAAGATGGAGCTGACAGTTGAGGCTGGTGAGTGACTGTAGCTGTTACTCCTGAGCTGTGGTGCAAACCTTGATACATGTGCTCATTTCTGATACTCCTCAGCCAATCACAATATACTGGCTGGTAATTAAGCTCCTGCTGAACTCACAGTGTGGAGAGAGAAAATAAATACTTCTGGTTCTGCCAGAGGTGAGCAGTTAAAACAAAACAAGACAGAGCAAAACAAAAGGTTCCTTCTGCTGCAGGGATCACAACCTCAAGAGTCTGAAGTACCTCAGTGCTGTGGAGTCACCGGATCAATGCCTGAGCATCATTTCCCAGCAAAACATGAAAAAAATTCAAGTCTGAAACATTTCTTTCAAAATCATTACAGTTAGCAAAATTTCTGAGCTTTAAAAACCCAACACAAACATTTCAATCAATAGGTTAATTGTAAGCCTATGACCATTGATTTGACATCTTAAGTTATCTAGACTTTCCTGACCCTGATGTCTAGATCTTTGGTCTTGGTTTTCCCAGAAAAGGTAGGCTGCAGAACATTGCTTTTACAGTGCCTCCCAGTACAAATCTTCATAAGAAATGTTGTGTCTTCCTGGCAAGTTGTCTATTCACTTTTCATGTAAATGAAATGACTTTTCATTTGAGTCTGAAGATGTGTACGTGAAATTTGCCTAATGACAAATAGACAGTAGCAGAATTGGTTCCTTAATGATGAAAGGCGAAAAAGAGTCCCTAACTGATGAAACAAGAGTTGAATTTTTTCCTTTTTCCTTGCATGTAATGACCACAGAGAAAAATAAGCCAATTTGCACAGCAAATACACAGTGAAGAGATATTTGTTGTAGTCAATGAGATAAAACTTTGTCAAGGATGGCTAATGTGGGCAGAATGTCTCATTCTAGGCGTCATTGTTATGGCTTTTACACCTAGAGCTAAATTTTCTTTTTTTCCACCTGTTTTTAATACAAAGAGTTCTTGTGAGGATTTCTAAATGCTAAGTTATTGACTTCTACATTCATCATTGGCATACACTCTCATCCTCATTTTGTGTTTTTGTTTTAGATCATCCTTTGTTCTTTTGTTATAGCAGATAGACGTCTAATATCTTCCCTCACAGAATGAATCTGCTGTTAAAAGACGGTCACTTTTCTGAAACAGATTTATGAAAGACTAAGCAGGGAGAGAGATCAGGTCTGGATTTATTCATAATCATTTGATCTACATGTATTATTGCATCTCAACAGTCATCTGTTAGCAACGTCATATCCATCAGATAAAATATACACAGAAACCTGCAAGATTTACTTTTCAGAGGCCAATACAACAAGCATCAGAGTTAGTGACCTTGCCAAGAGATTCATCACCCTTTAATAACCTTTTTCATATGTGGGATTACATATCTACATACAGTTTTGCATCTGTATATCCCAGAGTACATATTGACCATCCTTTTCAAATTCTGAGAAATCTTTCTTGCTGACTTTAGAAAAAATAATCCTTAGCATTTACCTTTCCAGAATCAGAAGTTTTGAAAACTGTTTCATCTTTGCCATCAGCATGCAATGTGCAAGGAACAAAAGCACCTAAGGACTGTTGTTTCCACAGCAAGTTGAATTGCATGTAGGCAAAGGTGAGAAAGTTCACACAATAGCTGAAATCTTGGCATACTTGTCCAAACAGCCCATAACCTCAAGGCTGGAATAAGAAAATCAGATTTTTGATTCAATATTCTTTTATTTATACAATTAACTGCAACTTTTCAGTGGTTTGGCATCAATGTTTGGGAAAAGAATGTTAAGCTTAAGAGATCGATTCAGTTGCACAGTACGTATATATTTCAACCCCTTCTGTGTCATCTTTTTACTTCCCACAAGTATACAAGCAGCACACTCACTCTCGAGGAAAAGATGAAAGTGGCTTGCCTTAACAATAAATATTTTTTGGCCTAAGATCACACTAACCAATCTGGCAATTTCATGACTTTGTTTTGGTGATATGTACAGAGTGGTATATTATTAGTATTGATTCAAAAATCTTAAAATGTCTTGGAGTATTAGTGGAAAAGGTAACACTAAAGAAACTCATACATAGCATGTAAGCACATTTTGTTTCCTAGGTAACAGCTTTTAGTGATGAGTCACATATAAAAAGCTACATATGGGAAGACATTTGCAATGTACAACTTCCACTGGTGAACAATGCTGCCAATTTTTGAACACTTATTTGGCATATCATTTCTTAACAATACAGGTAACTAAGTACAACATCGCCTTTGCAGAACACTCTTGTAATTTTCGCACTGGGGGTGATAACTGTGAAAAACATTTTCTCATTTTCATTGAAGTGAAAAGTTTCAAAGTAAATTGATGAGTAGGTTGTAGTGGAGAGAAAGCTCTAGATACTTCTCACAATCATTAGATAAGGCCTTATTACAGCACGGGCTTCCCCACCTGTAAAGGCAGAAACTGGCCAGCAGATCTTTCTGTTTAGTAGTCTGTAAATACATCCTGTGTAATCAACACTACACTTTTACCCTAGTAATTTAACCATTTGTCTTGTCATAAAAGACAAAACAGCCATTTGGAACAAATGAATATTGTATCATAAAAACAATGAAGGAACATGCTGGTCTAATAAATTACGTTGTACAATTTTATTTCACTTCACCATGAAGTTCTCATGGCAATGTCTCCATAAAAATTCACTTTCCTTCCCAACTATCACATTTAAGTTACTTTTCATGTCCTATTGTCAGAATTAAATATTTCAATTAGTAATTCTGATCCTTGTCACTTAATTTACAAGAGCGTTTTACAAAATTTTTTTCTGTATTTGTATGCAAGTTTGTGTATACATTTATGATTCTCCTCTATAAATGGAATAGTATGGCTAACATTAAAAACAGTATGCAGACATTTCTGTGATTTTTACTGAAATGAAAATATTGTCTCTTAATGAACCTTAATGAAACAGTACTTTACACATGGTGTGAAAAGTTGCCAAAAGGTGTAAAGCAATTATTATGACAAAAAGCATGAGTTTTGAAGAGCCATTTCTCTTGTGAAGATTGTGTGTCAGGAAGTAAAATGAAGAAGTCCTTGGGGAAAAAATTAATTTTAATAAGCTACTGTGCGTGCATTAAGACTGTGTAAATCTAGGCTACAAGTATACTTTGTAATGCCACAATCAACTAGAAACCTAACTTGAAATAGGAATCCTAAACATTTGTCTTGCCAGTCTGTGAACAAAACTGTTTCACTGTCAAATGATGGGAACTTCGTGCTGGAGATGACTCAAGTGAAGGTTCCTGCCATGCTCCCTTCGTGAAGGCACATGCTTCCTCCCTGACCTATATAATCACTCAGAGGAATCACAGGGCTGCTTTGCTTTCATTATTGCTGCCATATTCCTGAGGTGCTGTACATTGTCTGTCTTTTTGTCATGGTTTACCTCCAGGAAATGAAGATTGAAATAAACACAGATCCTTATTAAAATTAGGTAAAAAATAAGAAGAAAAGAAAAAACATTTCTAGAATTGCTGATGCTTTTTTCCTTAGCAAGCTGTGTCTTCTTTTCAGGCCTGTTACTGTGCAGCAACAGCAAAAATTTATTATAAGAAAAGGGACACAATTATTGGGTATGGAGTTACTAGGAGTTAACTGGTATGACTGTCATGTACCTGGCAGGTTAATGTATCCCCATTTGCTGATGCCTGAAGTGCCAGTCCATGGACTGTTAATTTGAAGAAGCTGCCATGCGTGAAGTTCAGCCCCGTCAACTAATTCAAACCTTGTGCACAGTTTGGTTCATTCAAAAAAAAAAATGTAATGAGGGAATTCTGACTAGAGAGTTTACTGGCATAATACTAATATTCTCTTTGTAAATGTATACTTCTCTACAAACCATTGGGCAATGGCAGAGTTGTTTCTTCTGAGGAACTTCTGTCTGTCTGTGGTTTTGGGTGTGTTCTTTATACAGTAGAAACTGTTCAATGGCTTTACACAGACAACAACAAAAAAAAGCACTCGGGTCCTTTCCTTTCTACAGCTGTGCAAGAGCAAGGTGTCTGCAATGTAACACATAGAAAGAGCACGTTGGAAATACCCAATAAATTTTCCAGTTTTGTTATCAACATCGGTTATTCAATAAGAGGAAGATTGAGTATTTAAAGTGGTTGAAAGCAAAGCACAAATTAAACAGTGACCAAAACCTGAAGCATTACAAAAAAACTTCAGCAATGGAAGTCATATTTCAGCACAAATCCAGCCATCCACTGGAAAGAGATCATTAAATTTTTTGAAAATTGTTATTCAGTTCCAATTGTCAACATATTGAGCCCTCCTATGTCGCGTATTTCTTCCTATATCTGCAAAAACCCTCCTTGCAAAACTTTAATCATTCCTCTCCTAGACTGCCAGGAAGAAATATTCCCTGATGTCTACTCATCTTCTGTATATTCAGTGGGACTGATAAATTCGGAAGTAAACCATAATGCAGTCCACTATAGTGATGAAAGGCCATACTACTAGGTCTAATCCAGCAGTAGATGGTCTTAAGTAAACACCATTTTTCTTGGGAGTTTCAGCAAGCAGATATTAAGGCACAAGGATCAGCATTAGGGAACATGCTTTCAATATTGCTCCTTCATCTTCTCAATTTACACAGCCCTTGACAAGTTCTGTCTGGAGTTCAGAGGTCCTTGAAGGCAGCTGGTCAAGTACATCCAGTTCATCACTAACACTGCTAGCCTCTAATTTTAGTGCTCAAATGCCACTTAAAAATTTGTGTTTTCTGGTCAGTGTCCTGCTACCAGCTTCATAAGGAAGATAATTTTTTGGTCTGTATTTAATTTCCACTATCTAGCTGCACTTATTCACTTTCCATTAATTCATTTTCTTTAGCTTTTTTCTCACTCTTATCCACTCATCTTGTATGTGTGACTAATTTTAATTACTGTGGCATTCCCAGCTGGGAAGCTAACGGAGGCTTGATATTGCTTTGGATTGGTGCCCAAAAGGGCTGCGATCTCATTGGCCGCTTGTGTATTTTCAAATAAGACAACAGAGCATTAGCAATAATGTAAAGCAAACCCATCTGAGGAAGGCAATAAATTGGAGGGGAAGAGCGCTCCACACTTTTCTCACTTAGAGCGCACGCAGAATGAGAAGGCTTCATCTACTCTCCATCTGATGGGGGCAGTTCAGGAAGTGGGACAAATTCAGCCTGGTCCATGACCAGGCTCTGCACAGCCACACCTTCACATGGCTGCAGTGTTACAAAGTCCAGTTTTTGGTTACTCTGCAAGGGTCTTAGCTGCCCTATATCATGGGATGTTGGATCCTTCCAGGGTGGCACTTCTGTGGATGCTGTCTCTGCCTCAAAAAGGCCATCTGACTGCTGTTGCAAAGGAGGTGAGCTACTTCACAGAGCAGAGAAGGCTTGTTAGGCAAATGATTGACTTGAATGGGCATAGTCTACCCTACCAGCAGGGGAAATGGGATATAAATCTGGAGTTCACCTCAAAGGAGAAAGACCTCAGAGTAGCATCTGAACCTAAAAATATCGGTTTTATTTATCTTAGCATATTTCTCAGACATTCCAATAGATACTTCACATAAAGAGCAGGAAATGGCTCTGAGGCACAATGTCCTCAGAGAAAAGTGGGAAAGAAATTTGAACCTCATCTGCGCACAAGAAGTACTTGAAATCATGAGAACTAAAACATGCACATGGAGAAAAATAGAATGTATAAGAGCATTTTCACTACAGTAAAGTGCAGAGGACTTCTGGATATGTAAGACTTCTAGGTTTGGAATAGCTGGGAAACAGGCAGATGAGGTAGCGTGTGATCAGCATGTCCCAGATTGCCGATGTCATTGCTACTCTCCTACAAAAATAACTAACTTGTGGCCCTTGTGAGTCTGAATTAAATGTAATATATATATGAATTGAAATAAACTCTATGGAACACTTTCCTGTCAATTAACTCACTGGCAGCAGCAATGGTGATTACTTATGTAACTATCTCAGCTGCTCACACAAGAGTGATGATTTTTGTGGAAAAGGTTTCAGTGTGTTTGTCTCCTAGTCAAGATACTCACCAATGTTACTACATATGTTCACTTCTTTAAGGCAAAGTTCCTAATGGCTAGACCTAAAGTCAAAATGAAGCTTTGAGCATCCTCTCTTTTTACCCCCTAAGATGCTCAAAACCTGTGAGATTACCTGTGAGATAAAATTGTAAATATCAGCATTGTATCCAGCAGAATTTCCTGGATGATTGCTGTTCTGCTGCTGACCATGGCCAATTGCAGCTTGGTGCTACACAGCCTGACAGTTCTTTCATAAATGATTCTACATTCACTTTGTCCTCAGAGTATCATCTATTAGACTGTTAGATCAAATCTAATGAATCAGACTGAAAAAAAAATCTGCCTGAAGTGGTCCTCCCAAAAGCTCAGTGGTTTCAGTAGTCATTTGCCATGTGGGAAAAAATACTTGGTTTTGTCTAAGGAGAGGTAAGTCTACATTTCCCAACGCACTTTCATAACCACTAGATCGTCAGGTATTTTTAGGTGAAATATTCATCAGAACAATCTTCTCCATCCTTAATATCAGCCTGTAACATCCTTGGGCACTTTGTGTCCTAACCACTAAGTCACGCACACATGAAGTCCCACTTTCTCAGGCTCCAAGAATATATAACTAGTCTACACAGAATCAAAATGCTCCTCTGCTCTCTGTCATAGCTTGATTAATATGTGCTTTCTAAGGACATGATGTGAATTTAAATTACGAATGCCAAGGTTAAAAAAAAAAGTGTATGTCACTATTGTTTGCTATGATGTTCTGAAAGAGAAAATTATCTTAATTTCTGAGGGCGTATATAGCTAGAAAAAGTTCAGAAAAATGACTTTGGCATGAATGAATGAATTGGCGTCTTCTATCAATAGTGTTAAGTATATGATGAATGCATACTCTGAAACACTGTTGCCATCCTTCTTCACCATCTGCCTGAAGGAGTGTTAAATACAGAGCTTTTGCAAGTGGCCCATGTCCTAAGAGACTGCTAGATAGCATGGACAAAAAATCTCCATGCAAATTCATACACCAGTGCATCCACTGCTGTCATCACAGTTCTATAGGCATGAAAAATCACTCATGAGAGGACTGGCTGGAGCATGATTTCGTCATTGAAAAGGAGTTAATTTAGTTCAGATATCAGTTTTATATACTCTGAAGTATATAAAATTTTCCTTTATAAATAGCTGACAAACCTTCATTCTTAGCAAAAAATAACAAATTTCAGCAGAAAATAAATTATAAGGTACAACAGGATAAATCACAGATCTTAATTTAGGGTGCACCTTAAAATGACCACTATGTGGGGAGGCTTTCCACTCAAAGAAAGGGGTAAAATTTGACAGAAAAACAAAACAAAACAAAACAAAAACAGTGTAATTTATTAGCAGTCAGTCCTCTAGTGTCATATAACAAGATGTTCAACAGATGAAGTTGTCATAGAACAATTTGAGTTTACATGTGTCAAATTGCACATGTAACTGCAGAATTCCTCCTCCCATAGCAGAGTGGTCCCCAGAATAGAATTGATTTTATTTTTAGAGAAAATTCTTAAGTTTGATCATTCTGTGTTGGAAATATGAAAATGGAAATTGATAAGCACTGTATTAAAACTATTAATAATTAATGAAGTATTGTTTCAGGGGAAAGTAGATATGACTTTTTTGGTTGGTTCAGATGCTGTGAAGTGTAGTTAGTTCTTAACAAGAAACAGTGATCTCGGAATAAATGAGGGCTGTCTTCATCAGTTGTATTTAATACTGAAACTGTTGAATGATATGGTCCATACAGAGAACTGCTGAGTACAATAAAAACTAATTTTGTCCCTACAGAGAGGATAGGAAAAAGTCGACGAGTTTCTATTTGATCTGATCGATGTTTTTTATATGTAGCCTGATTTCTTCATGAAAGGAAAAGGGAAGCAGGGCTTCAGGTGATATATAAGCATCACAAGCGTCCTAACCAACAAATACTTTGAGAACACAGCAAAAACCTAGAGAGATTTTATCACTTCAATGTCACTCGTAGTATTATTGTTGATTACTATCAATCAAGTGTTACTGACTGTTGATTATCACAGAACAACTATTATTGAAATACAGATGAGGGAATGAATTTGGAAGTCTGTTTTCTTTTTCCATGCTGAATACCCAGACACTAAATATTGTGGGAATTAATCGTTATGGTAATATTTTTTTGGTTTATTTCTCATCCTGTTTATTTTAGAGGCAAAATTCTGTATTTCATGCCTATTGGTTAAGCAATATTAAGAGGACCCTGATCCAAGAGTTTAAATGATTTTATTATTATTATTATTATTCACATTCTCATTTTTTGTTGCTTTTTACACTAGCTTCTTAGGCTTTTGGCCCAGGAAGCCAAAGTTGCCTACGTGGGATGATTCTATTTAAAATTTCACAGTCAGTTGGCTAAGGGCTTCTGTTGCTTTTCGTCTGGATGTTCTGCTCCCACTGAATATCCAAAATAATTGTGCACAGTCACCTTGAGTACTCTTTTGCTCCACAGAGTTAAATGGTTCCATTCCAATTACAGTAGATTTTCAAAGTAAATAAATCCTTATTTGAAAATCTGTTAGAAGTAAAATAGAAATTGTTGAAGAAATGCTATAAAATGCAACAGCGTGTTTCAAAAAGCCTGCAAAAAGATTATACTTATCTGCAATAGTCATAAATTAATTTCTGAAATGCTTGTTTTCTTTTAGTCAACTTAAATTCTGCAAATCATATTAAATGCTGTGTATTTTGTATACTTATATCTCCTTAGGTTTGTGAGCCTCATTTTTCCCATTGCAGGAACCTATTTTACACAGCCTGAACCCTCTCAGATTCAGAATTGTCTCTGCTATTGTGTACTGGTGTAACTGAAAGAACATCAGGATTTGTTGTGTAAATGTGAGAACATGCCATCTGTTTGGCAATGGGAAGCTGAAAACTGAGGGAAAACATTAGAGGTGTTAGAATACCTACCAGCTGGAAACTGAGGGAAAACATAAGAAGAAATAAAATATCTGCCAGTTGGAAAACAGAATGGTACAGCTGGTTGCAAAATGCCAGTTTAAGGGGTGCAAACTCGGGAGGCAAGACGCAGAAAGACATGCTAGGAAAAAGTTGCTAAAGACAGCCTTGAACTAGAAAGTTAGTAGATGTGAAGAAATTGCTGGGGAAGGTGATCTTGAAAGTGTTTCTTATTGTGGTGTAGATATCACTGCTCTGTCACATTATATGTCTGTGATTTTTTCACCTCCAGACAAAAGCGTGGAGAAAATGGTATTAAGGGAAGGAACAAAATAATTTCAGTAGGAAAAATTACAGATTCATTGTGAATTCTGTAGTGATCTCTGTGTGGTTCTGTAATTAATAACTTCAGAAGCACAGATAAACACTCTACTGCTCCTGTTTATTTGATGATCTTGATTAATTAAAATGCAAGTTTCCTTTAAAAACTCAAGACTGCCTTTAATTATATTAGTAAGTGTGGTACTTTGTTCTTCGGTAACATTACACAGTGCATGCAGCTAGTTTTGCTGATTGAAGAGGTTTAAAAAATAAGACAGGCTGTGTGGACATTTAGTAGCTGACTACAGCAAAATTGGTTAATGACTAGTATCATCTAAATGAGGCAGCAAGCTGAAAGACTCATAATCTCTCCCCATGCACAAATTTTAATTAAATAATTATAATGTCCTTGTTGTAATTATTTATCAGTAACTATGCTCCTGAGTATTGTCTCTTTTGCTTTCATCTGTTCTGTCAGCTCAGCTGTACAATAAAAAAATCAGTTTCAAAATCTGGTATGATTAATTCTTATTACCGAGGGCTCTATTCTGCTGCCATTATTCAACCTGATTAGTACTTTACTGCACAATTAGTCACATTGAATTCAGCGTTTCTCTGTGTGCAATAAGGTGCTGCTCAATGCAGCAACAGAATTGGACCCCAACTAACAACAGGTTTGGAACTCATGGTCCAAAAGTTCAGCTGGTTCACGTTTTCATCTTTTGGATGAGATGCCAATCAGGAAAACTAATTCCCATGAAGGCTTTGGGTGCTTCTGAGTTTAGTTCAAACACCAGCTGTGTGTCCTTTTGTGTAGGGATATTGAATCTATAACTCCTTGCTGAAGTGCAGGTTCCATGCACATGAGCAGGACTCACTCTTCTTAAAATTATCTGTCATTCCTATAGCTTCTTGTTTTGAGCAACAACCTGGTTGGTGGAGCACTTGCTGAAGATGTGGAAGATCTGAATTCAGTACTGCCCTCACCCTAGCAGGGAGCATAAACCATTTTTCCACGTTACAGGAGACTGTTCTGAGTTATAATAGCTCTGGAAGTGGGCTCCCATGCTATTTATCACCAGTGGAAATTGCCTTCAGCCACACAAGTACAAACTCAGGTAAAATTCCCTTGTAGGTGTCTGTTGCCTCAGTTTAAACTCTAGTTTCTTGACAGCTCAGCAGCCAGAATGTAAGATTGCAATTTTAAATAAAACTTAAACAATTTCTTGTTATTAGACTGTTTTAACAGGTAAACTGCCTTCACACATAAGAGTGCGTGAACTCTCTCATCCCAAACACAGGGATGTGACACCAATACAGAAGAAATAGCTTGAATAACATTAAGAAGAAAAGAATGGACCTTGAGTATTTCAACAATTTATTCTTAAAGCTGCCAGCAACCTGGAAACATCAGCATAAGAAAGTTGTATGTATTACATAAAGAAAAAGAACAATACAATAACTGCAGGACAAAATACAGTATCATGCATTATAACCAACTGCGATCCTGCTGCCTCTAGCCATGCAGCTAGGTGGCTTCAGAAACTGCATTGCCTTAGCCAGGTTGGTTTGCCTGTGTGGCATTTTGTTACTAGCCTGAAAACCCCAGAATAAGCAATAATGGAGGCAGAATCAAAGGAAACTTAGTGCTATGAGGTACTGCTTGAACCAGCAATTACATTTTTCAACAAAATCCATCACTTTGCTGATGTATGTGTCACAGAAATCTTGTTATGTTTGGGATGAAATTTCTGGGTCAGTGAAGGGAAAGGTCAGGAGAGCAGGCTCTTGGTTTCCACACATGGATGAGTTAGGACACAACCTTGATAGAGAAGCAACTCACGTTTAGGCAAAATCCCAATCAACATGCAGAATCATACTTATCTACCAATGAATATTTTGATGACTATTATAAAGCTGTTGAACAGACAGTATACTAGACATTAATGAATAGATTTACGGTGTGATTAGTATGAGGTCAAATATAGACATACAGAGAATAGCACAATAATGTGAAAGACTAATGGGTAAAACACATCAAAATTGGAATAGAATAGTTTATATAGAATCGTTCTCTGCAGTAGATGTGCTGCTTTTTCTTCAAGGTTGAATTTTCTTAAAAGCAACTTTCCAAATATGAAAATTCAGTTCAGTTTCTGAATATTGAATTTGTTAGGATAAATAAAAAACTAACAAATCTGGATTCCTGGGGAAAATTACATTTGAATATTAAAATACATATGTAAGAAGGATGTACTTACAGAAAGAAAGAAAAAAAAAAAGAGAGAGTAAGTAGTTATATGCAACTATTCTTAAATAACAAAAGATCTTACTGAATAAATAAGGATGAAATTTTCTCAAATAGGTAGACTAGCTATTTGTTACCAACACTACCTCTTCTATTGTGTGTGTTTGTGTGCGTGTCTGTGCTTGTGTTTAGAGACTTGACAAGTTGTTGCTGTACTTCTGGAAATTTAAGTGAGTAAATGTGAATATCTCAGTATTCTACTTTCTAAATAGAGGGTATTGGAATACCTAAAGCCATATTTTTGTAGTGTTCAGTTAAGAGATATTATAAAATATTATGAAACCTTATTCAAGGATGTGCAGTTCACAGTGAGAACAGCCTGGAAAAGTGAATTTCTTAGAAATGCTGTGTAAGACATGATTTCATAGAGTCATATAATGGCTTGGGTTGGAAGGCTGATTTTTCATAGCCTCCTTGTTGTAGTCTCACGTGCCTGACTTAAAAGAGCAGGAGCAAGTAGTAGTCCTCCAGCCTTACCAGGGATGGCAGCCTCTTCTTGATGTCATGAATGTGAGCCCCTAACCGGCAGCAAACACCCCTAGAGAGATTGTCCAGGTGGCAAACACATGCTCCAGAGCTTCCCAGCAAGGAGTTCCCAATTACTAACACTCCTTATCTTTTTTATTGGCACTGGTTCTAATATGGGTGCGTGGTTGGACCAAATTAACGTGGTTGTCCCTTCCTGAGTCTTCACTGTTACCCATGCCCTCTCCTCTTACCAACTCCAGAGACTCACATCTGTTGCTTAGGGGCACTTCAGGGGCAAGGAAGAGGCTCCTCTTTCTGCTCCGAGCAGAGACCAGAGTCCGGTCTCCCTCATCTTGTACTATTGCAGTCTGTCTCCTCAAGGTTGGAAGCTAACTTAGTTTCTTTCCCTTGTGGGGACCTAAGGGCAGGGCTGTTGATCCGTGTCACTGCACAATATCATGCATCAATCTCTCTCTCAGATTCCTGAATACTACACTGCCTGGTGATTTCCTCACACAACCTGCTCAAAAAGTTCATCAAGCTGGGCACACTTGCACCCATGACACCCCCATCTGCCCTCAGACCCTTGGGGGACTTCCAGATTCTGGAGTTCCCTTCCACTGAAGGTTTATTTACACACCACGCTGTTTCCCTGCTCTGTTTACCACTCTCCCTGGGGCTGCCTTTGTACATGTTTTGCCTTTGGGGGGTGTTATGCCACCGCTCCCAGCCCCATCCACACCTCGTCAGCTGCTCTCTAGAGCGCTGGGGGCTCCTGGCAGCTCTGGGCAGCTCTCTCCATGCCCTGGGGGTTCCTCTACTTCAGGACCACCTTCACACAATGTGATCCCCCACTCTGCTGCAGAACTCACCTGCACCACAGCTGATTGCTTCAGAGAGCCGATTTTGTGCAGAAAATATTGAAGAATATGTCTTTATTCAGAATGTCTTGTGACAGGTGTAGATGGATTTGTATAAATACCACTTACAAAATTTCCTTTAGTGAAGAATTTACCAGTGAATATACAACAATCAAATGGAGTAGAAGTTTCTCATCTTTGGTCATAATACATAAACTCGGGAGAAAAGGGTTCATTCCTAAGCTGTACACAAATATTGATCAGGGAAGGGAGGGCAGGATAGCTAACCAAATGGAGGCATGGCTTACACTCTGACAAAGACAACATTCGCAGACAGCTCCACAGGTGGAACCTGGTGCCACCTGGGATCCTGCACACATTTCCTGTTGCTGGTGCTTCTTGCTGGAGATGACATGGACAGAGAAGATCCGTTACCTCCAAGTGGTGTTTGTATTTGCAGTGCCCCACATTCTGGCTGGTATTTACCTGACTGATAGACACCAGTGTCAGCGATGTCCCTTAGCATCTGCTGCATTTCCTGCTTAACACTCCTCTTGAGAAAGTCCACATTATGCAAAGTGAAAAATAGATATCAATCTTGTTATAAGCAGTTAGGCTTCTCACAAGGAAAAAATCATTTTTGCACAGACTGAATACTTATTTTCAATGAAAAGTTTTTTAAAAAGGCTAATAGTCAAATCAAATTAAAAGAGTAAGAAATTCTTTAACTGTATCAGGAAGAACACACTAAATAATGTCTAGGTCAACTGGACCACTAAAGTTGTAATTAAAAAGGATGAAGAGATTGTGGAGAAATTACATGAATTCTTTGTAATCAGTCTTCACTAATGAGGATGAGGCAGACATTCCGAACTCAAGGTTAATTTTTACAGATGAAGCATTTTCAGAGAGAGTGGCCTCTGAAGATGAGGCATTAGAGAAACTAGATAAAGTTAATGGCAGAAAATCCCTGGGGCTGGATAGTATTCATCTGAGAGTTTTAAAAGGGAAAAACAAAAAGTAGCCGAACTGCTAACTAAAATACATAATATACCTCTAATAGCAGAAGCCATTCCCAAGGATTGGTTTTTGTCTAAAGAAAGAAAAAAGGATGACCTTGGGAATTATAGAAAAGGGAATAGTGCTTTAGTACCACTGAAATTGTCCAAAACCATTTCCATAACCACCCATTAAAGGACATTTTAAAACTACCTGAGTACTAGTGCTATAAATATATGATACATTTTTAAATTGGTCTTTGTGGCTTCTATGGGTATAATTTTTGTTTTCCAACCTTACAGAATTCCAGGAAGCCACAGAGATGTAGCTAAGAATACAAGTGGATACAATTTACCTTGACTTCCAAAAAGCTTCCGACGATGTCCCTTACTAAAGACTATTTCCAAACACTAACAACAGCAGAGAGAGAACAAAAAAATTGTCCTCTATCAAAAATGTGGTTTGGGAATGCATGTGTTTTGTGAGTACTCCTCATAGCAAGCTGTCCAGAGGACTCAAGATTTAACATAAAGCAAATTCATAAATGATCTGCAAGGAGGGGTGGTCAATTTTCACAGGCAATCTATCGATATTGCAATCACTTAAAAAAAGCGCAACTGCAATACTTGTGGCAATCTGTGGGACAGCCTAGCACTTCCCAGTTGGACCTCTGAGCCATGGGGCACAGACATTTTTGGAGAGTATGAGGTAATTAGTCTTCAGCGCTTACGGTGGGATGTGCTACACAGAAGTGCAGCAGAGCTGCTGAAGAGCTCATGTTTAAAAATAAAAAGCAACATGTGAGACTAAAATCAATGAAGAAGGGCAAAAGTCACTTTCTAATGTGTAGAAATAGGATTGTCCCAAAACAGGAGGCAAAAATACCAGGAAACTTCTTCAAGCCAAGCATTTGCATTTTACCTAACTACTGCAGCTAGTTGAAGGCTCTTTGACCCTGGCCTTTCTTTCATGAAAGAAGTAACAATTTTTGGAGACATTTTAGCATTATGAATAATAAAGATAGACATAAATCATTAGTGATAATATACAATGAATGACTTGACCGAAAATATTTCAGAAAATCTGTATCCCAAGTTCTCTCATCATCTACGATCACCTGTGAAGGAAGCAGATTGCTGCCAAAAAGTGGGTTCCATCTAAATCCAGCACTTTATGCATTTTTTTTCTTTAGCAGAGCTATAAATAAGTTTTGGCAGGCACTAACTTGCTTACTGAATCACAGTTAAAATTGGGAACGCTGTTTAGTAAAGTAATAACTACAGTTCCCACAATGATTATTGACAAGAGTAGGGATAGAGCAATATAGCTTTTGACATCCTAACAACTTCAGTGTTGACAAAAAGTGGATCTTTATAGCTTCAGCTAATGTTTAAAAGGAAGAATTGTGGCTTTGCTACATTTATGGACTATTCTTTCTGTTGCTGAGCTGACAAGATATAGACAACTATGCTTTAAATTGCCATTGTAGCTATACAACTAATGAGGTGCTTCTACTTTCCAAGAGGGGAGATAAAATTAAACTAAATTAGTTCTTAATGTAACTGTATTATATTAGGGCTTTTACTTGTTTGGCCGTTTTTGTTAAAGGCATGATTTCTTCATAATTGTGACCAAATATGCCAGTGAAAGTTTCTAGGGCACATCATTATAGACCAGGCCAGAATGACTTTTTCATTTACATGTTAATGGAGTCAGCTTCACGTAAAGTTAATTGAAGAACATGCATAAAGATTTGTTTGCTCTGTGGACAGATGCAATAGAAAAACCTGTTTAAAGCCGTACACTGGGGTATGAATATTGATGTGAATGGGAAAGTAAATTACTATGGGAAAGTCATTTTTATTTCATATGCAATATAGTTTGAATTCCATGGAGGGAAAAACATATATGCAGTTTCATACATTACTTAGTTTCAAATAAGACACAGCAGTGATTTAAAAACTAATATACTCTTTGTTTCCCTATTGTGTTTCCTGCAGCATTTTTATATTTCTAGTTCTAAATTGGTGATTCTCAACTGTCAAGGTGAACATCCTTGAGGGGTGTGCAGTATATCCTTAAAGACTGAAGAGTTTGTTGTGTGGCATGTCCTTTTCCCTTCCATTTTCTCCGTGTCCTCTTTTGAAGCCATGTGAAAGCAGAATGTTTCCTTTGAGGAATCACAGGCAAAGATTTCCTGGATCTTGAGGTGGGAGGATGCTTTCCTGTCAGCTTCTTGGCCACAGCCCACTGATAGAAAGATTTGCCGTGAGCATTACACACATGCAGATGGAGAGGACTGTCTAAAGGCTGAGGCTGAAGGAATTTGATGCAGGCTGGAGAAGTATGAGCATTCATCCATTTGAGGGCATGGATCTGGGAAAAAAGTCTGACCAAAACATTTAAGTGAACAAAAGAGGGGCACAAAACTAACTAACTTCCTTTCAGACAGCTTTCTTGTAATTGGACAGACCAGGACTCAATTCATTTGTCTAAATACTAGTATTAGCATTTAATAACATCTTCATTATCCTATTTTAACCTGTGTTTCCTTCAGCTGTCATTGAAGGCGGACACAGATCTCTTTCACACATCCTATATTGCATTTGCCACCCTCATCTCAATATCTGAGATACTCTGGGACATCTAAAATGGCAGTAGACACCTATGTTTCAAAAATAAGTTGAGATTTCAAGATGAGATTCCGTTTGAGATAAGGCACCTGGATATAGGTGTCTACATATAGCTGTTGACACATGACCTGAATGCCTAAATCCCAGTAATAGACCATGAGATTCAACTCAATTGTCAAAACAGAGTGCCATTTGAGATACCCTGGGGATATCTGAGACATCCACATAGAGATGGCAGACATGACACAGACGTGAGACCTTTAGGAGTAGAAGCTGGAGGACAGGTGGGACTCCTTATGTATCAGAAATGCCAACACAGAATTTGTTTAGGCAAGTGAACAGTGAATACTGTTTAGTATTCAGTGAATACTGAAACAATGAAGTTTTTCTAAAAGATCATTTCAGCATTCTCACAGAAAATTGTTTTATAACATTTTTATGTACAATATTCTTCCACTTAAAAAAAATAACGTTACTACTCAGTAATACTACAGATATGTTCGGAAAGAAACGGAAAGAAATCAGGGCATGTGAGAAAGTGAGGCAGAAGTGCAACACCATACATGCCTGGGGAGAATTTTGAGTGAACTGAAATGAGTCCCTGGCAAACAAAGAGTGAGCAAACTGTGATTATGTTCTTTGTTCTTTAGCTGTATAATCTGCAAGAAGAAGAAGAAATAGTGCAACGTAGAAGTGCCAAGGCAAACCATACATAACACAAGAATCACCATGGGCATAAGAGAAAATTTTGTGTTACTGTTGAGCCACTATGGTTGAATTTTAGGTCTCCTTCTTCCCCGGCCACAGCCATATGCTTCTGCTACTTTCTGACCCTGTCTCTGGGACTTATCTGATCACATGAAAAAAAAAAAAAAGATTTAGGGAGCTAAATCAGCAGAAAACTGAAACCTGCAAAAAGAATAACGGCAACTAAATAACTAAACTTTTTTCTGACAATTTCGAGAACTGAATCAGTTCATCATGGAGTCAGGCAAGTGTCAAATCCAGAACAAAGATATAAGATTGGAAGAACGATTAAAGTTAGACACTTTTTGTGTCAGCTAATTTTTAGATTGACTTAAATGTAATATAACACGTTATATTGCATATACGTAATGTTACGTATGTTATATATTACATATATGTAACATGCTACATATGTTACATATGTGTAAATATAACATGTATGTTATGTGTATAACATAAGCCTGTTCTCAGGTGGATGAATCTGCTGGTTTTAAAGGAATTCTGGATCACTGTAATGTCAACAATATGGGTTAAGATAGATTTTTCTTTTCCAGTGGAAACATACCTTGAATAATACAAAAATAATTAATGGTATTTGTTTTCCTCTCACAGATTTTTAATGTATGGTATTTTGTGGAAGCTGCTTAAATCCTGGGTTATAGGATTGCCAAAGCATGTAAGTGGTAGAGAGACAAGACGAGGGGGCCAAACCCGAAGCCCAGGCTCTGCAGCGCTCCCTTTGTAATGGAGCTCCCTCATCTAGCGAGAGAGCTGCCTCAGAGGTATGTGGAATGTGTCTGTCACTAACTTGCTTTTATTCTGAACAGCTGAAAAGGCCACAGAAAACTCTATACACGAATAAGCAGATAGGTCTTCACATGCGTAATGAAGCTGTGCCTGCATGTGTGTGGGGGTTGCATGTGTATTCAATTTATCATGCTGCTTCTTCACACTAATGTAAAGTTGAACTTCACGTATTTGTTACACTTTGCACTGCTAGCAAATTTGTACCTTATAAATTGCTATGGATTCTCTTTTGAATGTTTATTTCATTTAGCACACAGATCTAATAAGACTGAGTCAACAGGCTCAGGGCTGCTAATCCAGCCCTGTCAGATATGATGTTCTACAAACAGGGTGTCTGGTTTCTTTGGATAGAAGCTGGATTTGCTGGATACCAACAGTTTGGTTGCTTTATACAACCTCCTAACAGCTGAAAGAAATTCGAAACAGTAAGTAACCTTTTATTGAGGGCAGACAAAGATTAAAATTGCAGAAAGGAAAAAAGAAACAAGATTAAGAATATGCTGTTTAAGATTTTGAATACTAGCACTCTAATGTAAATTTAGGTCTGTAATACAACTACATTGACTGTTTTTTTCTGTCCCTGTAAATACTGGGGTTGCACTGGGATCTTCTGGATATTCCCATCAACTCAACTAATTTAGGCACATTGAATAGCTGTCTGGAGGTGTCAGTATCTCTTTGTAGAGGCTCCTGGGAACTCAGCTCCTGAACTTAGGTGCTGTGTCACACCTCAGTTAGATGACTGAGACAGTCTTAAACAGAAGGTGTAAAACTCCTTTCTGCTGTCAGGCAGCGAACCATTTGAAAACACACATACTCACAGATCATCAGAAAGTGAAATGGAGAACTGGGGTCATTGTAAAGCATGCCTTCTTGAGCATTTGCATCCAAACAACAGACTTTCTGATGACATAGAAAAAACATCCTTCTTTCATTGGACTATATAAAATTGATAGAAAGAAATTAGCAGTAAAGAGTGTTCAGATCAGGATTTAGCCTCCTGGGGATAACAAAGTAGACCCTGAAAGATACACAACAGCATTTCAGCAATTGGGTACCATGCTTTGCTAGGTTGCTTAAGACATTACAAGTACCCGTGTACGCCGTTAAAGCTATTCCAGTGTGGCGTAGATTGAGCAAGCTGAGGTCGTAATATGTCAGCTGGAGAATATTAGGGAAAAATGTTCCTTCAATTTCTGCTTAATGTTCTGATGAAAATAAAGAAGCCAGTCACTTGTACTGTGGATATGTTTACTTACAGTACTTTATAATCGCCCTTTCTTGACTTGCACAGGCTCCTATAAAACCTGTTGCCATTTCCAATTCTTGGATTTCTTAAAGACTTTTCAGAAAGATGTGCTTTGTTTCTACTATGTTTCTTCTGCAAAAAAAAAAAAAAAAAAAAAGGAAAAAGAAAAGTAGGAATTAACTATAGCTGTATGTTACTGTAGTTGTTTGGGGCTTTTATTTTTATAATGAAACTATGTTAGAAGGAAAAATTATATAAATACATAAGCCACGTTTGGCAGTGGTCTACATAAAAGTTTTATGGAGACAAAACCCTATAGGGTTCTTTTAAAAATAATTATTCCAGTATGCAAATTAGAATTGTGCATTATTCATTTTTTTGTCAAACAATTTTCATTTGCTTTGCTGCTCTTACAATAAAAATCTGCCAACAGGGTTTCCTCTTAACTCATCTAAGGAAGCCTGTGAAGAACACTCCATATTTAACTCTCTTTTAGATCACTGTGGCTTGAGAATACTTTTAATCTCTTTTCCATTTATAACTGTACTGCTTGACCTTTCTGCAGCAAGGTGTCTTGTATATAAAATGTCAAAGAGAGGATTATAGACATGGGACAAAGATATAGTTTAATTAAAAAAAGTCCTGTGAGACTGAAAAAGGTTACTGGCCCAGATCACAAATATTTAATGCCAGATTACTATTTATGATGTTAAAATAACAAAAAGGGGTTTATGGGTAACTTGTAATTGACCAACCTTTACAGGTGCATATGATAATATTAAGCTTCAAGTAATAACTTTCATATTAGCTTAGAAATTAGTTTTAAAAAATTTAAGAAATAGCTCCTTAATGTTTCCTATGTGTTAGAGAACTATTTTTACAAAATGAAATAAGTTAATGGTTTAAAGTTTGTTTCTAACTCAAAATGGTACAATGGGAGAGCATAAAATAAAGTATGTGATTTTGTAATATATTCATGTGTTCATTAGTTTATGTCTCTGACATTTAGGCACAGATAGGATAATGATGCCAGGCTGTTGGTTGCCCTGGAGTGGAGACCTTGGGCACCAGTGTTACAAGTGTCCATGTAAAATAGTTGTAAGTAGCTCACAGATAAATTCCCAGTCACTGTATTATCAAGTTATTGTCATATGGGTCAATTAATATTGATTTAAAGCACTATTTACTACTGAGCAGTTTACACAGCTCTCAGCCCGCTTGTTGACTATGGTTATTTCATTTTTATCAGCTTACCTCTCTCGCGTGCCATCCAAACATAATAGATCGCTATGAGGCAGGATGCATAGCAGCTGGGCATTGTAGTACTCAGTGTTTTGGCCCCTTTGCCCATTTTGAGGGTCTAACCTGAAATGCCTGCGCAATGTATAACAAAATTGGAGGTTTATTTTATTACTACAGACATCCAGATTTTAAATCAATGTAGGCTGTTAGTGCTCAGTTAAGGGTTTATCAGGTTAGATAATGACCTGTAAATGAACGCCATGTTGTTTTTATATTCAGAATTATTCAGTATGTTTTAAGCTTTTAACAAATATTTTGTGTAAGTAGAACTCGCTAGTATAACTATTTACTTTTCTTGATTGTTGCACTGTTTTAAAACATGTACAATTCCTCATTTCTAACAAACATACTACAGTCACATAGTCTGGCCCTTTCCTCATCCCTTTTCTACATCCTCATATACGCTTTTCTGAAGGAAAACAAAGTGTTCAGATGTTTTATGAGGAAGAAATACATTTAGTACCACCAACTACAGTGATCCCGTGAGTTATGTCAAATCCAGCTTATGCTGTCAGTTTTGTCACCCGTGGGATCCTCATGATGTCACCATTTCCCATCCTGTGAGAAATGGCCATGCTGTAAACTTGACAGGTACAGGCCTCATGTTGACTTTATTGTTTGCAGGCTTCAACTTTTACTTTGTCTACTGATCTGAAAGGGAATAACAGAAAGACCCATCATAATCTGACATCAGTGTTACTAGGCACAGTCCCTACATGATATATCGCAAGGGTTTTCCACAGTATAACTATCTATCAGTGAAGAGCTATTCCCAAGTACATATTCTTTAGAACAATGTTTCCGAGACACAGGGCCATGACTCCTGTCTGGGTGTGCAGAGAATGACAATAATCTTTTCCATCTGTTCCCATAGCCCTCTTCAGTTCTTATTTTGTTGGCTACCACTTTGAAAACATGGATCTGTAAATAATTTATTAATAGGATTTCATGTGTGTGATGCCCATTTGGATCAGCAGAGGGCTTGAAAATCTGCCCTTATGAAATGCATATTGCTCATTCACTTCAAGAGGTGCTTTGAATGCTGCTGTTATGTAGCAGTGGCACTTAGTATATATACTCAGGGTATGATTTCATATTACATCTAAATTAAGCTAAGGGCTTGCTTCCAGTAAAAGCAGAAGGTGTCAGTCCCTCTCCTGCCTACTCTGCTCTTCCTCCCCTTGCCTCTGCTCCCAGCTGCTTGATCTTTTCCTCCTTTGCGTCACTGTGGTACTCATCTGATCACACGGTAAGCTGGGTCGATCTACTAACCTGGCAAAAATGCTGCTTTTACTTTTGTATTTTTTTCTTTTTGGCAAGACTTATTTTCTTAGGTTTTATTGAACTAAATAGGCTATTGTCAGATGAGCATTGGCTGGGGCTGGTGGAAGCACACAGGTCTGTGTGTGTGTGCGGAGAGAGCAGGGTGCAGCGGGACCCCCACTGGGTAGTGGGAAGCCCATACCTCAGTAGTAGCCACCTCCAAGACATAGCTGAACACGGAGTTTTTGTGGTGTTTTGTGGGCTCTCCTCTCTTCTTGAGCTCCCCTTGAGCTTGATTGCTGATCCCTACAGTTTTTCATTTCAAGAGAGGGTTTATTGGAGGACGACTGGATAAGCAGCATGTCCATTTGAAAAGAGGCATGAGGGAGGGTTGAAAACACTCTGCCCTTCCTATTTCTCTAAGGTATTTGTAACTCTATCCCAGACCTTGGAAGCTGTAGTATGCAACACACCTAGAGACGCAGATGACCTGAACTCTAGAGCAGGCAAGCCCTCTGTTCAGTGCAAAGTTTTGACCTGTGGATTTAAAATGTGAAAACATTTTCAGGCACGTTCACATTTTCTGAGCAAAACTCATTTAAATTCTCAGAGCTTATCTCAAACTGCAAGCAGACTCACTTCATTTGTTACATGCCCAGCAGCTATTGACAAAGATATTACTCACTGTTCCTGTCTTTCTGGTTTTTTTTTCCTAGAGAAATCTTCCTTATCTTCCTGTGTCTTTCACAAGTACTATTTTCCATAATCCATCAGATTTCATATTATCAGATTGTTTGAAGATGTATGTTCAGATTTCTTTGCTTGCTTAGCAGTATGTAAACACTGGAGACCTCAGTTAGATTTATATGACAAAGGAAGTGACAGGACCTCTTTGATGAAGCTGAGAAAGAAGTCTAAAGCCCTAGTCTTCTGGAGGATGTGGGTTGAAATTAGTGGTTAGGACCCATCCTCCACCAATGCCACAACAGACACACCAGGTGATTTACCCCCTTAGAGTATGTGTAAATTCAGAAAGAATCCTGCAGGTCCTAAGGTAATGGCCCTTTTCAAAATCTAAAATTGATATCTATCAAGAATTTAATCCCAGATCTGAGAGCTGCCCCAGCTGTTCTGCAGGATTATGTCACCTCATAGAAGATGTGATTCAAAATGGTGAGTCATCGGTTCCTTCCCTTCTGTGGGTCCCTCTTCTTTGTCCTGTGCACAATTCATTCTACATTCCAGCTTGTTATATGCACTTGCATAATATATATGTAAAATAAGCACAGAGAGGACATTATTAATTAATACATAGAGGGTTGTGGAGTTATTTGAAAGTTTAATTGCCTGTTTGGAATTTTTAGGTAGCTAAATAAGTGATTTGGGAGTAGAGACAGTTATGTTCTTCTCTCTGAAGAAGAGAGTACAAATTGCCATGTCTCAGGGTTATCAGATCTACATTCCTCACAGTGGCATATCTTTTCATACTTACCTGGGAGTTTTATCTTGAGACATTTTGTCACTGGCCTTGTGGGAAAAAACACATCACCTGCTCATCACTAGCCTTGGTGCTCCTGGGGACTCTAGCTTTATTGACAGCACTACTGCAGATAGACAGTGGAAAAAAACAAACATCCACAGCTTACTGCTATTGCTGTGTGTATTCTTATTGTCACTCTGTTGCTAGTGGTCCTTCAGATGAAACCATCCAGCTGTCTGGCATCCTCTGCTACTGTAGTTTCCTAATACTATAAGCAATTGCTTGCTAAATAAGCTGAAAACAAACTTTGAAACATTTCTCTACTGTTTTCAAGGTTTTTTCTTTTTTTTGAAACCCTTGTGATCAGCCATTCTTCAGGGACACTGAACACTCTTGATTTTATAATATAAGGAAATATTTTTTCAAACAATTTACAGCATGAGAAAAATAATTTATCATAACAATGCTTACTCTCAGAATGTTTAATATTTTCTTTGAAGTGATTTTGTAAAAGATCATTAGGAATCCTAGATCTCAGGCTGTGAAATTTCAGGAGATGTGGAAAATGTAGGAAAGGGTATAAGAATAACCATCGTTTTCTCATAAATTCTGAGATCACCAGACTGGTCAGAAAGGATCAGATCTGGCCAGCTGGCAATTCCTGCTGTACTGACTGTATGTTTTAACAGGAGGAAGGGTTGCTCAGTTCTTTGCTTGTCTGCTTGGAAGTGGGTGGTATTTGAAGGAACCTTTTTTGGGGGATGTATGGAGTGCTCCAGCATGCCTGCAGGGCTGGACCAGCTTCTGCACTCTACAGTAAAGCAGGAGCATTCACAAAGTCAATCTTTAACTCCTCTTCCGTGGACAGCAATATTTTTCTTCAGGGGGCACGTTAAGCCAGGCTTCTGCTCTGAATTACTATCCAGAAAAGTTCCTCTTTTCCCAGTATCTCTGTTGGGAACTCGGGGATGCAAGTTTAATTGGACCAGGTGTGGCAGTCCTCTCTGCTACAACAGTATAAATAATAATAAAAATTGAGCTCATTTTCTGTGTAGTTTGAGACAAAATTTCTACCCAAATGCATAACAATTATGTTCACAATTTTAGTTATATTTCCATGATTCATGCTCAATTCACTGACTAAAAGAAATATGGAGGGAGAAAGAAAGAAAAACGGAAATCAAGTTAATACTGAAGAAATGCGTTGAGCAGAGTTCTCGCAAGCTCTCAAGGTCAACAAATTGAAAAAGCATTCAGGAAACCCAAGGAAAAATCACCTCCTGCATATGAGATACAAGATAGGAGGCTATACTGTTGTTTGCCCTACTGCTGTTTACATTTCCTTTGGTTTTAGTTTGCTACCTTTTCTAGTGTGAGACTCTTGGAGAAAGCAAGCAACATAAATTTGCACTTCCATCTATGACAGTCAACAATTGCCATGCAAAACTGAAGGGAGAAATCACACCTTGAGCATCTGAGGACAACATTTCCAGCAGAACCTCTCAGGACTCATCAACACTCAGACTGAGGAAATTACTGGCAAATATTCACTGGCAGGTTTTCTAGCAACAAAAAGCTTAATAGATGGGAACTTACTTAGCCCAGGTGTGTTCAGGACTCCATGGTCAAGTAAAGGACCTTTATAACAAATTGTAACACACTTTCATATAATCAAGGAACTTTAAAATGTGGAACAATGCTGTTACAGTTTTAACAGGGTTGTGAAGCTTTTAAGATCAATTTTCAAACCATTAAAAATGCAGTACATGGCCTCACTTAGCACATTTTCCATCAGCTTAAAAAGAAATTTAAAAGAAGTCAGATTTTTAGATTTCTAGTGATTAAATTTTGCACGCCTGTTGTCAAGGAAATTTTGAAAGTTTTAATGTGCAACCTGACCTATATGTGTCCTACATGAAAAAGATGTAAATAGTTAACCCTGTGCCTTTAGTGACATTGGTTTTTATTTTCCATTAAAAAAAATACAGAAGCTGGCTGCCACAACTGTTACTGATCTCTGAGGATACATACAGTGGAAACAACCTCAGAAAGAGAACTGTGATGAAAGGGGCGCTGCAATTTCTTTGCATTTGAGTTGCTGCTGTGTATTCCTGGGCTCTTGGGCTCTTGGTGCACTTTAAGAACTTGAGAAGTTCTGATCTCAAGTTGTAAAGATGGTAACTGAAGCTCCTCAGTCACTCAGGATCACCGCTGCTCTCTAGGCAGCCTTTGCAGCCCTTGGTCTCCTCAGGCAAAAATACTGTCCGGGAGTCTCTTGTCTTCCATGAGCTATGAAACAAAGATCTAAGAAACAAGGCAGATTTCTCATGGAAAGTCTGGCTGTATCTCAGAAGAGGTCTACCAAAACACACACCTGGCTATTTTCATTTAAAAGCAATTTTCCAGAAAAAAAAAGTCATGAAAGTGCTAACCAGCTCTCTGCAGAACTATGACACTGCAGTTAGTCAGACTCCACTAAAACAGTGACTGAGCAGTCAGGGATAAAAATAAAACCCTGACTTCCCTGGTCAGGTTTCATTCATGCTCACAAAGCAAGAATCGGGATTTGCTGAGTAAGCAGTGTTTGACCTCTTAAAGTGGCTCTTGTACCTTATTTTTTATTAATTACCCCACTGATATTTAATATGACCACTAAATGAATGTCAGAAGTGTCTGATGTGTAGGTCTATGCTAATACTCCTAATTTATCCATGTTTTGTTCTTACCAAGTTTTGCCTTTCTTTTAACAGATAGTAAAAAGCTAGAACTGTCCCAGTTCCAGTAATATGCAATTTTGTCTGATTTCCAGGATCATTTTTAATAAACTGTTCTACCATACCTATTGTGAGGACTAAGTACATTTATTTTGTTGATATACTTTGCTGTGGGAGGGTGACCAGGTTCTCATGCCAATTTCATTAGGTCTTTTGGCAATCATTTTTGCAGATAATTATAAACTGCAACTAATTCATTTGCAGGGTCTAACAGCAGTGGCAGAAATTGATTTTTTAGGTCTTTTTTTCACTTCTGTTGGGACAACTGAAAAAAACAGTTGTGCATTATTGGTTGTTCAGTTCAAGGATGTCTTATTAGGTCAATTGCAGTTACATTTTGTCATTGTCTCCTCAGTATATGTGGCCTCCAGGGACAATCCATGAACATTATGAATTGGTGATCACTGCATACAATCATACCATCTGACTAGCATTTAAGTGTCCATGTTAGTGGTGGTGAGGAGGTATGTCTCTCTAAGCAAATGACTATTGGCATGTCCAGCTCCGATTAAGCCAGTGTTGCAGGGATTAATGCCCAGAGCTGTGGAAGGTGGGTTCTAGGTGTTCCCACCAGGCTGAGCTGTAACTGATATGTTGGAAAACACAGAACCTCTGTGGTGGAGCATCTGGCTTTGACTACTCCTGGTCTCTTTTCAGGCTGTCTCTTCTAGACTAACTTTTCAGACAGACATTTTGAACAGAGAAAACTCAGGTTTCGCTGCCTTAACACCCATTAACAGCATCACCTAGATGGTTAGCTGAGTTGAAACTGTGTGGATGATAACAACTCCCTTTGTGAGAGATGCCTGTAGTATCTCGATATAGCTGAGAACAATGCTTGCTTTGGTATGCCTGAGCACTCATTCACAAAGTGCTCCTTACAGAGTTTACCTTCCGAGAGTCAGCATGCACTGAACCACCCTGCATTTTCCCATCACAATTTCCTCTCTATCTGATAAAGTAATTACAAGTCTGCTGAGAGCAAGCAGAAATTTCTATGAACCAAGTAAGAAGCAGCTTGCATCTCATTTTCATGGGGAGATGACGACTGTAAAGTTAGAAGTTTGTTTCCAGAATCCATTGAATCAAGATAAAACAAGGATATGTTAGCAAGCGCAAAACCTGTTTTTGTGAGCATATAAAGACTGTTGGCAAAGGTTGGATACGGAGATGATTGAAGTGCGCATTTTTTTGCATCTATGAGGATCTAAATACTAGACAAGGAACTACAGAGTACATACTGACTTCGATCTGGGCAGAATATTCAACACTTAGAAAGCTGTATGGAGTGCATATCCAATAATTGAAGACAGTGGTGACAGAGCAGGATGTGCTATAAGGGGCCAGAAATAAAGTCTCCTCTGATACTCATTTAAGTACAGAGATAAAAGCTGTGATTAGCAAGCAGGAGTTGTCCAAAAGAAGCATGGGTGTTGAGTACAGAAGTTGGTGGGAAGGATTTGACATTTTAAGACATTTTACTTTAGATGCTGCTTCTGTGGATGGAAGTAAGAATAGCTTTGAGGTACTAGCATGCAAATCTAATGAAGAAAAGAGGTTTAGTGTCACCTTACACCTAAAAGCTGATGATTAGTTTTGAGGGAGGGCTGTTGGTCCATAGTCTCCTTAAAATGTCCTTTCAGTAAAAAAAAAAAAAAGCAAGGATCACCCACTATGAAGCACTGAACACAGCTATGTACTTATGGTCCCTAAACTTTTTCTGCTCCCTCTTGTAACCTCTTATGTACTGGATTACTCTTACTTCAGTACCTTTTATCATGCAAGGACTATGATATAAAATCAAAGATTAGTCAGCAATTTTTCGTTGTGTAATACAGTGAGAGCTGTAGATAGCTGTGACTTGTGACAGTAAGGCTAAACATTAGCATTCTCACCATCCCAATGCATCTACCCCTGGCCAGGCAGTCACCAGTCAGATAAGAGAAGTGGGAATAGGTTGTTTCTTGATCCTCCTGGGATCTCTAGGTTTTCTACTGTTTTTTAGCTCAAATTATGGTTTAAATCATGATGGTGTTTTTCTCTTGAGTTATTTAAGTACTTCTATCTCAACAATTTCATTTCTATCAGTGTTTTTCTTTCCATATAATCACAGCATTGGCTTATTTACTGTCTCACAGAACAAAATCTTTTTTTCAGAACAGGTAAAGTGAGGTCATACAGTTGTGGAGCACAAAAATGGGTGGTGGTTCGTAAAGAGCTGTTAAAGGACATTTCACCTCTACTATGCAGAAAAGGTGATACTTCCACTTCTGTTCATGCAGCTTCCAGGTGGAGCTTATCTTCATGATGAAGAGTGTTGATGATGTTGACGTTCTTCAGGCCCTCCCTTTCAGCTCTGGATGTCCTTCTCGGCAGGAAAAGCTCAATAATGGCTGATGTGGCCAACTACAGGGACACAAGACTGAAGGTTAGATGAGACACATTAGGCAGTGATGTCATGACAGGATTTGGAGATCTTCCTTAGGTACCGTCCTCGGGAGATGACTATACTGTGTTCAGGTATTTCATGTTGTGTTCCTAGGGCAGAACTTTGCCTTCATATCACAAAGGTGGGCAACTGCAACAGTCTGTTCTGCAGGTGAATTCTAGAGACCACTTAAAAGATCCAACTCCTCTAAAAGAGTTCCTGTTTTTTATGTGGGAAAGGCTGACAAGAACACAGTATCTGTGCTATGCATCTTTGTTTCTGCATAGTATTTGAAATCAAATATCTTGTTGATCACTTCTGTCAACTCTTTAAAGGAAAAAAATAACAGAACATTTCTCATGGAGAGTCCTTGCCTTGAAAATTGTCATCTCCTCCGTAGCTCAGATTTGTGGCTTAGATAACAGTCACACTTACTTACTCCAGGTTTTCATTAACCTGGGCAAACAGTCGCAGAAAGAAAGAAAGATAGCACCAGGGTGATTTGGTTTGTGTCAGTTTTTGATAATGGTTACTCTAGAGTCTTGATAACTGCAAAAGTCATAAATTACACAATGATCAGTGTGATTAAAAAAAAACAACAATACAAACAAACAGAAACCCCACAGAATTAAAAGCCTATTTTTTAGAGGCAGATTGGAGTTCACCTCAGGACAAAAAAAATAGCTGGAAATTACTCCAGTGGCAACAAAAGTTACATGATTGCACAGGTTGCATATAGGCTCTTAAATCTCTTTAAAGACATTCCATATGAGGAAAATGTCAGTTGGGAGGACCTGGGTAAGTGCCATGGACCCTGTGGAATGTAGTCATGGACTTCATTTGGTGAGCTGGATGGCTTCCCAGCTACCAGCAATTCCACCCTGGCTGAGACAAGAAATGAAAGACAGAAGTCGCTATATTTAGTATACTCCAAATATAATGTGAGCTATTAGAGCAACAAGGGGATCTTTACAGGAGTGATTTCTGNAAATGACAAGCTTGAAATTCACCTAGAAATGCTACCTCTGAGGTTCTCACTCTCCAGGTCAGGCAAGCTTTTTAAAATTATCTGACAGATAAGCTTGAATAACTACCTCTTCCAACAGCAGATGGGCAGTCAAAGGTTGTTGGGAAACCAGTCCTCTGGCAGCAAAGAAGGATATACAAATTCTGGCTTAGAAATTCTGATGTACTGCAGGTTTCAGTATTCATCACTGCAGAGGCCTGAGGAATAAAAAGCAAGAACCATCATTCAGGCCAATTTTAAAGTGATACTAGCTCTCCAAAGAATCAGTTATGTGTTTCATTTTTATTTCTTTTCACCAAACAGCCATCTGTGTCTTTTTACCTATTGTGCTGTGCCTGCACACTCCTTTACTAACATTTCAGTATGGTAACCAGATACAATTCTATCTGATGCTTAAATCTTCTTATCAAAGGTGTCTAAAGACCTATGGTAAATGAGATATAAAGATGTAATGTGTGGGACACTTTTCATGTTAAACACAGAAGTTCTTCATTTCCAGGATGGGAAGCTTATAAAACAATTTTGCATATGGTGCACACTAAGTTTTGGCTATTGCACATCACCATATATCAGTGAAGCCAATACAGCTACTCTAGTTAGCAGTAGTTAAGGCATATATTGCTCTTGAATTGAATGTTTCTTGTTTAAGCATTACATGCATTTTAAATCATGGTCCAGCAACATGTTTTTTCCTGACACTCACATGGCCCCATGTGCCATCTAGTGGAAAAGGTCAACCTTTAAAAGATACCGCCTGAACCTGAGCTAGGAAGGCTCAGAAGGAAAAATAAAAAGGAAAAAGATACCTAGAGGAAGAGAATTTTTTGTTCTGAAGAACAGTAAATATAAGTGGCACAGCATAATATTTGACAATTTGAAATTATTAGGAAAATGATTTCCAATATAAACATCTTTGTATTTTTAACACCATAGAGTGTAATGTTGTCTGAGGGACAGAGTGTCCTGTTATTCTAATTTTAGTGATTAGTCTTGATTCCATAAATACAATCTGGAGAAGGACATGGATATTAAGATAAAAGATAAAAGTAGAGCAGAAAAGTCTTTCCTCTCTTCCTGGTTTGCTTAGAGCTGTTCTTCTTGATCCCTTTTCCTGTCCTACTCCCACTTTCTTACAGTTTAGAGTAAGACTGACTGCAGAAAAAGTTTAACTGTGTAAGTACACAAAAAGTAATTTCTATAGCAATCCTCTTCAGAGACCTTCGAGTCAGAGCAGCAGTGCATACTGAACTAGAAACATGAAATACTGGCAAGTATAGGAAGTCCTCTCCATGGAGCCAGGACACTGCAGAAGTCTGCTTTGGGAACTGCTGGGGGAAAGTTTTACATCCAGCAAAACCTTTCCTTCTGAGACCAGGCAGGAGAGAATTTGTTGCTACTTAAAGCAGGGTAGCTAACATCCCCAAGTCCCTGCAAATGAAATTTCAGACAACAGAACATTGTGTCCGCCAAAGTTCAGTACATTCTCTGTGCTCTTGTATGGTTGAGTCTAAGACATACATTATCGGCACAGAGGGAAGTGTTATATATTTGTTGATACAGTGGAATCAGCTCCATAAATGGTTGATTATTTTTTTTTATTGCTTCTACTTAACAGTCTCAAGCTATTTGAATGATTAAGGGGGAAAAAAAAGAAAAAAATCATCAGTAATGCAAATGTGAGCCCCACTTCTGTTCTTCCTTTGTAACACCCCTATATACTCACTATATGTGTTGCTGCTGCTACTTGGGTAGCAAGATCTGTTTCATTACTTTCAACATGCTACAAAGTTAACTTGGAAAATGTAGAAAAAGACAGGAAAAATTGATTGCCAGCAACTTCTACCTCAGCAAATACACAAAGAATTTTGTGAGAATGTGTGCTCACCAGTCTAAAAGCATATCCCTGTTAAGTCTCAGCATCACTGACAGGCTCAAAGGTGTGGGAACTTCTCAAAGAAAATATTCTCAAAAATGTTTCACATTGGAAAGTGTCAGTCAGCTGAAAGACGGGGCTTGTTGATGCCCCTCCTGTTGTTGCTCTGTATTGGATGTCTTCTCTGGCTAGATGAAGACATACACATCTTCAATACATCAGCATCAAACAGGCATCTGTAGAACAATCTAGCATTGCATTTTTTAGCCTTCTGATCCAAGACAGGACTTTAATCAGCAGACAATATCATAACGTGAATGAATTTTTCTGAAAGAAAAAACACTACTGGAAACTGTAGAATTTAAATTATTCTAATTACATTGCTGAAGCAGTTGTGTGATATTCCTTGGCCCTGCCACTCACTAGTTTAAAGGTGCAATTCTCTTATGAGTGTTTTTCAGATCTGCGGTATGTGTATAGATACTGAAAACATAATCCTGAGCTGTGAAGATTCAGTATCTGTATGCTGGCATCCACTGGAAAAGCTGAATGATAAGAAGGAGGACTGTGCAGTATGTAGCACGTAGCGCATGAGCTTGTGCTAATCAGGGAGCTGGACCTTCCCTCTCGCTGTTAACAAATTGTTCAAGAGAATGTTTTCTACTTATATGTATGTATATAACACTTGCAGAGCTTTTGAGCTCATTCCAAAAACGCGTTTCCAAGAAAACATGTCCTTAATATACAGTGCATTCCTTTATCCTTAGAAAATGTTGGTACATTATCCTCATTTCCGATCTTAAAATCAGGGACAACATACTACTACAGCTGGTTGTGCTCATGAGAACAGCAATAATGCTCGCCCACCCTGGGACCAAGAAAAATCATGAAATAAATCAGAAATATAACTAGATTAATTTAGGGTAGAGTAATTAAAAGATAAAGTGCATGGATATTAGGTTATAAAATTATTGGCATGAATTTATTAAAACACACTTCAGCAGTCAGAGCAGAATAAAAGCTAATTTGCAACTGGTTGTAATGGGTTTGGAATCAGCTTTAGTATTAGAAGAAAGTTCAAATACAGTAGGAAGGAAATGTAATACAATAAAGCAGTGACTCAGGGGGCTGATTGGGATAATGAAATGCATTTCAATGAATTCTGATAGGCAAAGTATTATTACAGTGGAGCTTATAAACAAGACAGGAAAAGATGAAATTTGCAACAATGGAACTATATTGTCATAGTGACTTTTTTATTACAACAGAAATAATTTCAAAGTGTGAAAGATACCATACTTAGTGTTCTAATAACAAATCTGAAGTGACTATCTCTATTTTACCGAGCTTTGCTGTTTATCAGCATCCTAAACAGAGAATCTGTGTCTATTCCTTGACAGAGCTGCTAATGCTCTATTCATCTTATCAGCCGTGAGTCTCTTCTGCGTGCTAAGACCACAGAGCAGACGTTCTGAAGATCTATTAATATGAAATCCAGAGAGGCTGTGGAAGTTTGCTTTTTGCCTGCTCTGTGGGGGCCTCCTGTGGCCTGAATTAGATGACTGCTTCTCTTACTGCAAGGCAAAAATAACTTGTGACTACTGGTTTGTGAAAACAGCATGGATAATGCTAAGATCAGAGAGAAGTGGTTTGCTCCTTGTGTGTTTTCAAACATTGTAAGTAACATTTGATGAGCTGTCTTAAGTGCTTTATGAAATCATGTGCTTTCTTCCTGAGATGTTCAACATTTTATAAAAGCAAAAGTTGACTTACTGCAAAATAGTAATTAAAAAAACCTTGATTTCAAACTTGCGTGACTTTTTGATAGCTTTCTTTTCCCTCAGATTGTGTAACTAAAGCTTATTAGGAACTGAGAAACACCAAGCAATTACATAATTTCTTTACCTTCTCAACTCTGTGTTGATAATGTGACAACATTCCTTTAATCTTAAATGATACTTTTAGTCTGAAAGGACAACCTTGAATCATTTCAGTTTTTGGAATATTGATTAAGAGTTTCTGTGAATGGTACCGAGCTAAGGAGAAAATGATAAGTAATGTATCCTTAAAATATACTTAAGGTAGCTTTAAAATCATGTTGCATCTAATAAGGCATAAGATTTCACCAGTGGCTTAATTAGTTGCAAACAGCATCTCTTTTCCCACTGTTATCATCTCTGTAGACTATGCACTCTGGGTTGGGGTTATGCATTTCAATTTCAGGATTAGGGATTGTTAGCACACAGTATAAGAGTATGCTTACATACTGCTGTTCTGTTTGCAGCATATAGGGTTTAAGATGTCTCTTCCCAACTTCTCTCTCACTGGAAATTATTGCTGGTTCTTCTCTAAGAAGTTAACATACACACACCTTATCTGTGCTAATTACACTGCTTAGGTTTTCAAAAAATACTGCTTATTATTTTTTGAGGCAAATGAATACATTGCTGTCGTGGGTGACGCGGTTGCTCCATTGAAGGGGAACAAGCAAAGACCAGTGATCTCTTGCAGGAGACAAGGAATGAGCACTACAGAGTTGAAGAACAAGCTCTTAAATCAGATCTGTTGCTGAAAGTAGGATCTCATTCACTGTTCCTAGTCTGTTTGCAACTCATAAATGCATGTAAAGCATAAGTTAGTAAGTTTCTTGCTCTAACATGATTAGCAGCACTTAAATACAGTTCATATTTCACCTGGACAGCCTGTGAGACATGCTGAGTTCATGACCTCTGTAAGGTACTAGCCTTGTACATCTCCTCATTGTTTCTCACTTCTGCTGTGGTCATATAACAAAAAGGGCACGTGAGCACTGGAGAGAGAACTTATGAGCTTCACAGCGGGGACCATTCCAACTGCCAGCAAAATAAGTCATACTACAGGAGGTAAAAGCAAAGCCAACGAAGCACCACTTTGGGTGCTACTGTGAGTAAAGAACTGCTTGCATGCATTGTGTATGCAGGCATTTCCATGACAGGCACTCACATCAAGGGAAAAACAGGCAGCATAACAACAGATGTGACAGGCTACAAAATGCCACGTGCTGTATCAAAATGATCCAGAGTCCGTAATTAAGGTAAATCAATAATAGGCAGTGCCTCCCCCATATGGATTGAAGAAGGGGCAAAAAAGCCCCATCTTGCTCTGCCCAAGAAATATTATCCGCATTGTGTGCGTGTGTGTGAGAGCAGAGCTCATCCATTTCTTAGCTACAGTCAGCCTTTGGAGGAAAGCAGCAGACTCACGCAGCAGGTAGCAGGTTTCAGCAATCACCCTGCATCGTGTGGGGCTGGCTGGCAGTGGAGCACAGAAAAGCAGAAGAAACAAGCTTAAAGGAAGGTCAGTCTGCTGCCTCAATGTCTTTAGCCACTCCCTCCTGCCCCAAAGACTTCTTTCCTGCCTGCTCAAACATCACACAGTGAATGTACCAGAACAAACCAATGTTGTTCAAAAGAATTCAATAAACACAGCTGTCCTAACTAATGGTAGATGTTGAACAATCTAATATTCCTCCAAGGCGAAGCTTCACAACCTAAACAGGCGTCTTAGTTTCTAACAGAAGTTACTTTTCTCATAGTGCCTAGTATGAAGCTATGCTTTGGCCTCAGAAGAGAAACAAAACTGATAACATCCTGGCAGTGTCAAACAGAGCTGAGGACATATTCAGTTCTACATTCCTCTGCCAGTGAAACAGTTAGGGGGGGCATAAGGAGCTGGGAACTGGGAGGGGACAGGACCAGGGCAGCTGACCCAAATTGACCAAAGAGCTATTCCATACCATATAACATCATGTGATTGGTTTTTTGGGCTTCCTGTTGCTTTTGTTATGGAAGAGATTAGCCAGGAGGAAGGGTCGCTGCTGGCTGTGAGCCCTTGCTCTGCGTATCCTCTTTATATATATATATGTACTCTTATTTCTTTTGCTTTCTTTACTATCTTAGTAAATAGTGTTTATCTCAATCTACGAGTTTTACTGCATGTTTCTCTGCTTTTCTCGCCCATTCCATTTGGGGAGGAGGGAGGGTGAGTGAATAACTGTGTGGAACTTAGCGATTTGTTGGGTCAAGCCATGACAACAGGCCTTTGTCTTGCACATCTACATGGTCTACGTGCCAAGGAAGCAGGAGAGCTTGCTGTGTATTGGGAAGCAATATCTTTAGTACTCACAAAGTAGAGTTGTCTGAATTCAGTCTTTCATCTGTAATGAAAAGGTCTGTGTTATGTACTGAGCTCTGGGTTAATATATTTCTCTACACAAACTGGGGAGGAGCAATAGTCACAAACGTAGGTTGTCAATAACTCAGATGGAGCATTTTGGCAGACATGTACAGCACGAAGCTCCACTGACACTACCCGAGCACCTACCGCCTCCATGTGCCAAGGACCCTCATGTCAGAAGTCGTACCAGCTGGCACTGGGTAACAGCAGTCACGTAGTACTGCTTCCATTATAGTCTCTAAATGCACTCCAGTAATGGCATACCCTCAGACAATGGGGGCTGATGAGGGGAGCTCTCTCCTTAGCACTTCCTCCACAGTGTGGGATGTCAGGGTCTCTCTCTACACCACCCCTTGCCTCATTCACTTCCCTGTGGGACTCCAAAATGTCCCTTTACCCCATATCTGATTCAGCATTTGCTCAACAAATGTTTAACCAGAAAGTGGATGTAACTTTTCTTCCTGCCTGCTTGTTTTCCATTATTACAGATACCCTCTAGTTACCACCACACCATTGTAGGACAAGGAACAGGCAGTAGAAGGTGTAAGAAGGTGTAAAGGTTCAGAGAAGAGAGCCACAGGATATGGTAGTGCTATTGACATCTCTGATTTCAGTATTGTTGATATCACCGACATTCAGAGCTTCATCAGTATTGTAGTATAATGCTTGTCATTGATACAAAGAGGAAAACAAACAAACAAACAAATAAAAAACAACCATCCACACAACACAAAGTCATAATCTGAGTAATCTTCCACAGCCAGAGAGACACACAGTCTTCATGCAGCCTGTTCCTTATAAATTACTTTGTACTTTTTGCAAGTTTCATGCTAAGAAAACACAGATACAGCCTTTCCAATAACAAGAAAATGTGATCTATCAGTGGAAAGAGATGCAAAGTAGGGGAAAAATATGAGTAGTTGAATTACTTTAAGCATTTTATTTTATGGAAATGTGGGGAAACACTTCTAAAATTTACAGTACATCCTGTTAAGTTCAACTTTTTTGATCCATAAAAAAGAAAACCAACCACACTTGGAACAAGTGAAATATCTTGCTATGCTTACATTGCCGCTGAACATATGTCGTTGCACACGTCGCAGCCCAGCGAGCGCGAGGTTAATACGGTCTCCGTACTGAGATTCTGGAGGAGGCGGAGCTGCGGCCGGTGCCCTTCGCGCTGCCGGGGGGAAGGCGGCGGTGCGGGCGCGCGTCCTGCAGGGGGCGCTGTAACACAGCCGCAGAGCCGCAGCGCGGCGGAGGAGCGCGGGCGCTGCTGCGCTGATGACGGCGGAGCCCGGGAGCGGGGCGCGGGGAGCGGCCGCGGTGGGCACCCGAGGACGTTCTGGCGGGGGCTGGAACGCGGCTTCTGACTGCTTTCTGAACTTCCAAGAAAGAAAATAAATATTAAATGAGTAGTGAGATTCATCCTGCACACAGCTGAATCTTTCTTTAGCTAAAAAGGCAAACATACAATTGTGGCGTCAATCACTGGGAATGCTTCTGAAAGCCGTGTGTTAAAGGAAACAAAAGAGTGATAGGCTTGTAAAGTGATGTAAGAGGGCATCATGTGATTTTACACCGTACTTTTTTTTTTTTTTTTTCCTACTTTAAGCTTCTAAAAACCTTCAAAACTGATTGCTCTCTGCAAAGGCACAGACAGTGCAGTAACTGTGCACTCAGCAATGACCCTTTCACATATTTTCTATTACCAAAACAAAAACAAAAATAAAGAAAAACACTGTGGCCAGCACATCCCTCTCTCAAAAGCTTTTTGGAAAGAAAAAAAAAAGAGACAAGATGGACAGTTCTGCTCTCCGACTTGCTGACCAAAGAATACAAGCAGAAGGGTTTTAATTTAACATCTCAGTCAAAAATCGGTTCTCAACCATCAGTCTGATTCAGCAGAGTGTTAAAGTGAAAGCTTCAATGCTTTCTGGAAACAAGCAGGGGCTTAGGAAAATGTTTAAAGTGAAATATGCCTGCAAGGGCTCTGCTGCTTGTGGCCATGGATGTGCAGAAGTGGCAGCCTGGGGCTCGTGCTTCCACCTTAATGAGAACATTTTTTTGTCCTGCAGTGTTGTCAGTGAGCTCAGAAGCCACAGTCTGTAGCTCAGAGCTACAGGCCACATCAGCTCAGAACAGTGCACGCCCACATAAATGCTTGCTGTGTAGCTCTTCTTGATGGGGTCCTGTGGTGGTATCGCAAGTGGAGGAGAGGTTTATTCATGTTTATTCAAAATGCAGAAGTGACAGTTTTGAATACGAGAAAGAAGGGCACCAGAAGAACCTGAGATTCCCTACTCCAACTTTGAGAGGCAAAATGTGTCTTTAACACGTTATGGTGTTGTTCTTGAGCACTGTATAGTTACAATGGCTGGCTATTAGAGAGACAGGGTGAAAAACCCATGTGTGATGCATCAGATTCAGTGGAGGATGACCCACTCATTCATTTGACACAGGCCAGCAGATACAGACTATACAGATACAGTTGGTGGAGACACGCAGGCTTAGGAGGGAGCTTGGCATCCTCAGGAAAGATGGATGAGCACTGTTGGGGCTATCATGGCCACCACCCTAGCCCACCATTCATCATCTAAAATAAAGAAACACTTTGTGTACGTTAGAGAGATACACTGGGGGAGGAAACTTTCTAGCAGCAAATGATACCCTTGAAAAAATGAGTAATTCATCAAGACTGCGTAGGTTTGATACTCTATCATAATAAGATAAATCAATTGCAGGATGTACTCCAAAGGTGAATGGTTGAAGCAATTAATTACTTACCTGGACATATTAAGAACTTTTGGTGCTCCATGTTTGAGGAGACATTGGAGAAACCTCTCTCATATCACCAACTAGAAAATAAACAAAAATATTCCCACAGTACAAAAAAAAATGGCATCAAGTAAACAGAATTACAGAGATGTTCAAAACCTAAAATGAGACTTCTTGTCTCTAGAGAGTGATATAGGCACCTGTTCAAATAAGACATGGTGATATCTAAACCCTTTTCAGACCACGCTCTTAAAAACTGAGAAGCATTAATCAATATTTCCTGATCACAGAATCACAGAATCACAGAATTGCAGGGGTTGGAAGGGACCTCAAGAGATCATCGAGTCCAACCCCCCTGCCAGAGCAGGTTCCCTACAGCAGGTTGCACAGGTAGGCGTCCAGGCGGGTCTTGAATATCTCCAGGGAAGGAGACTCCACAACCTCCCTGGGCAGCCTGTGCCAGTGCTCAGTCACCCACACCGTGAAGAAGTTCTTCCGCATGTTGGTGCGGAACTTCCTGTGCTCCAGTTTAAGGCCATTGCCCCTTGTCCTGTCCCCACTGACCACCGAAAAGAGGTTCCCCACCTCCATTTGCCTCCCGCAAGTAAGATACTTATAAACATGGATCAGGTCCCCTCTCAGCCTTCTTTTCTCCAGGCTGAACAGACCCAGCTTATTGAGTCTCTCCTCATAAGGGAGATGCTCCAGGCCCTTTATCATCTTTGTGGCCCTCCGCTGGACTCTTTCCAGGAGGTCCCTGTCTTTCCTATACAGGGGAGCCCAGAACTGGATAAAATCTTTCTTTCTACTGATCTTTCAGTAATTAATGACACTCCAAGAAAACAGCTGTTGCAGAAACATTTCCCAGAAAAATCTAGTGATTTTTTGAGATTAAAATTTTAGTGGGATGTATTTTATGTGGGATGTAAAAGGAAGGTTCAAAATATTGTTTGAAGAATGAAAACATGGCAGTGGAGTAAGAAAGGGTTTTAGCACCATAATTAAGATAGCTAAGATCTAAACAAAAACAGAGACAACACTGCAGATATAAGAGCAATTGCAAGAGATCCACAAAAAAATAAAAAGGAATTTTTCAGGTAACAAAATCAAAAACATACACAAGTTTATCAATCAGCATCAACAGTGTGAATTTGTACGGTGGGAACATACAGTAAAAACCACACGAGCATACGGTATGCTCCCACTGCCAAATGTGCTAAGCAAATAGGAACCTTATTTTGCACCAGCTGCAGCTTCCAAGTGGTCTACAAATGTGACATATGGTCTACACTACGTAGATTGGTGCTCTAATTCTATGGTTGGCCCCCACTGTACCTAAGTATGTAGGACATATGTTAGATTACATTACTTAATTGTGCATTACCTTGCATCTGTAGGATTATTTTGCAAATTTCTGATTCATTTTTTAATTTGAATAATGAAAATCTCAAATTTTTCTGTGCAATCATGTTAGGATTGCTATTTAAATTCTCTTACATTTTTGTATCCAATCTCATCCGTTATTTGAAGAGAAAAAAGGTAATAGAGATTCTCAGTGCACTGAAACAGGAAAGTATATTTCCATTTACATGATGTACGTGATGTTTAGATTGCTATGATGTATTTGGAGAACCAGGTTATCTGTTCTGAAAAGAATTTCAGTCATTGAATTTAAAATTTTAATCGTTGTTTGTTGTTGACAAATTGGTTGTTTTTGACAAAGCTGTATGTCCATTTCACACTGTAGTATACTATCATACAACATGAAAACACTGTAGTAGAAGCAAAGGAGCCATAAGGCTGGAAGACCAATGTTATTCTGAGCTGCATCAAAAGAGGGGTGGCCAGCACGGCGAGGCAGATGATCCTGCCCCTCTGCTCTGCCCTTGTGAGGTCCCTCCTGGAGTACTGCATCCAGGTCAGGGTCCCTCAGCACTTCAGAGGAGGCCACGAAGATGATNAGAATGGAAAAGGATGTGTTTGAATTTGCATCTAATATTGCTACTACCTCACATATTGATCTTCTTTAATGGCACATGCTAAGTTATTTTTATCTTATGATTTGCAGGCTAATGAACTGATAGGAAGCAGCATCCTAAGCTGCAGATTTTGAAGAGTCTAGACATACTCAGAAGGAAATGTCACTGCCTTTTGCAGCACTGAAGCTGTCATTTTGGCATGAGAATGGGGAGGAAGAACAAACTGCTGTTGGACTGAGCCCTAAGCTGTACATTAATCTGATCCAGTAAATGTGTTTATAAGCCTGTGAATTATATTGGGTCACACAATGGCATGACTTGAGAAAAAGTCAAAAAAAGGAGTTTTCATTTTCAACAGACATCATTTTTGCCTACAATAAAGTAATCTATCTGAGGCTATTTAGATGATCATGGACAGGAGTCAGGAGCTGTAGACTGTTCTTCTACTGTTAGTCTTCTTTTTAGCTTTGTAGTTTGTATAATTTCCCAAGATTCAACAGGACTGTCATTTTCTGATTGGCTGTTGAAGAAACGGGAAGCAGCTAAACAGTAATTTTGTAATGCGTGGAGTCATTTGGATAGAACACAATTGACCCCTAAAAAGCATGCACTTTCTAGTCTTCAATACAAAAACTTCAGTTATGATTATTTGTGGGTCATGTAGTAGGATAGTTGGTACACTGTCAGAAAGCTTTCATCTACAATCCCTTATTGTGATGTTTGTTTCTTTGTTTAAAAAAGGGTTTGTATTTGCACACTTATCTGCCTGCGTCTCTCAGAGCACAGTTGAGTAAGCTGAAATACAACTCTTGGACTGGCACTTCCAGTTGGAAGTTTTATAGGAATCATGACAGAAAGCTTAGTACTCTTTAGGAAGTACAGTGGCTCAGCAGTGCAGGTCATTTGAGGATGCTGTTGCAGAAATATGGGATTAACTCAAATTGATATTTCCCCTTAATATCCTATCAGAATAATCTTCTTATCCCATATCATTAAATCACATAAGAACTTAAGATGACAGCTAAACACAATTAGAATTTCCTAGAGGATACAGCAGGGCATTGGAGTATGGCTCTAAATACGTGTACAAGATTCATGTTCCTGTTCAAAAGGATTATTTTCTCCAAGCATCCTTCATGCAATGCAATTCATACTAGAAAGCCATTGGCCTAGCTCTCCCCTGTGCAACCAGTAGTCTCACTAGATGGTCAAGGGAAACTCAAATGCAGTACAGTTGAGGCCACTACATTGAAATATTATGGACATAACATATAAAATTTAAAACTAGGAAATAGAAATAATTTTCTAACTCCATTAGAACTGACTGACAGTATAGATGTGTGACTAAGGAAAGGACAGGGAATTGCTGGACTTTTTCAGCCTTCTCCTTCAGTAAGTGTGCACTACTCTTCAGTATACTTACATTAGCCACTTTATAGTGAAAGGGAGTGAAACTTATACTATCAAATAAAATAAACAATATCATTATCCTGGGTAGAGTACAAAGTTCTTTTAATAAGGAGAACCTCAAGGACATTCACAGACATAACGAGGTAATATCCATGTTTAATTGTAAAGGTTCTTTAATAAGCAGTCATTCCATCAGCATATGCGATATGCTTAGTCCACCAGCAGCAATCTAACAGATATTTCAGCATTTTGCTTCTCATTTCTTGGATAGTGTCTGTGTTTCTTTGTATTAATGGCTTTGGATCAGCCACAGTTGTGCTGCAACTACTTTCTCAGTTTGCCAAATAATGCCTAATATTGTATGTGAACATCAATAAAGTAATGAAATGAAATGTAGATGTTTGCTGTATGGATGCTAATGATCTATGTATTTCAAGTCCTAAAACTTTGGAGAGTATTGGTTGTTATTATTATAATTTTGTTTTAATGTTGTTAATGGCTTCCTCAATAAAAATAATAAAAATATTTTAAACTTTACAACTTACCTTCCATAGTGGGAAATGATTTCCAGAGAAAAGTTAAGGACAAATAAGTGAAGTAAAAAGCAACAATTCTTCTACTGATTTTTTAATAGTTCAGGTTTATAACAATTTTGATACCCTTGGTGTTCTGTTTATTTATAATCTCCACACCATTTCTTTCTCTTTCTCTCTCAGATCAGATCCAACAAAAAACCTGCATCTCTAAAGAAGTATTCAGGTAGGATAGGGCTAAAACTTCGATCTAAAATCCCCCTTTACTCCACTGCTATCTAATGATGGAGGCACACCATCTCACTCGAGGTCTCACTAGAGAACATTCTAGAACTATTTTATGGAGTACTTGTATGAATTCCAAATTTCAGAACACATCATCTAATTAAGATTCATTCAGTTGCCTTCTTTACCCTGTTTCCCCAGAGGAGTATCAAAGCATCAGACAATAACTTAATTTGATTGGTAGCAGAGGAGTAGAAAAGAGAGAGCAACCAGGATTGCAGCTTGTAATCAATCACAGGACTATCACAGTTTTCTGTAGGGATCCTGGGTTCAGTTCAGGGACCACGGCTGCATTTCATGCAGTGTCTGCTTAGGGAATTTCTCAGCAAATCTCCTGCTGACTTGAATTGATGCTGTTTTCATTTCTCTTCCCTTCCCAAAGAATCATGTGCTTGGAACTGGTGAAGCAGAATTCTTGAAGATCATGAAAGCAGTATTCATGGACTCAATTTTTCCAGAGTCTTTAACTGAGAATGCATCTAATCTTATTTTTAAATTATTCCTTATTATTTTTTTCACAATAAATTTTAAAAAGGCTAAGGAAAGAAAAATGTGCTTGCTTAGATTGCATTTTTGAGGCCTGGTGTACAAATCTGTTTGATATACAGTGGTGGATATTTACTGCTGTAGGTGATCTATATGTGTTTGATCACCAAAGATTTAGCTAGACAATGAAACAGGAGCTGTGTAGGTACTGGTGGGAAGCTGTGGGAGGTGTGAAATTGAGGGGAGCAGAATAGCCACAGAAATATCCTTGTTGCTGAGATTTGGCAGAGACTCAGGCTCCCTATGGAGCTTTGCAGTCACTGTTCCTAGGACACTCCAGGGGCACACCTACAGTCTCTTATGATGACGGAGCCTGCATGTCAAGCCTGTTTTTACAAAAGCAAGCTCTCTCTGTAGTGCACAGGAGTGCCAGAATTTGTGCCATTAGGAAATTACTCACTCCCTTAAAGGCAGAAACCACTTTTCTCTTCCAGCCTCTTGCAGCCTTGGCTCAGGGGAGAGGTGGTAAGGGTTATTTATAATGAAACCTCTCTACTAGTGCAGTTCTGATGCTCATCTATCAAATACTCCTGACAACTTGTTAGTGCTCTGTCCACCCAGAAGGTAAATTCATGCTCTTAAGCAGACTGTGAATGCCTGTCCAGGCCTCATGAGTGTTGCCCAGACAGTGTATCAGCCTCTGCTGCCTTTTCCTCTGGTTTATCAAGAGGTGGCAGCAGAAAGCCATTTAACCTTTGATCTCAGTCTTCAGGACCGCTTTCACAGGATCATGGCAGAAATACCCATCCAGCCAAACCATCCTGACAGGACTGAGCTGACAGAACAGCCCCCTAAAAGCAGCAGAATGGCTCAGTGCTTTGCCTTCCAAGTCATTTAAGGAGGTGGTGGAGATGGCAGAGAGGACGTGGCATCATTGGGCACATTCTGTGGTAACCAAGGGGATGCAGTGCAACCTCCCCCACCAGCCTGCACCCTGCCCACCAGGAGGCCAGTGTGGCATCTCAGGGTCAGGCCCAGCAAGGGCCGAATGCAGCAGTGGGAGCTGAGTGCAGCGGCTGACAAAAGGTCCAAGGAGAGAAGGAATCAAGGCAACCTTAGGCAGACCCAGAGCTACGTGATGCTATCAGCTTGATACTGATAGAACTTCACTGTCAATAACGTGCTGAGGGCCATACAGCAGCCATGAGGTTGAGCATTATTTGAAGAAGAACACTGCTAAAAATAATCAGAAACCTAGTTAACGGATTGAAGCACTAAAAAAAGGCATGCTAAGAGACTAAGTTCTTCAGGGGGTTTTAGCCCTTGTTTTTGGGTTTGCGGTGGTGGTAGTAATTCCCGTTTTAGAAAGGGTCACAAAATATTCAGACTGTGTGTTGATATCATAATGCAACATCGAAGGTGAGGGACACGGGAAGGAATTTTCTGATTCGCTGTGACAAGCTGATAATTCATTTGCTACAGTGACATTTGTGAGAGCGAAAAAGTTGGCAACATAAGATGCCAATATAGACAGTTAGAAAAAATATTTTAAAATTAGATATGATTAGTAATGTAACACCTGGCTGTATTTCAAATATTATTTAGTTTTCTTGCTAAAGAAAGAAATAATTGTCAAGATAATTGAATTTAAACCAGATTTGCAAAAAAATTTATAGCATTCATTAGCAAATAGCTAGAGACACATTATTAAGTGTCACAGGATGCCTTCAAAAGCTGGTTTTAGATAAAGAAACTGGAGTCAGCTGCATTTAAACTCAAGACAAGCTCTGCGGTTTTCAGTGCCACTACTTACTCTTAAATGTCATTGAGTAGCTGTCAACAGGTAAAAAATGGCACCCGGTTGCTCAAGCCCCTTATACCTGGAGATGGAATGCATGTGGAGGGGAACTTAGGGCTCTAAAGAACACAAATAGCAATGCACCTTGTGAGGTGGATCCACTTTTCTTTTTTTCCTGTTTTTCTGTTGCACTCTGTTGCAGTTTAACCAAAAAGAGCACAATTCCCTTTTCATGTTCATGAATGTGAATCAAGATTGTTTCTGCTGGCAGAATACAGTCTCTCTATGATATCTAGTATTGGTTTACCTGAGATTAGAATTTGGTCTCAACAGAAACAGCAAGCAACTGCAAAATAAGCTCTGTTGTTACTATGAAGGCTTATATGGAAGCCCTATGTTGTTACTAATAATATTATAAAATGTTCCTGTTGGTTATTTTCTGTTATGCTATGAAGAATTATCCTAGATGAACAAAACTTGACATAATATGATATAATCAAAGCATTGTTTCTAAATGAGTGAACTTGTCATTTTTCAAAAATTAACAAATCGTGAAATTTGATGTGGTTTCCTAGATTATATTTAATTTCTTATATTTGCTTTCATTTTTTAATTCCTTAAATCAGCTCTAATATCAATCAACGAAGTTAGATGGAGAAGATTTAATGAAAAACCAGATCAGGTTAGTAACTAGAGAGGTGAATAAACATACCAAAAAAGGATAGGCTCTATAAGAGGATTGTTTCCTGAGGTACGTCTGACATTTAGCAAAAATTAAATTATCCTTTTTATTTAATAAATGACAGAACTTCTCTATTCCTGCCTGACTACTAGAAGTCTAACAAACCTCTGTAGAAAACGTATATGTGAGCTCTGCTGCTTTGGGTCAGTCTCTGCGTTTGACTCGGAACATCCACCAATGACACATTTAAATAGTTACAGCAGTCTTAAATGCTTTATGTCATGACATCACCAATGAAATCATCTCTGGAGAAAACATAAGCGTGGCATCCTAGAAAATTGTCTTCAGATCTCAAATGACTGACCTCATAGGGATTTGGCCATCAATAGGCTTCCTAAACTAACTGAGACAGCAAATATAAATATTAAAATAAATCATTTTGTGAAAAAGATGTCAGAGCAAAATTAGCTTTCTTTCCCAACCTTTGTCAGTCTGGGTTTATTACAGCACTTACCATGGAATGGCAACTGGCTGAATAACACTAAATCACTGCATTAAAATTCCAGCCAGCATGCCACAGTCCTGCTGTCTATGTGTGGAGACTACATAAAACCTCTCTGTCATCATTCAGGTGCCCCTCAATTGAAATATAGTGGACAACTATCAACAGGTCAGCTATTTCACCTAGTAGAATGACACACATTGTTGAAGGATGTTGTTGTGTAGCATTCAGCATCTCATATAAGGTTTCATAACTTGCTATAAAATTTGAAAAGAATTACTAATTCCATATATAGTGCTTTTGTAGCGTTTGAATGTGCATAGGTAAAGTAAGTGCACCTATCTGTCACATACCTGCAAAGTACCTGAGCAATGTTTGTATATTGTTTGTTCGTGTAAGTCTTCTTAGATTTGCATCTTTGCATGCAACCGGAAATATGTACACAATTAAAACATCTTTCTTCTATTTATAAAATTAGTATGTAATTTTACAGTATGAAAGGACACAAGTGTGTAAGATGTCTCCTACACTGTATTGTTGGCAGTGTAGACCTTTCCAGTTTGACTCCTGGAGTTTTCCAGTGAGTTTTCCAATCAGTTCTCTTACTCCATGTTGCACTTTTCCCACAAGCTAAGTGTCATGGAACAGCATGAAACCTCTGTGTGCAGTAAGATTTCACCTAGTTATTGCAAGATAACATAGTAACTTTTAAGATAAAAGTTTTTGATTATGTATTTTTCAAATTAGCTGTTTGAGAGATTATATCTACAGTTTAGGTTGCCATGGACTGAATACAAAGAAACTGTTTGAGTGAATCTGCCCAGGACATTGCTATGGGTAGAGCACTTCACTAATCTCCAAAAAACTATAACCTTTCTCTATCACTGTTGAGCTCTAAGTGCAAACTAGATCTAGCGACTGTACTTGTGTGGACAAAGCTGCAGTATCAAGCTTTATTTGGAATTCAAATCATCCAACAGCTGCCATGGTTCTTGCAAAAAATCTATATCTTAAAAAGTGTGATGTAATGGTAATTCATAGGAAAGCGAGGTGTAAGATCTTGTGATAAAAGATCAGGTACAGACAAAAGTTGTTTTCAGTGAGATGGGAAGCCTTGTTAATTTTATTTGCACATTCTGAATTTTCTGTGTGTTCCATGTGGCTTCAGAAACTGTGAAACATTGAATGGGAGGTGGAATGTGAGAGGAAATTCTAGCATGTACACATAATCATGTAGTTCAAAGCATACTGTAAATACTAAGCTAAGAGCAAGTATCTGAGTAGCTAAACGTGAGAACAGGTACTATGCTTGCCTATATGATAGATGCAGAATATAAGTCACCAACGGAGATACAGTTTAAAATAGGAAGCTAGTATACTGTTACAGGATTTCAGAATCATCTCAGATTTCTCTGAATTCATCCAGTACTTCACCTTACTTTAACAAACTATTTTTCAAGACTAGAAACTACATTTAACTTCAAACAGCAATGCTGTATGATGTCATCACATGATTGCAGTGCTCCTGAGATATGGCTGCCTTGTGATTCTGTAAACTCTACTGGAGCTCTGAATTTTTTCATCTGCTACTAATACAAACCAGATCTGATAAGAGTCATCAGCTCGTTTTCCATACCACAGAGCAATACAGTGCCAAGCTTGCACCTGTTTCTGCAGTTAGGTATTTTTCTGTGTCCTTGTGGATGGTTGTGCAATTCCCAGTGGAACTTTACCAAATTGGGAATTACAGCAGCAGCAGATATTTTATAACACAGCTGGACTTGGAGGAGTCCTATCTTTTCTGAGAATAGCAGCAGCTCCCATTAGGTGTAAGTAGTGTACAGCTTCCTCTCATAGAAGAACTGACTCTCAATTCCCTGGAGTGTGCATCATCTACCAGTTCATTGTGCATTTTCGTAAGGGTGAAGGTAACTTCTACTCCTACAGCTGAGGTTTTGCTATGTGCAGAAAAGAATTCACGATTGATTAGGTTGGGGATGACTCTGGGCATTTGAAAATCTTTCATTCTATATTTTAAGCACTGGACAAAATACTTACTGCTTGAAGATTGGGACATTGGTTTGCTTTTGTGCGTTGTGGAACAGTGTCAAGAGGCAGAGCAGAAACTGAGACTGAACTCCCAGGCAAGCATGCAGCCTTCCAGGCCTCTGGCTGAAGAGAGTGCCTGAGCCTTTCACTGGCATTGTATGGCAGCAGAGAGAACAGCTGCATGAGGTACGAGCAGGTGAATGATCTGCTCAGCCTGGTGGCAAAGCTACACAATGAAGTAGATAGGTTAAATAGTGTCAAGGAGTCCTAAAAAAAGAGAAAGAACAGTGGAAACAAGCTCAGTCCTCACTGAGATGGGATCAACCATAAGAGAAAGCACTAGATCCAAGGCAGCCTGTATCTGCCAGACTGAAGGCAACAACTGAAAGGAAAGGAGTGGATGGAGGAGAGTCCACGCTTGGAGCTGCAAGCAAAACCTCTCCTCACTCACTTCATCCCCCCAGGTACCTCTGTACAACAAGCACAAGGCTCTGGATGTGGAATGTCCATCTGTGGGCAAAGGGTCAAGCTTCTTCTTTCCACATGCCGCTTTCACAAACGTTCAGGATCATCCTCACAGTCACACACAAACTCTGCTGTGTATTTCTCCCTTTCTCATTCCTGTATGGACAGTTTGCGACTTTGTTCAGGGATCCTCCAAGCCATGTATTTTGTTAAATCTGAGAGAAAACTCTGTGAAAGCATCATCATTGCAAGGCTACTGTCTACTGATGCATTTCTCTGAGCAACTATTCTTAGGTGCTGTTGGAGGCAGTATTTTGGATTTTGATATGACTTAGAATGAATCTTTTTATATCATGATTCCTACTGTTCCTACACTTGAAAAGGACCTTTTGCTACAAAAATCTGTAGGTCTGCTTTTTTAATGATCTGTCTTTCCCTGTACGACTTCAGCTCACAGAGACGGACGTATTTAAATTACAGGCTAGGTAGCTTGGGTGCACTAACTCTATAGATTTGGTATCAGCATAGCTCAAAGATCCTGCATTTTCTGGAACACTTGTTCCCTTCTTAAACCTTCAGCTCCTTGCCAGGGTGAAAGAAAGCTTTATCTTGGAGGTAAGATGCTCACCCAACAGTCAGAACTTTTCAGATGTTGATAGCTTTCAACATCAGCCTGTGACAGTACTGCTCTGCCTTCTTAGTGCAAGATGAATGAGGTAGAAAGTGGGAAAAGAATTATATGGCATAGGAGAGCAGCACTTGAGATCAAACACTTCCCACAGTGACAGCTCCTAAATTATTATAACATCTATTTAATATTAAATATAATCCAATTTCTGTAGGTTTGATAATATTGGAAGTTATATATTCAGAAAAAATATTTCAAAAGAATAAACAAATGATTGCAGCTTTGTCTTGGAAAACCTATCCTAAGAGAAGACATTGGAAAAATAAGTTGTGCTAAAGACTGTATTTCCTTAATAATCTATTCAAAGTTTATTAGAAAAATGTACTTTAAACCTTGAAACCGCCATCATTTTTTTAATTTTTACATTCATATGCATATCACAAAAAACTTCAAGCACTCTAGGAAAGCTACACATGGATTGAAAGCATAGAAAATTACTTCTTTACAAGTGTAAAATTGTGCAGATCTTTCAACATAAAGATTCTGTATGAGATTTTGGGAAAGAAAATTTGTTTCTCAAACTGATCAAAACTACACTTGAAGGCAGTTTTTGATACTGTTTTTTTTCTAAGCAAATAGAGTAAATTAAGTACAAGAGAGATTTTATAAAATATTCCATGCTCTTCATTTATGTCATCAAAAACTTGTCAGTCTGGAAAAGAAATCTCAGATTATATCAGAAGTGAAGAACAAACACGCTTACTGTGTATGACAGAAAGTGAATAAATGAGTTAAAAACTGAAATTGGCAAAGTGTATGATATCTCAATTTCTATGTTTATTTATGTCTGTGTATCACTGAGGCCCTATTTTGAGGATTTAAATGAGAATTTGAATGATGGATGTTCTAGAAGAAATTATGGAATAAGTATAACTCTGACTGGAAATATTTTAAGGAAGATGAACTTTTTGTTGATAGGTCAGAGTTAACTTAGTTCTCAGAGGGAGTCATTTATAAAACTGCTGTTGTATGGCATGGTTGAGTGAAGGAGTGATGGAACGCAAAAGATTACTTTCTGCTTTTTCTTCACTCCCCTTCTTTTATTCTGCACTACTTTTTGTTTAAGACCTTTTCTTGTTTCCCTGAAAGAGAGGTCAGGTTACCCTGGCGGGGTCTGGCTGCCCCAGGTTGTGCCTGAAAGGGCTTGTCACCATGAGGAAAGCAGAATCCAGGTTCATTCAAGCAAAAACAAAAAATAGCCAGTTCAGACAGAAGCAGCTCTCCTCTTGCTCAAGTAGGACAAAGCTGTCCAGGTCACTTGACTGAGCAATACTTCTTCCTGGCCTACTTTGAAATATGCTGAAGCCAGCCATTTGAGGGAATCAGATTCATTAGCTAGGCCCTGGGATGCAAACTTCACAATCTGTATGAAAAATAAGGAGAAACCTTACCAGCTCTGACCTTTCAAATACACTGTTCCCTTAATTCTCCCCTTCTTCCTCCCAGCAAATTTTGCCTTTGAATCAAAAGGATTTGGATACAAGATGAAAGGCGAAGCCCACTAGCCAGCTAGGAACACTAACTGGTCAAAATGTAGGGGGAAAAGTATAGGGACTACTTGGAAAAAAAAAAAAAACAGGGAAAAAGGTGGGGTAATTTAACAGAGGAGGGATTCAGCTGCAAGGCCTTGTTTGGTCTGGTGCAACATAGTTCTGTAACCTTGACTTAATTTTACTGAAAAAATTATCCTGAGCAAAAATTGTGCAAGAAAACAAACACATAGAAGTAAGATATTTGATACTGCAGTAGCTAGCAGGAAGGGATGAAGTGGGGAAAACACTGCCTCAGGATGTATAATATCCCTAGTGTACGGCAGAAAGTTAGATGAAATTTCAGCAACATTTATGATCAGCCCATTCAAAGGAGCAATGGTGACCAGCCCTACCAGATGTAACTGATGATTGCCCAACCAGCAAAGATGCATTGAATGTCTCATTAAGGTTGGTGAGAATATTAATAACTAGGTCAGTTACTTGTTAATCTTAGACATACATCATGTGTATCAGCAAATACATAAATGTACTGTACTCTTAAACTGGCTACATCCTGATTCAAAAGTCTCCTTGTGCAATGAAAAAATTTGCTGATAGAAGTGCCCAGTGAGCTAAGCTTCACACTTGGTGCTGCTCCCCCAGATGAAGCTCATCTCTTCTCCTGGCATACCCTTCCTCAGCCTACTCCTGCCTCTACAGAAAACCCCATTCCCACCACTGCCCACCATTGCTGGGCAGATGGAGGTGGCAAAGCTCCTGCATACTCTACTTTCATCCATGTGACACCTTACGAAGCTAATTCATCCTTGGCTCCTTGGCTTAACACACTTATGCACAAATTGTCATCAGCATAAGCATCTACTTTCATGATCTAGTTGTACAAGGTTGTATTTGTAAACAAATGGCTCCTCCACAGCATGAGAGAGCTGTGTTTGAGTCAAACATTCCCATTGAGTTTGCTAACTTCTCATGTCTTGATTCCCTAAGTTACAACAGAATCAATTACTCTGTAATTTAGCTGACCCAGGAGGGTTTGATGAGTTCCCTGAAGATGGAGGTTGTATGTCACAATGAAGGAATAACAGGGAACTTGAAACTCTCCTTCCTTATGTTTAGGAGAGATGCTCTGCCTCTTGCTGCAACTGTCCTCACCTTGCTCCAGCCGGGAAATGCTGTTCTCCATTGAAAACCTTGGGCTGTCCAGATAACGATTCCAAAAAAGGTGGGGAAAATGTCATGTCTGAAAGTCAAAGTTAGTAGAAAAAGAGATGGCTTTGAAGGGAAGAAACACAAAGAGGGTTCTAAAAATTACATTTATTTCTCAATGTGATCATTTGTTTCCAGTCAAACACAAATTGCCCACAGTGACAGTCTGTGGACAACCAACCGTCCCTTAGTGATAATTACCCAGCAGTATTTATTTTTAAATATAAAATATGTATTTTCTAAATATATGTTTTTTACATACGCTTTATGTTTTACTGCTTTCTATTAATTAAATAGAATGTAAAAATGACCATCTATCCATGGTTCCAAGAAATTAGACAGTATGGTAGATATTTGATATATAAAGGCAACTCTGCTATTGATTTGTTAATAATTCTAAGAAATAACCCATAATATGAGAGAAGATCCATCCCAAGAAGAGAAAACAATTCAGTGGAAGAAACTGTAACAGTTTACTCGTCACATTTCAGTTCCTGTGCAGGGAACTATTGTCAGTGCTTTTGTGCAGATATTTCAGGAGAAATGTGAGACTTTCTTAGATGTGATGACCCATGTTTTGCTCTTAATTACACCAGCTCTAAACTTCAATACCTCCATCAGTTTCAATTATAACTTGTTTACTCTAGGTCTTGAGATAAAAGGAGCAATTTATCACAATTCGCATTTTATGAAACTTTTACTTGCCCCTCATTACTCTGAAAAAAACATACAGAAAAATTGTTCTGCAAGTAAACACAGAGAGTAAACTTTTTTGAAAATAGAAAAGTACTCTCCATTAAAGAATACATTTTCCCTCCTAAGTAGTTCCAAGGGACCCAAGTTCCCCACAAAACATGAGGAGGAACAAACTACATGCCTATCAAGAAGTTTTATAAAAGGGTGGGTAAAAATAAAATAAAACCAACAGGAAAAAACAGGTAAAAGACAGAGGAATTAAGTAGCTAATCAAGGACAGCTCTTCCTTAAAGAAAAAGCAAAGCAGACATTTATCTATAACACCAATAGCTCGTGTGGGTGGTCAGCTGGACCAGAAGAAAATTGTTTTGAAAAACAAAGCTGGATTTGAAGCAAGGTCTTGAATGTATGTTTCCTACATACTTGCTGCAGTACAATGCATAATAATTGATGGCACGAACATTAGATGCTAAGGTCTTTTCACTGTATTCAAGTTATGAACATTTGGGAAACATCTCACAGATCAAGCCCTACAGATGTCTGGCAGAAAATGTGTTGTCTGTGAACCCCATCACAAAGTATGTATGATCTAGGGCTCTGAACAACTCAACAGCAACTGGATTTGGTGCATTCCTGTACAGGAAATAATTTTGTCTGCAGTCCTTTATATGCTGGAAAATCAAAGTGCCCAGATCTTCTATTAGATCCATCTCATATTGTTTTGCTATTCTGCAGGAAAAAGCACTCAACTCTGTTTATCACTCAAACAAAATATTAGCTTTGAGAGTAAACATCTCAATTTTACTTAGAAATAAATTGTGTGGAATTGTCACCTTAATTACCTGTATCATTTCTTCCATAATTAAGAACTAAAATGTTTTCTCTGTAGTAGAATTAAATTTCCTTGAGGATTAATCTTTTTCATTTTCAAAGAAAACCTTCTTGATATAAGTGCTTTATATAAAGTACAGGATGTAAATGCTTTTCTCAATGAGTTTTTCTACAAAAGAGCTGCCAGATGGATTGTCAATTTTTGACTGAAATCCTCTTTTCTTTTCCCTAATGGAAAATGACTCCATTCAGTTTGTTTTATCTCTGCATTTCTTGAGTTTTGATGGGCCAGGTGCATGCACTTACATTAGAGTTTTGTTTATTATGATCGTTTGATTGGATCTTAACAATGTTGATAAGAAAAAGTTAGAAAAATTTCAATGGATGATGGAAAAGGCAGAAGCATCTGCTCTTACAGCAGAAGATCTTCCTTCGGGGAAATATGGTCAGCTATGAGCTACCTAGGGCTAGGAATGATAAAATGCTATTGGAAAAAAACCTTTTATTGGGAAGACAAACTGCTGGAGCTACTACGTTATTGCTGATGAAGGACAGGTTTACGTCTCAGCCGTTACATCACATACACAAACAAAACTCACGGCAAGGACAGTGCAAATTAAATGATCTACTGTCAATGTGAAGTAAGAGTAGTGAAGACAAAGACAGACCAGAGAGACACTGCTGAGGAGCCTCCTGGAGAGCTATGTGTCCTAGTCCTATGGCACGAGACTTGCAGGCTGAGATAAGTATTCATGCAACTAAGGAAAGTTACTCCTTTAATGCTGTCAATTCTGACTCCAGATCACTTAGTAAATACCACATATTTCAGGAATGACCTCAGCATAGCACATCCTCATTTTGTTTTGTTCTGTTTGCAGCTGATAATGTTGGAAGACTTAGGTTTATCCTATGGAGGCATTTACATTATATAGACCAGCAGACTGACAAAGAGTCAATAGATGTTTTGTCTTACAGATTTACCATAAACACCAATAACTAATTTGTTCTACCAAAAGATCACTAGACTTCTGACATGTTAAAGGTAATGAAAAAAAATGAATATTTTAGAAATTAAAAATTTATAGAAACTATGAATCAAAGACCTAAAAATAAGATAATGCATTAACTGTGATTATTATATGTAGAAATTGTTGACAGTCATATACTTAGACAATTTATTTTTTCTAATATATTCTCTCTCCCCCCCTCCCCTCTTTCCTCGGTCATAGTTATTATCCTTATCAGGATATTTTCGGGTAAAAAAAATACAAACATTTGTTGCCATAATAGATAAGATCCAGCAGCATTAACATCATTTATTTCCCATATTGCTGAAACACTGTCAACAAAGACAGCGGAGAAAAATATTCTTTTAGAACTCCTGGCAAAACCATAGATTCAAAGAAAAGTCACACTGTTAGGAAAAAGATTTAAAGGGGAAACTTAGACTAAGAATAAATCTTCAAATCATGATGAAGATTCTGGAACTTTTGTTATCATAAGATAAAATGTGCTTTATGCAACTGTTGCACAGCAGTTTTACGTTTAAAACAAAATTAACAAATATCCATTAAAATATGAACGTACGAGTTGAACTTAAATTTTAATGCTAGATACAGCTATCAAGTTTCTTAAAGCCCAATAAGGTAATTTCTTTGACTCTAGTTGGAGGGATTCTGTGGTTTTTCAGAACAACCTATGCATATGTCATGCCTTAGGGCTTACCGCACTTAAGATTAAATATACAAAGTTGTCTAAATACGAGTCTTAAATGTTTAGTATAGAACCCTTTTAATTGTCCTCTGCCAACAAGAAATACAATAGCAAAGTCAAGTACGCTATTCTATATTAGTATTGAAGATTTTTATATCAAATCATAAACATGTAATAGCGTAGTCAAGCTAGCTAACAGAGGAAATCTTTCATAGTATGATCTCTGCAACACTATAGAGAAAAGGGAGAAAACCCCCAGGCACTGTTACTTTCTTTCAGATCAGGATTAACTTTCTGGCACTTTATTTGGTCTACAGGTACTGTCTATATCTTTTTTGGCCCCAGAAAAGTAGGCTCAAGTTGTAGCTTTTCATTGCTTGCATTCTGGAGAGATGTGTGACAGTGGTCAGCATATGGTTTGGAAATTAATAAAGGAAGGAAGGGATAAGACATTTTCAAAAGGCAGTCTGTACTAGACCTCAGAGACAGGCACATCAGTTTCCCCAAAGCCTGACCTATGTGAAATGTTAAAATAAAAATGTTGGAAAGTACAGGAGATAAATGCTCTTCTGATCTTAGAATAGTCAAGATTGAGGCCATCTGCAGGGGCCCTTACATCTATCACTTTCATTGCTTTATGTAAGAAAAGATTTCAAACAATCCTGTATAGTTCAGATATCTTTGTAAGAATAGGTAGTAGAAACTTGTTTTATTTTTCATAGTTGAAAACTTAGTTGATAGTAAGTAATGGCCAACTGATAAGGTAGCGTATACCAATGAGACATAGGGAGTGTTCAATTACTTGCCAATGATTGTCTACTGGCAAAAATGAATTCTGGCTAAATTTGTACCCTTCAACGCATTGGATTACTTCAGAATATCACTGAGTTGCTGTCATTTTAAAATTTTTAGTTTCAAAATCACCATTATTTAAATGCAGCTGATAGCACATGGTTTGACCTGCCTGATATTAATTCAGGACAATGACAAAGCATTCATGTGTGGTAAATTCTCATTTAAATGATACTGTAAATTAGTTTGTCACTGAGAAGAATATTTTTAATGGTTCTCAAAATAATGCTAGGTTCAAAACAATAATGAATACAACACATTGGCTCACTCGCTTTAGTTGTAAGTTTTATGATAATATCCAAATAATTATACATTATAGAGCTACATACCTCTAGCTGAATCCAGTGAAACACTTTGGAGACAGCACATTAGAAGCCTCAATGTCTATAGATTTAGAACTCTAGTACCTGGAGCAGAACCTGAGTTAGGTTCCCTCCTGCAGAGCAAACAGAAAGAGAAAGTCATGCTATCCAATCCAAAAGGCAGCATCTAGGATCTCTCTAGTAGAAGACACAAAGCACCACTGCAATTACCACAAGCGTCTTTTTTCTGTCATCTGGTAAGTTCCATCCATGTGGATGCCTTAAACATCCTTTTCTGAAATAAAGGTCCCTATTCAAGTCTGAAAGGAATTTCTGGTTCTAGCTCTTTTAGAGTAGGAAGAACTTGCATCTTGCTTAGAAGAGCCTAGAGGTCTTTTTTAAAAAAATGTCCCCAAACATTTGTTTTATAAGAAGCCTGGTCTTATTGGTGTGTAATGAGCACATTTCAATAATGCTTCTAAGAATTCTGACTTCAGGAGTTAAGAGGGCTCTTGGAGCAAGAGAAGTGTGTCAAAGTTTAATAACAGTGATTGGCTTTATAAGTCTGTTGTGGTTTAACCAGGCAGGTAGCAAAGCATCACATCATTGTTTGCTCACCCCCCTGCCTCTCAGTGGGATGTGGGAGAGAATAAAATAAAATAAAATAAAATAAAATAAAATAAAATAGCAGAGTAGAAACTGTGGATAGAGATAATATGAAATAGTATGAAATATCTCTTTGGCCAGTTTACGTCAGCTATCCTGGTTCTGTCCAATCCCAGCTCCTTGTGCCCTCTCATCCTCCCCTCACTGGCAAGACAGTATAACAAGCTGAGAAACTGAAATGTCCTTGACTCCACACAGCGTTGTTCAGCAACAACTGGAAAAGTTAGCGTGTTATCAACATTGTTTTTTCTCCTAAAGCCAAAACACAGTAACATACCAGACGCTATGAAGAAAAAATCAGCTCTGTCCCAGAAGAAACCAGGACGAAGTCATAATTTGAGAGTTGGGTGCTTTGATTCCATCGGACTTCTTGTCTGAAGAACCAAGTTTCCTGTTAATTTTTAGCCTGTAATCTGTAAAATGAACTTTTCAAGATCTTGTACTCAAACATTCTTGCTGGTTCAGAAGTAAATTTGTGATTAGCACAAATTCTGACTCCTTTAATCAAATATTAAACATTTTAAAAATATCTTAGTTAAATTTAAGACTCCTTTGAAGAATTATTTTGAGACACTCGTGTATATTCTAACCCAATTTCGTTTGATTTTTTTCTTCCCAGTTAGAACTTCAAATTATTTAAAATAAATACAGGTCAGAAATTGACTAAGCTTTCATTATATTTCAGCACTGATTGCTGGTGATAATCTCAGTTTTTTGAGTGACTTCTAATCCATGCAGTACTTCAATCTGCTTTGATTAGATGTTTTAAGACAACGTAGGATGAAGGAGAAAAATATGGGATGACAGTTTAAGAAATGCAGTCCTGTTAAATGCAGGTACACCAAAGCGGGCATCACTTTTTCATGTTGCAATTACTCTTTGCTGTACATTGGAGTCTCCATTCAGTAAACCCTTGTTGAAGAATTGTGAAAGGTTTGACAGATGAGTTGCTGAGGTAATTACTTAGGTCCTTTCCATCTCACTAGCTTTTTGTCTGATAAATGAAGGCTTAAATTCTGAATTCTACAATTCTAATCTCAGTAGCACAATCAATTACAGTAAAATGCCAATACATTTTTTTCCAGAGACTGGCCAATTTAAGACTCCTTCCTTCCAGTTGTTTATTGTTTAGGTCAAGGGATGTATGATAAATTTGTCGAGTCAGAGATGAAAAGGAAATGTAACTTTAAGTGACAGATTCAGTTTTGGCTGTTGCTGCTACCATCTACCAAACAATACTTTAATTCTCTTTTTAGGAAACTGCTAGGTATAAAATGAAAAGTAAGAGAGCAGTTATTGCTTTGTACAAATGTTTCACAAACAGCAATAAGGAGAAAGAAGAGCCTCATTCATGAGAAAAAGCTAATGGATAGTGTTGCCACATAAAAATGTTTTTTAGATATTAAAAATTTTCTATGCTATTGATACAGTGAGAAGACTGAATTTCTTTCTTTTTTTTTTTTTAATGTAGACAGCATGAGACCTAGACTGATATATCTGTAAAAGGTTCAATATGAAGTTGCCACTTACAGTAGTGGAAGATTTGGTTGTGTTTGTTATCTGAAATCTGGTCTTATACCTTTTCTGCACAAATATATGCCTATAAATAAAAGGTTTGCAGCCAAATGGGTGATTTTTTTGGCTTTGTAGTACAACTGAGTGTACACGCTTAAACAATTCATCAGGTGATCTGAATTTTACATTTAAATTTGGATCTGAGATTTACTTCTTATTGATTAACACCTGAGCAGAAGCATGCCAAGGGAAAACATTTTCAGAGGTGAAGTCCAACACACAACATGCTTCAAGTGTAAGGATTTTTCTATGAGGGAAATTTTAAAATCTTTTGTTTAGTAAGACACTATAATCCATGAAATAATACAAAAATCTTCTTGATATTTTATTCAGAACTTATTTGGCTTCTCCAGATTGCCAGATATTAATTATATTAATCAAAATTTGAGTCTTCCATAAATTAAGTCAGTGGATATGACTGCAACTAAGTATATGATAGATATCTACACAAGTAAAGCATAAGTATTGAAGTTTAATAAAAGGAAAAGGCAACTGGCTGAAAAGAAGATGTTAGAAGATGTCACCTTTTTCAACATGTTGCACGTTCTTAGTTTCTTCAGGTTATGGTATTTTACTGTAAGCATTAAGGCATTTCTTCTGAAAGGGAATTTAGATGTTTGTGTCTAGTAAGCAGCTCTGAAAATGTTATCTTTTGTTGTCATTCAGATATGCATTCTGGAGAAAGCAAGCAAGGAGTGAGAAACTCTGGGAGTCATTAGCACTTTTGAAGGGATGGACAGAGTAAACACCTTTCTGTCAAGGCAACAAAGTGACCAGTGGATTTTTTTCAAGCAAGCATCTGTCTTGGGAGTCCTGTTGCAACTTGTAACAAATTTCTATTGATTTTTAAATTATTTATTAATGCTTAAGTGTGTGGCAGAGTCCTCATGTCTACACACTTGTACAATAACTTTCCCTGGGGATTTCACTGGGTGCCCCAGGTATGCTGAGATGGACGTGGTGGAATTGTGGCTAAGCATGAAGGAGGGAGCACTTGATAAAGCTACAAGGTCCTTAACAAGAAATGAATATTTTTGATTTCCGATATATAGCCACTAAAATTCACATCTTGCCATATTTTGATAGAGAATAACCTACACTGCTTGTATTTTGCATATTGTTTTTCTCTGAAACCCTGTTGAATTATATGTCTGTGTGCCTGTTTGCAGACAGACATGCCCAACAGAATTTTCTCTTAAGGTCCCATCCAAATAAAAAGCTTTAGAGAATCCATTGATTTCTAGAGAATAATCTTCCATCAGAGCTGAGTCTGCTGGACATATACCTCACATGGATAAGGAGATGACACACACTTAAGTACATACTCTTTATTTGTCTCATCTTTCAACCAGCTTGCTTTTATCCACTTCTGTGTCCTGCTACACAGATAACTTTTATATTAATCAAGGAAATACATTCAGTTCTGCTGGTCTCCTATTTGGATAGCAATACTACCTGAAGGAACTCAGTGTTGAAAGTATGGGCTTGGTTTGCCTAACTGGCTGTTTAAAATGCTTCAGTATGCTCTATTTCTGGTATTCCTTCAAAGAGCATAGCTGTAAGACTCAAACATAACCATGATAAGATGTTCTCAAACTGCTAAAAAATTTACTATTGATCATCTATAAACCAAAAGTGAGTTATATTCCTGACTTATTTAAAAATCCTCACTTAACAATCTTCTTTTCTGCAAAATATCTGCTTATTTTGACTTATTCTTCTGTGTGTGTACTAGGACAGCTGCCTAAAAGACGGCATCTGTATATACTTTTAAGACATATTTTTTAAAACGTATGGAGGCCAAATTGTGTCTTTGTCTCTAATTAAGACTTGAGGATACATACTTAGAGCTGCAGTTCTATTATCTGAAACTACAAACACTGCTTAAATATTAGATCACAATACAACAAACACATCAAGATCAATAATGAGTTTAAAGATACTTTTGTTCTTCATGGAATCATAGTTAAAGAATTATTTTTGGCCTTTATAGAATGAGGACAATGTTTGCATATCTATATGTAAGTTCACAGAAGAATTCTTATAATAAAGAGTAGATCCAGAGAAATTAATATTGTCAAGATGATCTCCATTGAAGGGAATAACTCTTAAAAATATTTGTGGAAGGCAATTTATGAAAAGAACAGTAGGAAATATAAGTATAGATATTTCAAGATTTTTACATATATATAACTGTGTTATATATTCAGTTAAGTGATTTTTTTTTACCATAATCTTCTCTCTTACATTAATCACTATGCAGAAAAGAAGCTTGAACTCAGTTTATGAGAAAGTTCCCTTTCATAGTCTTGATTCATTGTATATAATGTAATATGAATCTCTACGCTACTGAGAAGGCCACCACACTAACTCCCCATATTCACATCATCTTTGCTGACAGCTACCTTACTCTCTTATTTATTTAACAGAGAACTTTCAGGGGTTAAAATTTTGCAATATTTGTTTTCTACATTAATATATATACTTAGTAAGTCATTTTAACCATTAAAAGGAACCATTACAACTCACTTAAAGACGCCTACTGACAATGTATGATTTTTAAAAATATATCAATTTTCCCTTTTTCGAATTCCTTATTGATTTAAGTCCTAAAACGTGGCAGCCAAAATAGGCATAGTTGCTCAGAACTAATATAATAATATAATTTCTTAAATGGTACATATTTGACCTATTAATACTTTGATTTTAAAAGTCAATTCAGCTTAGTTCTTCAGATTACTGAAAATTTTCTCTTGCAAAAGTGTCTTGTACTATAGTCTGAATGAACAAAGGAATAGTGTGGGTGTGTTCCATCACATACTGTGGGCCACAGTGTGTCGAATTCATTGCCTACTTTTAAATTCCTTTTATTTAAAGATGAAAAGAGTTTGATTTATATGTATTAAAACACTGTTTTTTTTTCCTCATACCAGTAAGCACTGTTAAAGTGGCTTATGATTTTCCATACAGGTTGCCAAACACTGGAGAGATTTTTCTCTGAAGGATTACATTTTTTAAGCATTTATTGGAAAAGGACATCTGCTGTTGTCCTTTTCTGTCCCTGAACTCCAGTGGCAGATGGTCAGATTCAGACCACTTGTCAGACAGAGAATGCAGAAGAGTAGAGACACCAGTCCTTGTTCAATAATGGGCTCAAATAACAACACCAAACTCACTGGCAAATTTTTTCCAAGTTGGGATTGGGCAGTTTTGAGGATGTGGAGAAAGAATCACTGATTCAAGCTAATACAACAAGGTAGTGATCATATAATCAATACTATGTGTATGCAACACGGTGATGTCATCCAATACTTGTAATGGAGCTGGCTTCCGTTGCTTTTAAGATAAATGGAAGCTAAAACAAATGAGAGAGTGGTAGTCACTTCTAAAGAGATGCAGACAGAATTACCTAAATGAGGTGTTTCTCCATCCTGACTAAAGGCTTTTTAAGTGTACAATGAAATTCAGCATGGGTAGGATGCACTGCAGGTTCCTAGGCAATGACAATTAGGGAGGTGGACTGGTAGAAGGCAGTGATACTCTCCAGTGAAAGAGGAGAGGAGAGAGACCTGACATGCAAAAAAATTCCCTTGTTGTATACATAGCAATTAAAGACAAAAATCATTCCTGCGATAGACCATAACTAACCATACTGTAAATAGTCAGAACGCATAACATCTTCAGAAGGCTGCAAATGCTTTAGACTAACACAAACGGTTAAGTCTGCTATCTCTAGTCATTGAAAATAGATTAAAATACAAGTAGATTTAGAAAAAACAAACATGTTGATACTTGCCAAATTCTTGTTTTATTTACCACAGTGAACACATTTAAAATTAATTCTGCAATTTTCATTTGATGAAGGGTATTGGCTTCTTTCAAATCTCTACATATGAGTAAAGCCATTTAGAAAATAATTTTAAAGGGTCAGAAAATTAATTAGTTGGATTTACACTTTTAAAACTTGATACTAATGCTTTATCGGCTGGAATGATTCTTCAACTCCCTCAGTCCCTCATCAGTCTTCCCTTTGGGAAAAATGTCTGCCCTGGCTACACAGGACAGCGCCAGATCTGAGCATGCTGAGCTCTGATTGCATCACAGGCAGCTTTAAGTAGCAAATGTGCAAACCTTGTGAATTATTAGAGCTAGACTATAGATGGAGTTGGGCCATCTGTAGCACTGCTCAGTGCAACATTTCCTCTAGATTTTATAATAACGAACTTTGATTCTGAACCAATTGTTGACAGAAAGCATTGGGTAGCCATCCAAATTGATAAAACACATGCACATAACTTGCACAAGTGAAGCTCTTCTCCCTCTCATGTTGTTACCACAATACAATGATGATCTGAATTGTATCCATTGCTATATATCAATCCATATGACACAGCTGTATAGTAATCCATTGCTCTGTTGTAGGCTACTGTGCTTCACTGCTTCCTGGGATTGCATGTGGAGTTTACCTTCCGTCTTCTGAGCATGTCTGCATGTGCTTAATATATTGCTGTCATTTAGATTGTAATAGTATCAAGACAAGCCCCTAAGCAGAGTGATTACAATGCATAAATTATGTTAGATGTTTAAGGTACCTAAAATAAAACCTTATCCTCCCAGAGTCTTCATATTTTCAGTGCAGAGGGAAAGGCTTTTATACATTCTGTTCAGGACAGAATTCCAATTTAGGAGGAACCGGTCTCTTCATCTGACTATAACCACGGCATTGTCATTAGGGATCCTTAGGGATTGTCCACCTGGTTAGGTAGTGGCAATGCCTCATGTTTTCCTTCTGTTTTGCAAAAAACTTGAGAACTTTTCTGGTAGTTTAAATATAATAAAAATTGATTAAGTCAGTGATCATTAACAATACATGTAATAGCAAGTAAAGCTCTGTATAGAGCTGCACTGGGTATAAATATGTCTCAGTAACAAAAGCACAGGTACCAATATAACGTGTTCTAAGTGTAATGTATCACTTCACTGACAGAGTAGTTTTCATAATTGCAATAGTTACGGTCTTCAAGATTCCAACATCATGATTTTTGACACTAATGTTATGATCTTCTTTTCCTGTTTGGCTAACACAGTGCAGTCAGAATTCATTCTGTATGAACTAATGCTACATTACAGTCTCATACAGTAAAAATTTTACCTTCAGATTCTGATGAACACTGATTGTCAAACATTTCAATACGTTCAATACATATTTCATGCAACATGAATATAAATGCCATATCTAAATCCAAACTTTTCAGAACCGTTTTATAACTCTCAGAATTGCTCTTAATAGCAAGTATCGGAATACCTGATATATAAAGGAATTAACAAATATGTACATTTTGTTCCAATGAAAGGTTTTCTTGCCTTCAGGTAGCTTCTTTGGAGGTTCAAGATCCATGAAGGCCCAGTCTAGTAGTAGGTAGCTCTCCGAAGATTTATTACGAATCAGTTTCTTCCTTTATAGGGAGGACATTCCTTATGTCAGACAAAGCACACATTTCAATATCAAACTTGACATTCTTCTTTTAGCCCTTTGACTTAGTATTGTAGAGCTCAGACTGCGGTGTGTAGAGTGCCTTTTGAATTTCCTTCGTAGAACTGTCTTATATTTTGTATCTTATAATCAAAATGATCATGTCATATCCATGTGGCCTTCTAAATCTCTGCTGTGACTGTCACAACAAAAATTCAAAACTAATGCAGAATAATGTGGTGATACCCAGTGAGATTGCTGTTAATGTTTGCCTTTTACTTCTTTCATTACCCTAAATGTGAAGAAAAAAAAAGGTCAGAATACATATGTCAAATAAGACACAGATCACACAATCACTTAGGAAATAGATATTTCTGGAAAGAAGAACTCCTTGATCCTTCTCATTTAGTAAAAGGAAGAAAAGCTGAAAATATTCCTGTTCCACTGTAATTCAAGTAATGGGTATGCCGTACATATTTGCAGTCCCATATGGAAGAGCCTGTGTTAGGACTAGAGAGCATAGAAGGTAATGGAAAGAAGTGAGAGTTCTTTTCATGCTCTCCCTCACAGCTTTGATATTCCAAATCTTAGACATTAATTGATTGCTCTTTTCCTAAGGGCTTTGAGGCCCTTTCTATTACCTAATTGTCTCTGTCTAATGTATTTGAGGCTAGCATAGTAATGTAGGGAAAGGAAATAACTCTTTTGAACTCATCTAGCTTCTCAGAACTACAATTTTGAGCACTTTGCTGATCATTGTTCCTATCTACTTGCAAGTAGATGTTGTCTACAGGAGGCATTTTTGTACTCTTGTAGATACTCTCCATAGACAAAGAATGAAAACAGATTGAAAATAAAAACAATTTTCCAGTGTTTCCAATGAAACTCTGCGATAGCTACATAGAAGCTGCTGTTATTTCACTAAAATTTTACCACCACTTAAGATAGCCATGTTCTCTGTTGTTTCCTTAAGGAGGCTGTTATTTTTCGTTATTTAACATTGCTTTTATTAACTCTCAAAACTGACCCTATGTAGCATGAAAAAATGCACCTGTGATTACTATTTCAGCACCATTACATACGAAGTGGCATACACAGGTAAATATTTGTCATGGTTTTTCTCTTAGATACATGATGTCATTATTCATGCTAAGCATTACATCAGACTAGACTACTCTATAGCATGTCTTTTCTTGTACCTGGGAACAAAAGGAATTTTTTAGGGAGAAGTCTGCTGCTATTAATGGAAAATAACTACTTTGACATGAAGTTCACCTAAAAAGTGTTTCCTAATCTTATAGCATACCCAACAACAATCTTTCAATACTCTCTAATAAGCGTTATATTGTGTTTAGTTGGAAGAGTTTTGAAAGTGTATGTTTGAAAGTATACAACACTTCACCTTTCAGTGAATGAGACACTGCAAACTTAGGAGGCCTTGAGTTTACTCTTATACCTTGTTATGTTAACGTAAGAAATACGTTAATGTTGAAGCACATGTATTCAACACACTAGTTTTATGTTTTTGATACCCTCTTTTCTATGTTTAATCAAAAATACACAAAAAAGAAGTTTTGTTACTTGCATACATTAACTATATTATAAATTTTATGTGCAGCCCAAGAAAACTCCTCTTCACTCAGTGTGGACCATGCAAGCCAAAAGGTTGGAAACCCATGCATTCAAGCGTGAAAGGCACTGTTAGTTCCGTCTACCACTTGTTTGGTAATTAGCTATTATAATTAAAGTACTAACATTTGAAAACTCAGAATAGACAAATTAAATTATTTTTTTAAGGCAGTATATTTATTTTTATGAAATTACTTGAATTCAGTACAATCAAATATTACAGATAATTTAGTTTTCTGATGGACATAAATCACTGTGCAATTTTAAGACTAAATATGCAAGAGGTCCTGATACAAAAATCCAGCTATATTTAAAACAAACAACCAAAATTATAGTAGTATATAGGCAGTTTGTAGAGTACACAAGAAGATATAAGGAAGAAACTGTGAGAGTCATCCAGTCATCTGCTCCATCTTCCTATTCCAAGAAAATATCAGATGTTGCTGAAATTTCACGGCAAAGTCCTCTGTTTTTCAGGGCTGGCTCTATCTGACATCTTTCTCTTTGTCATCTTCATTACTGTACTTCATCAAGGAACAGACATGAGGAATGATTATAGCATTTAGAAACTGTTGAATTTCTGCAGTATATTTTTTCAGATATGTAATTTTCTAGGCTTCCTTGGAGGATACTAAAAGAATTCTACAACAGTAATCACAATACCGCTGTCACATTCATGCTGTAGTAATTCTCCAAATGTCCAACTTCGACATCTGGAAGGGGAAGATACCATTCTGAAGCCCTCCCATGTCTTGGGTTTCCGCTATCCCACTACCCACTATCCCAGTAATAACCTCTGTGTTTAACAGAGAACTACACCTTTTGCCAAGTAGGATTTGTGGAATTGGGGAAAGGAAGAAAAGGCTGTCATGTGGCTACAGCATCCCACCAGAAAAGCTAGGGAAGGGAAGAAAGGTGCTTTCTGAGAACAATCTCTTGTTAGCTCTTTGGCAAAGAGCAGGCTTCTTTTGGCCTGCCAATGAACCACCATAGAGAAAGTATTTATCTGGTCAGACTGATTTTTCTGCTTAACCAGTTTTTCCTCATTCTCTTTTCTTGAGAAAATGTGACTAGCTGTACAGAAACTTTTTACAGGTCAAATGCACCCCATAGCCTGGAGATCATTGACTTATCACATCATATACAAGTCTCCATTTGTACTGCAGCAGACAAATGCCGAAGCTTGTGCTTCTCTCTTCTACAGCTATTCTTGAATTGCAGCCATGTCAGTAATTCAACAATGACAGGAAAATATAAAAGAAAGAAGATGCACTGTTTTAATGTAGCAAAGCATTTCTGGGGGTCTGTCTAACATTTCTTTAATTAAAAGTATTGGGCATGTGAAAAAAAAAGAAACAATACATGTATATGCATGCACACATATACAGAGAGATTAATTCTGGAAAATATAACTGTAATGGCATCACATTTTTTTCTTCTCCTCTGCAGAATGAATTTTTATTTTATTTTTGTAAATAATTTATTTGAAAAGATTGTTTTTCTTTAAATTCTTAATATTCACTTTGTTATCTGAAACCTGGTTTTGATAGTGATGAGTCTACATTTTTAAAAAACATTTCTGTAGAAATACAGAAAGAAAAACCCCACCATTATAAATCACCTTATTTTATAAATTACATAAGTATTTGAGCCTTGTGTTATATTTTAAGTTTAGAAGGTAAAATTTTAATGCATAAAATCGTGAGATAGTTTAATGTGGTAGAGGTAGCCATGAAATGCCTAAAGGAATTTAAATGTGGGAGAACTTCACTTCGCAATTACTGCTATACAGCTTGCCAGTTCTTTGTTGTCATTTTGCATTGATGTGTGGAGAGTGTGAAAGATGTCCCAAAGGTTTCTTCTTAAATGGAATCAGTAAAAATTCCACTGGATTTTTTCATTACCTGCATGAGCAGAAAGTTACTTTCCTGTTATTTCTGCTTGATATAAGTTTGGGGCTGAGTATCAGGAGAGGCAGAAAGAAATAATGGAATAAGCAAAGGTGTCTTACAGAATGCAGGATAATTCTGGAAATGTTTTGGCCTGCTGCATTTTGAGGCTTTGGGTTTGAAATTGATACACGTGTAACTAATTCTATATTTTATTCCATGTATGTCAGATTTCTCAGGAGTTTTTGACTCTTACTAGAGCCAAAGGATTCAGTTATAAAATTCTGACACTTGTAAACTTGACTTCTGTGTAACTGTTCTAGTAAAAAATACTAAGCATGCTTATACTCAGAAGCTGTTGCAGTCTGTAAGATCTAATGACAGATTTTTTGATCTTTAACTACAGTTGACATTTTGTCTGAGAGCAAATTTCAGACCAAGACATGTATTTTCACTATCCAGAGCTTTTTTTAATTTATGAAGTCTGATTTTGATGGATATAGGAAGAGATATTGATTGTCCATTGTAGGCCAGTAAAGAGTTAAAAAAAAAAAACCCCTCTCTTAACGATATTCTTGAACTTCTGGATAATAAGACAAACAAGGAAAGATTCTGTATTCTGAAAACAAATATTTTCAAAGAGTATCCAAGACGAGAGCCCTCCATCTAGATTTCCCTGTGCACCATATGCTAGTGCTTGGTCAGGCTGCACTGAGGTTTCCTGGTTTTCACAGTAGGTCATCACGGCATGATTCAGTGCTTGGTAACTAGGCACGGGTAACTAAACTGCTTTTAAAGAGGAGAGCTAGACACTGAGAATTATCTCCTAAAATGTTCACTTTAACCAAAGCATCAAAAATTCAATGAAAGACTAACTTTGCATTTCTACTGACATAGTTTACAACAATGGGGAAGAACAATTCGTAAATTTCATCAGCATGGGACATACTAAGACTAATAAGTTTTTTCGAGTAGCAAGTAGTTTCGTTTGAGCATTAAAAAATATGCTGAGGCCAAATGTGAAGTATTCAAATGGCTGATAACAACACCTTGGCCAGCTGACATCAGATCTCATTACCCCAGAAAATATCATATTTGGGTCACAGGTGCCCATATGAGCAATGTTTGGATCCTTACGGGTTTTTTTCTTTTTTGAAGATGAGATATGAAAATGTGCTCAAAACTAAAAAGAGATTCAGCAAAAACATAAAGTCCAGATATAACTGGTTCTCATTGCTTTATATTTAACTTTGAGAATGCCTCTAACTTCTGAAGAACAGAAATGTTGATTAAAGAAGAGATTTCAGAAAATTACGAAAAGGTTGTAGGATGTGATTCCCCTACAGTGCCCATGAACATTTTGAGGATAATAAATCTTTAAACACAGTGAAAGTGATGCATTAGAGAGTGTCAAAATTATCATTTGTCCCAGACAAGCTGGTAGTGAGCATGCATATGTTATTAGTATGTGGTCTGATAAAATCTGTGAAAAATGACTTTGGGAGCACAGTCACCCCAGTAAAACATCTTAAAATGCTTTCCTCTGTGCTGTGGATGACAAGGGCAAATTTTAGATCGTTGGAAAAAAATAAAGAAAAGAAACATTTGAGCAAAAAGGGACTAACATTGTTTCCATACTAGATAAAGTCCTAGGAGAAAATTCTCTTTGATTCCTAAGAAAGTTATTTTGTGCCCACGTAGTATGAAAATCTCAAGCATTTAGACAGAATCATCCCAAACTTAATGCTAGTCATAAGAACAAAAACTATAATAATATTAACAGAGCTAGATGAGAAGACACAGGCTTGTTTGACAGCACATGAATCATAGAATCATAGAATCATAGAATCATAGAATAGTTCAGGTTGGAGGGGACCTTAGAGATCATCTAGTTCCAACCCCCCTGCAATGGGCAAGGACACTGCTCACTAGACCAGGTTGCCCAAAGCCCCATCCAGCCTGGCTTTGAATACTTCCAGGGAGGGGGCATCCATGACTTCTCTGGGCAACCTGTTCCAGTGTCTCACCATCCTTACAGTGAAGAAATCTCTCGCTTATTTTTTATTTTTACAGAAATATAAAATCATTACAACCTTTTGTTACAGTTTGCTTCAATTTCTTATGCTGATATAGAAAAAAGACATTTTTTATCCAAGCTCCAAGACATATCCCAGTTTAGTCAACAATCATGCTTGTTTCCAAGACTATCTATTTGATGTGTCCACCAAGGGACAAGGAAGGAGGGAAAATGGTTAAGGATGACTTGAGCAAAGTCATCATGAATGACTTATTTCCAGAAAACTGCACTCTAGAGAGCAACGCAATGATTAGAATATGATCAGCTTTGATAGGTCCAAAAAAAAGAAAAGATTAAAATCTTTTGAATATACAAAAATAGAACAGCTTAAATAAATTTTGTTTTGAATTTAGCCGAATACTTTTAAAAGGATTACACAGCAAAATGAAATGAAATCTTTGCTTTGGACTGAACACTTAATTGAATTTCTTTTCCTCCTTTTGTTTTTATTTCAGTGAGATAAAACTAATGCTTTCTCTTTCAGATTTATCGTAAATTCACTTTCTCAAATGAATCTAGTTTACATATATATATAAATGTACTTTGTGCATGTGGGTGTGTGATCACTCTGCATAAGCTGATCATGACCAATTCTCCAGCTTTACCTTGTCCACTCTGCAGCAGCAGATTAAGGGAAAAAACAGAATTGACCCCAGTTTCATAAGCCAAGCTGGGCTTGTTGGAAGAGTCTCTGTGTTAACACCACCACATTAAATATCAGAGGAGAGAGAGAGGGAGGACACCGGAGTATCAGTAAAAGGCAGGAGCATGGCAATGCAAGGCCACAGCAGGGCTTTGGGGTCAGGGAGAACTGAGGATGCTACAGGGGTAAAGGGAGCAGCATCCAGCACTGGGAGAATCTGCTGGGGAGGTGATGCTTGGTCAGAGGGAAAAAGCAAGTCAGGGAGCAGTGAGGCTTGCTCCAAAAAAGATTGGGAGCTGCTGAATTGCAAGAAGCAGCTGGAGGTGAGATAACAGCTGCTTCATGGCAGAGGGCAGATATCCATCAAAACTAACAAGTTACAGAACTAATTAAATTCCCAGCTGCTTTTAGGCAAACGAGTAACAACATTAATTAGGATGGCTTTTTCTCATCTTCACTGGTCAGAGGGCACTGGCCTTCTGTTTTGCATTTAGACTACACTGTTTGAAACCATCTCTGCTGTCTCAGGAGGAAATCGCTGAAAATAAACACTTACAGGGAAGGAGACTGAAAGTGTGTGATGTTGTGCGTATGACATGCCGTTACCTATGTTGGAACAGGGTTCAGAATATCATAAGCCCAAAGGACCCTAATCTCTGCAATCCCAAACAAATCTCTCTGTTTTGCATTATTGTTATCAATATTATTGTTATTTTGAAAACTGCCACCATCATAACCACCTCCAACAAGAAAAAAGTTAGTTAAACAATAGATAATGAGATTACTTTTTCAGTGCACTGGATTTTGTTTTACTAATGTGTATCTGTGTAAATGTGCAGCGTACAGACATTGTGTCCAAGGGAGCTTTAGTAGCATGATACAAGAGGTTTGCCCAGCACTGTATGAGGGAGACCTGGCGTGGTCAGTATCCAGGAGTTTCTCCAGAGACTGGAGCTCATCAGCAACAACTTTCTGCAGACAAGTTCTCAGAAAGAGTTATCATGTTCACTGCAATCTGACAGAAAATTAATGAGCATGCATGTAATTAGAACATCACATCCTGGGATAAAAAGGTGAGCCATCCAAATGGCTGAGGGGAATGCTCTCAATTAGGCTTTTGGTGAAGGAGACCATGGTTCCTGTGCTTTGCGCTGCTTCACTGTCCCGGGTGCATTAGCCGTGAGCAGGCCTGGGCACAGGCACAAGCAGTGGTGCGATGGTTCCTAGCAGAAACATTCATGGTACCTAATGAATTTTGAAAGGTACTTTAATGGCTGGACAGTGCTGGAAAAAAGGCTTTTTGATTTCTTTCCAGAATGTAGGGACTTAAATTCCACCAGTTTTTGTAGGGTTTATACAATCTCTGTCTCTGTCTGAATGGTCTCCATATAGCCAATGCATGGGGGTAGGTTTTGATCAAGCTTTTATAATCACTTATAATCACTTGTCTCACTGTAAAATACTTTATATTTTGTTTCTGTTGTGCGCTCTAAATAATTTTTTTCCAAACTTTGGCATTCATTTTCTGGTTTATTTATCTTTAGGACTGTACTAGGGCCAATTGCCTATGGACTTCTCAGGGGGCACTCTGTAACCCTGTATACCAAACTGCATTTAAACATTTAATATTGCATAATGGCATAATTGTATTAATGTCTTTTCCTCAGGAGTTTATTCTGTCCAAATTAACAAATACAACAAATTTATGTGGGATACTTCATTTTCTTTTGCAAAAGATGTCCAGCATCTTTTCACAAGAACCATTTTTAAGTTTCAGACTAGTGATTTGTAACTGTTTTCTTTTCGAGATTCACAGTTAAAGACAACCAATGATTTGTTTAACATGGATAATATTGATTTTACATCCATTGGGTTAATCAGATAGTAAAGATTTAGTTCTAATTTTCTCTATAATTCTAACAGATGGATTCCATACAGGTGAAAGCATAATACCAAGTTCAGTTTCTGTTAAAAGTAAAATGCTATTTAATGAATTATTCTCTTCTACTAGTTTATCTTCATGATGCATAGACATTTAATGTGTCATGAAATTATAGCACATTAATGTCAGTGTGAAACTGTTTACATCTACCCTGTGCTTTCGTTGCAGTATAGGATACACAAATATAGCATGCTGAACATTTGATAAGTAACATCTTTATTATGCCTGTTGACTAGTACTAAATTAGAGCATACACTGCCGGCAGTACACGTGACAGCTGCATGAACATAAAATGAATTCCTTTCATCAATATATTACAAAAAATGGCATAATGATAGAATAATTCTTTTGCCCAACATATTTGTCAGTTGTTCAGAATACAAAAGGTACCAGATCATCTAAGCAACACTCAAGCGGTAATTTTGGATAGACTGATAAGTGTCAGTTAGAAGATGCAAAGAAATTTATATCTCATGTATGTGTTGTCTTACATGACACCTCCATAATGGTGAAGATTTTATAATTACATGTAAATTTGTTGTCTGAGATGTTCAAGTGTCTGAGGAACTTCCAGTGATCTATTCAGCCAGACTGAAGGACCAAGCCTTTAAGGCTTTAATAGGCTTTATGAATAGGAACTGGAGACCTTACTGTATTTTTGTCTCATTGCCAAGCTTCAGAATGCATTCTAAGCATTCTGTAACTTTTGTTTGGGTGGTAGTTTAGCACGTCCTAGATATTAAACTACACATAGCTGAAAGTCTTCTCTCTGAAGAAGTTTTTCTTTTTCAACTGAGATACATCATTTAAGTCTTGATTTGTAAGGGAAGATCTGTACTTTTAAGCACTGAATGAGTATCAGGTTATCCTCACCTGAAAGGGCATATAGAACACAGAGCATCTAGAATTACCTCTGAGGAGTTAAGTTTGAGTGCTCCTCATTTGTACCCACAAGTCAGCTTTCCCTGTCCTCTTAGTTCTTATGGAAAAGAAAAACCACACACAGACACATGTCCAAACAGGATACTAACAAGTAAATGTAAATGAAGAAGCATGAAGTACAGAAATAACACAAACAAGAAGATAACACAGATCTGGTATGCCTACTGCACCATATTCCCCATCTGATTGCACAGTTTGGGAATAACTCTCATTCCACACAGATATTTTCAGCATTTATTGTCCAACAGCTTTATTTTATCAACCAGAGTTATGACGAGCTTACAAATTGGAGCTTGTACATTTTGGAACACAAACTTTGTTTAATCTGGAATGTAAAATGGCTTATCAGACTTCTAATTGCACAGTCCACGTGTGCACTGACTAATGGAAATCACTGGCTTCTAATAGTGCATTGGTATTACGCAAACATAGTAAGTAACAACTTCATTTCCAAAGAACATGCAGGCCAGCTCTCTATTTAAATTGAAATTGTCAGTACTTTACAGAGAGCTGACAGGCTTGGAATGGACCTTCTTGTGTCCTGGAGGGTGTGCCAGGGAAGTACTTCTATGAGCAGGGTTCAAAGTCACGTGACTGAAGCCACGAGTCTGAAAAACAGGTTAACACATATAGCAAATTGTTCCTGCTTTTGTCTTCTGCTAAAATAGGGATGATAAACGAAGGATTTTAACAAGAAGGACGATGAAACTTAATGATAACCCAATCGTAAGGCAATAATGGCTGGACTCTGTTCCACAGTGCCTTTCCATCAATGGCTGCCTCCAGTCTGATTCTTAATAAAAAGTCGTCATTCTTAATTCAATATTATATCTGAAATCTGCTTTAGTGAATCTCTGAAGCATCAAATCACTTTCCAATTTTTAATGTTATATCACTTCCATTCAGCACAGTAAGAACACAGAGAAATTGAACCATGCACAAATAAGTTTTTAAAAAGATAAAGAATGATGAATGCTTCTGCTGTTTGCCCACCTTGCATAAATTTTTTACTTCTAAATAATATGGAATGATCCCAATCTAATCAACTGAATCTTATTTAAAAATTCAGCATCTATTTTTATTAGAATTTGATTAGCTATGACTTATCAAAGTGCTTTGACTTGCACCTAAGTAGTTCCATTTCATCCTTCAATGAATTTACATATTGTGCTTGTGTTAGGTAAGGTCTTGCCAAGAATGTGTTCATATTAAATACTCTAAACTCTTGTATTTGCAGCCTCAGGTATGTTGTGCTCTCAAACTCATGAAAATGTATTCACAGATTTGCTTCAAGATCACCTTTTTCACAAATAACCAAAAGAACAAAAGCTTACTCTGACCATGTTAAAATCTTTAAGGTTATCACTCAACATGCCACTAAGAAGAATATTATGGCTCTACAGACCATAAATAAACTTTTATTTTTTCTTAAAGGAAAACTAATTGCCTTGTTTAGAATTGAAAGAAGCAGCAGAAAGTCAACTGGTAATCTTTCACTGAGGAACAGTCATTTTAATGACATCAGGCATAGAAAAGAGATTTTCTTTTTGGTTGTGAAATACATACACTTGCAGTAGCATGTGACTATACAAGCAGTTCCATCTAAGATATAGAAATGGGGAAATAAATCAAACTTTAGACCCCCTTAAGATGTTGCAGTTGCAGCTGTAATTGGTTTGATGGCTCTAAAAGAGATTGATTTTCGTCTGAATCTCTGATCTTTGCAAGCCAATGAATCACAGTGCTTAAAATGACTATATCATTTATCGCTATGTACAGTTAATTTGTTGACAAATGGAAGATTTATTAAATTTACACTTCTGCATTCTCTTTATTATACTCTGGAGCTTATTCTCTAAGCATTCATTCATGTAATTCTTCAATCTTTTATGTAATGCTGAAGTCTGCATAAGCCCGTGAAAGCTACAGAAACTGAATTTCAGTCAAGCATGCTGAATCAGCAAATAATAAGCTGACTTCTGGAAAGGCTGGAGAGTAGACTGGACTGGGAGATGACAGGTTCATATTCTCCTGCCTAAGCTCAGCAGTGCATGATGGAGTACTTCACACTTGAAATGCAGTTTCTCTGGAAACTGAAAACGGTAGAAGATAGATGTAAATCTAACATATGGTTAAGAAGACCACTGTTAGTAGTAGTGTCACCTTCAAAATCAAATGAGGTTTGTTTTATTTTTAAATGAAATTAAAAAAGCCTGCTGAAAAAGAGAAAACTAGAGTAGATGAGTTACATGAAGGGATGATGATGATGATTTCAAAACCTTTCTGTTTGAAAATTTAAACTCAAGAATCTCTGAAAGCAGAAAAGCAGAGACACCCACATAGTCTCAGAGACTTATAAATTGCAGACTATCAATGATTAGAACCCAAACAGATCATTCAGGGCTCATGTACAGGCACTTCATTATATTTGAAGGTGGATGAAGACGAAGTGCTAATATTCAGGATTATTGCTTTCTCATTGAAGAAACCACTGTAGGTTACTGATGTCAAACCCCTCTGATAAGCAAGCAGAAACTTTTAATTAGATACTAATAGATGTTGGGTATTCAAATCTCCATCACTGACTAAGGAACTTATGAGTAATTTGCTGCAAGTGTTCTTTCAGAAATCAATGCACAGTCTTTATCATATTTTATGAGCTTAGTATAGTACTTCAACAGACCCTTTAACACGAGTCTGTCCAGTCAGAAGCTGTAACTCATGTTCCCTGACCACCAATAAAAAATAACCTCAGTGCTGCAGCACTGGGATTTGGAAGAATGACCTGTCGAGCTGTGCTTCTAGGAGAGGAAAAAGGAATCAATACTGAAAGAGAAAGAGAGGGCAAGAGCATGTGAAGAACATATCATGAAAATGTTTTGCAGTGGATATTGTCTGGATGATAAACCAATATCAAAGGTGAGATAAAAGTTGCAAAGGCAGAATACAATCATCTGTTTTCAGTTTGTGTTAATAGGCTACACTTCATATAAAGCCACAGATACAGTCCAAATATAGTAGATGCCAAAGAGTAAAACAAGCCTTCATCACAAAGTCTTTATTCAAACATAAATGCTGTTGGTTAAGAGACTGTATATGAACAGGCCTAAATCTAATAGGACAAATACTACTATACATCACCTGGACAAACAGGAGGCTAACTGGTCAAAACAGGGTGAGGATATAGCTGCTTCCAGACCTTAGGAAGTATTTTTTTTTTCCTTCCTGCCAGTAATTTTGCAGCATTGTGTAATTCTTTGCTCTAACTTCAGTCTCATCATTGCAATATTGTCACTCTGCTCATATCTGGTAGTGGCTTTGGCTCTGTGCATGTGCCAAAAAATTTCTTTTGATGTTTGTGGCTAAAAGAAGCTTTTTCCCCAAAAGAGTCAGAATCAGAAATCCTCTTTACTGTGGAGTACAAAAATAGATCTCCTCAGCATCTCTGCTACAAGAAAGGCCATATATTTGCAGATATATCTAAGCTGCTGCTTCATCTTCTCAGGTCTTTACATGAATTGAAGTAAAAAGTACCGGGACAAAATTCTTAAATGCTTGACATATATGCACATTTCACAAGAAATAGACTGGAAAACTAAGAAATCAAATTTTAATATTGGGAAATATTCCTTTTCTTTGTCTAGATCACCACTGAGTGAAACATTTAAAAAACCAAGTATTTCTATTTGTTATTTCCAACAAGAATATTTCAATACAATACCAAAACAAAGTGAAAAAGGTGAGAGAGAAATTACTTAGCAAAACAATTTTAATTTTAAAAGATATTATTCTTAGCTGGAGTATATTGGCATTACTTCATTGATTTTAACTGTCTAGATGAAAAATTGGCCCCACACAATGCCTAATATCAAAGTATGCCTTTTTTTTTTAAACAGTGAGAAATGACCTTCAACACTGTAGCAGAGAATGGCATACTCACTCACACATCCAGTCCCACATACACATGCTCAGCTATTAAAACATGACCTAGCTTCAGCCTAGTTCCAGTACCACACCAGAGAACCCAGGTTTTCATCTGGCAGAGTACTGATTGGCTCTGTATAAAACCTCTCTAAGGGGAATATTTTTACAGTGTGGGGTTTTCAAGGAAATGTCCGAATACAAGCAGGCATTCTGCTTGTAACTATGTAACAAAACACAAAGCCAAGCAAAGGAGAAAAGAGTACTGGATGACACTGAAAAAAAAATACAAATGAGGGAACTGGTTATCATTTTTAAATAAATAGATTAATGGTTGATGCAAACACAAAAATGTACTTTCAGCTGGCTAACTATTTGAATTATTGTTTCAATTGGGCTGCTAGAAATTCATCAACACATTATTATCTGTACCTCAATTAACTGAAATGTTTAATAATAAGTTCAAAACTTTCACTGTGAAAGAAACATTCTTAATGTGTATCAGAAAACAATCTTCAGGTGTCAGTGACTCCCTTTTGATTAAACATCATTAACTATCAATATGCACATGCTTGATCTGAGTAAGAACTACACGTGTCAATCACTCATGCATCCAAATGTAAGCATAGTTCACTATACGACTGCTGTTCCAAATATTTGCACAGTCATTACGGTAAAGTGACTTAATCTATGAGGCAGATGACAAATGGAGGGGTCCTAAATAAAGACCACATATTCTTATATGGCTGCTTACAGCTTACAGGCTGAGAGAGTTAGGACTCTTCAGCCTGGAGAAGAGAAGGCTGCGGGGGGACCTGATAGCAGCCTTCCAGTACCTGAAGGGGGCCTACAGGAAAGCTGGGGAGGGGCTTTTTACAAGGATAGATAATGACAGAACAAGGGGTAATGGTTATAAACTGGAAGAGGGTAGATTTAGACTGGATATAAGGAAGAAATTCTTCACTGTGAGGGTGGTGAGACACTGGAACAGGTTGCCCAGAGAACTCGTTGATGCCCCCTCCCTGGAAGTATTCAAAGCCAGGCTGGATGGGGCTTTGGGCAACCTGGTCTAGTGGGAGGTGTCCTTGCCCATGGCAGGGGGGTTGGAACAAGATGATCTCTAAGGTCCCTTCCAACCTGAACCATTCTATGATTCTATGATTCTATGATTATGTTAGTACTGTCTTTCCACATCTCGGTAATGCAGAGCAATGTTGGTATGAGGTATCACCTTTAGTTAGATTTTTATAAACAATTATCAGCTAGCTGCTCCTGAAGAATCTCTTCAGATTTTGGGAGGTATAAAAATGCTTAGATTGGAGGAAATTTCTTTTAGGCAGCAAAATGGTGTGGAGAGTGTAGCATTTAAATTATCCATCTGTTCTGTTTTGCTTGTTATTTAAGTCCTTAATTCCTCATGTGGGGACAACAGAAAAGCATGCAGGCCATAGGGGCAAGATGAGACTTACCCTCAAACCACAAAATTGTTCTAAAAGCAAGCATATGAAAAGGGCTGAGTCCCAGAGAGTCCCAGGGAATGTTCTGACTCGTTGAATTCTGCAATAGTGTTAATAATTGTAAGTATAAGCCATAGTATAGAGTGCTATACATGATATGAAGACAGACAAGTCCCAGAGGCTGCCTCTTCCCTTTGTTCACGTGTCTGAAACCAACTGCACTCTGGCCTTTGCTTTGATTTAAATCCATTTCTGAACTATGCCATACATTAGAAGTGTGGCTGAAAAGCACATTCTGCTTGACAGCCTGTGGTTGAAAAAGAAACCACCAAATTTTTAGTTTTATGAATCTTAATGAAAAATGTTCCAGTTTGGAAGGGTAAAATGCTTACTCTTTGCTTGGCAGACAGCTCAGAAAAAGCCTCCACTTACCTGACCGCTAATGAATCTCACAGAAGCTTCATTGTCCAAACCAGCAGGCTAATCAAAGATGCTTTTTTCAGCCAGTTCTGATAACAGGAGGGAATATATTCATCATCATTCTGAGACTTACATAAATGTTCATTGTTCCAGAATAGAGAAGACTGAAAAAGCCTGAAGATCCTGTAATCAGTGAAAGCTTCTATCATTGGACCAAATGTAAAATGTTATATAGAGCAGTATGAAAGCTGCTCTAACTTTAGCCCACTATCTGACCCCTTGTGTTCTTCTGAAAATTCCTGGATCCTGAATTTCCTGAGCAATTATCTTTTCTTCTGTGTGCTCTCTTCTCCATCAGCCTCAGGGATGGAGATATTACAGGAGAGGCTGTGCTGACTCTGTACCACCACTCCTTTACATGTGTACCTAGGTACATGAAGGTGGATATGTTGCCATGTGTTGATTTATATGATTGTGTGCTTGAACATGAGCGATTTAGGTTAAAAGTGATTGTCTTAGTATGAATTTTCAGTGTCTAGAGTGTTGTGAGAAAAGCGACTTAAGAATATTATAGACACATATGAAAAATTAGAAAAAAAATCCTTGTTTATAATTAAGCAGTGCATTGGATCCTTTTCTGCAGGTCCATATTGATATTCAACAATGCAGATGACGTTAGAACAAAAGGTATCGATTTGAATAGTTGGGGTTTTTTCAATTGCTTGTATATTACAAAACGTCTTTCTGTTTTCCAGTTTTTTTTATTTGCTTAGGTCTGTATTTCCAGATGTCCTGGCTAGATGTACTTATTTAAATCACCAGTTTGGGTGTGAAAATTTGCTAGCTACTGTTTGCAAATGCTACCAATTAAATCTTAGATCTTCACATACTGTGTTCCTTTGTTCCTGCCAGGTATTATAATTAAAATTTAACTAATGGAAGATAGGATGTGCTGTGGGAACTCAAGAGGAAAATCGTAGGATATCCTCCGTGTCAGTGTTGCTGATTTAGTGAGATGCTACACATTGGGCACTACGACTGGGGTGACTTTTAGGGGCAAAGGATCTGAGATAAGACCAGCATCTCTTTAGACTTTTGAATATTTAGCTTTTTCCTTCAATGACTCTATGAATTTCTTGTACCCTTGCAGTCTGGACTTTGATACATCATAGTGTTGTCATTAGTCAGGCACAGTGCCCAGAGATCGTTTATTTAAGGGATTGAATAATCAGAAAAAAAAAAAAAATGTTAGTTGAGAAAGGCCCTAACTACGTTCAGGCAGAAGAGAAAAATTAAGTTGAAGGAATTACACCTTCTTGTTGCCTGCTCTTGCTGACCACAAGTATGCTTCAAACTAGTCCTGGAACAGAGAGTCACATCACTCATGCTTTTCTAGTACAACACTGCCTTTATTAATACCAGTTTTAATGTCTAATCCTACTTCTATCCCTTCTAAGTGTGTGGATTTCAATAATATGTTGTGACATTGAGTTCTATTGGCCTTTGTTTCATATTTTTTGATAAAATACATATCCTTCTCTATTCAGCCAAAACAAACTTGAAAAAAATTATTAAATACCAATACCAGTTTATTAAACCTGTCAGACTTATGTCTTGGCTGTCAGTCAAAAACAGGATCCGGTACTGATCTGGGGCAATCGTTTGCCCCTTTTGCTCTCCCTAATGATAATGATTATAAATCACTTATCCTATGACATCTGCAGCACACTAGCTGTTTTGCAGCTAAAACCTAAAGAAAAGATCTCTGCTTACAAAACCTATCCTTGAAAGAGACACAGTGGGAGGAAATACAGCATAGCCATACTGAGCAAGGAGGTTTTGCTTAGCTTTTCTGCCCCATGACAGTGTGTTTTACCAAGGTAAATCCGAGTTTTTGGAGTGCAATTTTTTCATTCCAACAGTTTCCACATAAAAAAACTAAGGCTGATCATTATTTTCAAGTAAATTCTGTTTTTCTGATATTGGATGAAGTCAGACGCTCGCAACCACAGTGATGTCCCGGCATTCCAAGGAAGTTCTGACTAGAACAATGCACATGGGGCCATTTATACGTTAATCTTTCTAGTGCTAGAGTTACATGCCTCTTTATTTGAATATCTGAGTAACTCTGGTAGCTACGGTAGTCTTTGAGAAGAAAGGAAGGGGAAATCAAGCTCAACTTTCCTAGGTTAAACAACAAGGTTATTGTAAAAGGTACATGCCACACCTTTCAACAAAAAAAGTCTGTCTGCTTAGGCTTTTTGAAAGAATAATGCTATGAATGTACTACTGAAAAATAGCATTTTTTTCCACTAACTCCCAAATGATGCTACCCTCAGACTTGGTTCTCTCTAGAGAACTTAGGCTCTGGAGAAAAATGCATTTTCAAGAGCACTGCTACAAATACCGTGCAATGCTTTAGGAACTCCCTGCTGTTTATATCTTTTTCAGAAGTGCCCGATTTTCTTTCTGTAAAGAAAGTCAAGTGCCTCTGTGCACAACTGAGTATCTCACTCTGAGGGTTTAAAAATTATGCTGCCAGATTTACCTATTAGTATAATTTGTTGTTCTCAGAGGAAGCATATACCCACACTCCAAGCAAGCACCATTCTAAGAAACCACAACAGGAGCCAAATGAAAATAGATCCATCTCCCACACTGGAAGTGTTCCAGCATTGCCCTTTGTGCTGCCTACATTATCTAGCAGCTGTTTGCTAAGTAACGATAATTAATGTAAGTAGCTGGTAGATCCTCAGCTGGGCCCCTTGTATATGCCTAGTAATGCAGTGTTGTCTAATGACAGCGCTCTGAAACAGTGTGGTAAGAGCCTCTGTGGGCACCAGTTTGGTTACCATAATCTCACAGATAGCACCAGAAAGTTATTTTAAAGGAAAAGTGCATTTTGGGTGAGCTCAGGCATTCCTGTGCACAGTATTTTGTGTGGCCTTGTTGTGCGATGGTGGGTCTGGGGGTGGGATATAAGTACCACTGATAAGGTACAATTTACCAGAGGTTGTTTGCCATCTTTTCCAGTCAGGCTTTTTTAATTATCACTTCATTTTCCTTTATATGGCCTCTGTAGTGCTTCATTTTAAGCCCTCCTCATTTGCAATATTTTTCTGTTACAGGACAGTTCGGGAACCATTAAGTTCTCCAAGCCCTATTGCTTCAGCAGTGTGACTAGCTTTTTAACTTCATTCCTGTATTAATGGTCCTGATGCAGGAGCTGTCAGGCTCTTTTTCTGTTTCTAAAAGATACGAACAAATCACATGACAGGCACCTGCAGAAATTAGTCTTGCTTCCAATGGCAGACTGCAAAAACAGGAAGGAATGGAAGTCTTGCAATAGCAAGGTACTTACCCAAGTTTCCAAAAGACTGGGGAGAAGCAATTCCTACAAGCAAACAAGGAAAAAAAAAAGAGGCATACAGGAAGAACAGGGAACTATATCTACATTTTTACTAATAGAAGCATCTACTTGTTCTGAAATGGGGAAAAAAAAAGAAGCTGATGTTAAGATAATCATTTGCATTAGAAAGTTTAGTCAATTTGTTTCCCTCTTTCTATTCAAAGTACGTAGCATTTGAAAACAAGGTGTTTTAAGTGAATGTGGCCAGAAGATTATTCCTGAATCTTTTATTCTCTAGAAAATATATAGAGAAAGGTATAAGCTGTTGCTAAAAATTCACATTTCCTGATTTAAACAGCGAGGGCTGAAACTTAAGCAAATTCAAATAAGAGGGCTGCTCCAAAAGCAATGCCTCCTATTTTATTATGTTGGCCCACAATGTCAGAGGCAGATGTTGGTGGGATGGCAGTAGAGGTTGAACCTTCCCACCAATATTCCATTACATTTTGTTGCTGTGTGACAGATGGCAGCAGAGGAGCAGTCTGACACAATGGTGGCTGACATGGAAGTGTGGATGAAGCAAAGGAGTGTCACTGAATTCCTCCATGGAGAAAAAATTGCACACATTGACATTCGTCAACACTTGCTGAACATTTATGGAGACCACACAGTGGATGTGATCACAGTGAGGTGGCAGTGGTGCATTTCAGCAGTGGTGACGGAGACAGTGGTCAGCTCCACAGGTGCAGATGTTTTATGAGCACAGCATGCAGGCTCTTCTTCATTGCTGGTGAAAATGCACAGCCTAATGGTGGTGTCTATGTTGAAAAATAGCATTTTGCTGCTGAGAATTTGCTCCATCAAATAGAATTATTGTACTGTCTGTATTTGTTGTATTTTCCATGGAAATAAATAGGAGGCATTATTTTTGGAGCAAAAGCATATTGTCTAAGAGACACTCGCTGACCATATTAATTTTCAAATTTTAAAAATAATGGGAGTGAAGGTAGGGTGAAGATATAAAATATTGCCAAGAACAGTGGGTCAATAAGAGGAGAGCTATTATTTGCACTCACTCCTGTTCATTTTATTTTTGGATTTTTTTTTTCTATAAGATATGGGCAGGTATTTGACCAATTGGTTTTGCCATATCTTAGTTCTCTGCAAAGGATAAATATATGGGATATATCCATACCACCCTCACTCTTTTGAGACAAGAGAGGAGACCACAGAACATCATCAGGAACGTGTTTGTACCAGGTAGAGAGCACTCTGAAAGCTTTGAGTCAGATTCAACCGATCTGGCCATCTACACAAAGAACAGAAAATTTTAAGGTGTTTTGGGGTGGATGGATTGCACAATTGGAGTCATATGTTTGCTCTCTATTTTAAGCACATATTGTATGGACAAACATCAAATATTTTTATTGCAATTACTATGACTTAAATATCTAAGAATGTGGAGTCAGAACAACCACTAAAATGTTAGTTCAGTCTAAAATAATTAATCTGGTATCAATCTTGAAATCAACATATTGAAAAGCTAGACCATTTTTTAAAATATTGACTTTTTTTTTTACTTTAATTAAAGTTGTGATTCTGCAGAGACTGAAAGAACAAAAGCAGACCACAGAAAAATGTAGCAATCCTAGGTTTGTGCATCAGAGTGGTAAAAAGTAATTTAAAAGGGAGAATAAACCTTGGTGAAAATGAGAAAACAGTAAAGGAAGTACATGATAGAGGAACTGCAGAGCACCACATATTAAAATGTTTTGCAGGCGCTGAGGGAAAAACAGAATTTATAGAATCTTGTTTTTTATCAGAAGAGAGACATACTTATGAATACAAATACAAAACTCCACCAAGAAGAAGATCATTCTTAAGAGAAATATTTATGTGACATAGTGAATGATGCTGACAACTTGATTTCTCAATGTCTGTGCATATATGTTTCTTTGACCTGCCTATAGAGTGAGAGTGTGCTATAATGAACAGCATATCTATGCAAGTGGCAAATAAATATTCACTAAAGCAGTCAATACTGCTGAGATACAATCTAAGGTTAAGAATCATGTAACGTTGAGACTGAAAAAAGCAAAGTTAACACAGAAAAGTAATTTTTGTCACATAGTGAAATAAATTGAAAAATCCATAAATCTAAGGTTGTTGATTGCAATTGGTGTTGAATAAAGTATTGTATTATTCTATGACTTTCAAACAGAAGAAGTACAATACTACCCTAGTCTTCTATATTTTAAATAGGGATAAGGTAAAAAATCACCCAGCCCTTCACTCACATCCACATCTAGGTCATGCCAGCATATATCACAAAACACCATACTAGGGTTCTGAAAACGGCTGTAGAAGGTATTGGGAAAAAAGATGATTATGTCCTCTTAAGATGTAGAAAACACATCTTAGATAAATTGAAAATTAAAAAAAAAAAAAAAAGCCACATTATTGATCAGAATATCTTCTTCCTGTAGTACAGATGTAAAAAAAACAACTGTGTACACCTTGACATCACTATTTCATGCCAAAGGTTTGGGAAGCTGAGATTCATCTGCCCTCACTTAGGCATCTAAAATTTGGGCAGCTAGCTCAAAATCATAGATTATCATAGATATACTTTATAATCCATAGAAAGAAATATGTCTCTTCATCAAGCAATTCATCTCGTTGTCAGCAAAAAGCAAGAATCAGGTTCTCCAAAATAGGTTTCTAGGGCCTCTTGAGATCCAAATACCTGCATGTGATTGGCAGATGTGATACAGGACAGTTAGGAGACCCATACCCCTATGTTATATATATCCTGGCTACCTCAAGTGCCAAAATGACCGTAGACACTTGTGTTATGACAAGTGAATCTTTCCCTGAGCATCCAGTGCAGGAGGCATTCTCTGAAGGGCTCCATTCCTTTCTCATAGCTACAAAGGGAGTCAAGATTTATGACTTAAGTGCAAATTGCCAGCTTTTAGACATTTAAATAGTGTTCCACTTTTTATGCTAACAGTCTTCGTACTAATAATCCACATGATTCTTCAGGCTTGCAAAGAAATAGATCCTCCTTTGCTTTATATTTGTATTCATTTTGTTGTCTTCAAGATAATTCATATCAAGAGAATCTATGCAAAGTAATTTTCTTAGGTGGCTTTCTAAAATGAGATAAACACAGCAGAACTTAATTTGAGGGAATGAGAGGCTAAATATAGTTCTTAACGAAACTGTTACAGCATCTATTTTCAGATTTATGAAAAAAAGATGAGAGAAACAGATAATAGATGTTATGGACAAAATTGTTCTCTTTAAACATTGCCTGTGGGTTTGCCACTTTGCTCTCCAAGGTTGTCATACTGCCTTGTACTCCCTAGCTGAGGAGTATTTCTTTACATCTTAATATGGGATTATACAGCAACAGGAGATTTAGGGCAGGTGCCTTAGTAACGTGCCTTTAGTTGCCTTCTAGATTATCCAAGTCCATGCTGTGACACTAGACAGACAAGGGGAACAAGTATCTTAATATGGCATTTCAGCAAAGTCCTCTGATCCCACGCAATAATCTCTAAGCCACATCCATCCATTTTCATGTCAAACACAGACAGAAGGTTTTACCTGCTCCTGTTTTTTGCCTTTTACTCAGTTGTCTGCTTCTCTGTATGTTTATGTAAGATGGCAGAAACGTGCTCACATCCACATTTGCCTGCTCTGGAGAACAGATTAGAATTTCTTCTTTGAAAAATCTCCTGGGAATTGCAGTACATATAATATAAAGAAAATTCCTCTTTCTTGTTCCTGTAGAAGTGGTTTCTTTTGTATAACTAATTATTATCAGAGTGGGGACTCAAATTTAACTTCATCTGACACAAACACTCCAGTAAGTCAGATTCTTAGTCTGTCTCCCTGGACCAACGAATGCTTCTTTATTTGAGGTACAAGCAGGAAAAATTAACAGATGTTTCTCTCAGTATCATTCTTTTGAAAGTAGAAAACTGACGTTCCGGTGGGTTTCCTTTCAGCTTAATGAGAGAAGAAAAGGGAGCTGGGGTCGCCACAGGACCTTCTGTTTTATGCCTCATCTATCTCCAATTTTTGAGATTTGCTGGCAGGAAACAAGCTGGTACAATGATGGTATGATTGGTGTGTATGTCACTCCAGAGTCAGAAATTTACCTGTAAAGAGAATTTTGCTGCTGGAAAATTAGGGTCTTTAGACAAGGCAGCAAATAAGTAAAAAGGCCCATTATAGATATAAAATGTGGAGCAAATTTAATGGCAAGTAAACGTGGGTGTCACTATAGATCCAAAAACATACGACAGTATTTTGTTACAGGTGGCAGGTGGCATTTTTGTTGTAAAGCATGTGTGCGAGAGATGAGTACAAAGTACTTATTTATAAAGTCAGCAATGGATGTAAGTACTCGTTTTGTTATGCGGTTTCATTACATAGTTTACCCAAAATTATCTAAGATTATAATGTTTCATTACAGGAATGGTTATAGTAAGCTGATTCTTTGATAGCATTTGTATGATGACAGCAACACTAATGAAAATAGTGGGCTTGGGGTGGTTTTTTTTCGGGGGGATTTTTTTTTCCGTAAATAGGATAGAGCCAGCTGTCATTTTTGGTAGTATAGATGAACAGTGCTTTGTAGAGCAGGGGTAGATAATTTCTAGGCAGATTGTTTCTTAGTTATTCTTAGAAGAAGCATATGTGCTGCATATCAATGCCAGGAAATCACTTGCAGCAAGTATGTTGGTAGGAAGAAGATGCTGCTATTATTTGGTGCTTGTAAATTTGAACTATTTGTACATTTTAGCCACAGATATTGTAGATCCAAATTAATTTGAACAATAATGAGAATCTAATCCAAAATAATGTAAATTTAAGTACTAAAACAGCATTTCTGTAAAATGCCTTTACTGGGAAATTTTGTGATATCAACAAAAATTATATGAAATTAATTATATTAACAAGTTTTTGGAATACTGGTAAAAATATCAGTGAAACCTTAGAAGAGAGGCTTTTGGGTGTTTTGAAACTTGGAATAGCTTATATTCAATCAAATGGCACAGTTTTCCTTCCCTGTCTAACAGTTCCAGCTCAAGATTTTCAAAATAGATCGCTATTTTTTTCAGGGAGCCATGGAAGAAAATAGCAAGTCTTCAAAACTGGTAAGCCTACACAAGGCAGCTGTGGCACGCTAGCCAGTAAAAAAAACCTAACCATAAAGTAACTACAATGAGAGCTTGTCATTTCCCACACTGTTATTTCTACAAACTATGTTGCCGCTTAGTTTGCCTCAGTAAAAAAAGGAGGAAGAATGCTACAGCTGCTTTCTTTAGTCTGCGAATGATGCATTACAATTAGCCAAGCTCTCTCTCATTCCTTCCCTGTAACATTTTTGGCTCCAAGCTGTGAGCCAGCTTCCTCTTATAATTCTTCCCATAGTATTCATGAGATGTGTTTACTTATTTTTCTCCAGTCACTGGGATAACTTTCTTCAGAATCATATGATCATAGAATCATGAAGGTTGGAAAAGACCTCTAAGATCTTCTAGTCCAACCATCCACCTACCACTGAGATCACCCACTAAACCCTCAGTTCCACATCCACACGGTTCTTGAACACCTCCAGGGACGGGGACTCCACCACTTCCGTGGGCAGCCCATTCCAGTACCTGACCACTCTTTCAGAGAAGAATTTTTTCCTGATATCCAACCTGAACCTCACCTGGCTCAGCTTGAGGCCATTCCCTCTTGTCCTATTGCTACTTACCTGGGAGAAAAGGCTGACCCCCACCTCACCACAACCTCCTTTCAGGCAGTGCAATTAGGTCCCCTCTGAGTCTCCTTTCCTCCAGAAAAGACAACAAACAAAGCAACTTTATGTAACTTGCAGATTATGTAACAGGCTATTAATATATACTGAGAGAAAATAAAATGTTATTTTAAAATAAACAAAGTGTAATTCTATGTATCTATACAAACAAAAATAATTAGAATGACAATATTTGTTCTTTAGAAACAATTTTTTGGGTGCATTAAGTAAGCCTAATGACAACTAAATATAATCCCTCAAACTGATCTTGGAGAAGCTCAGAAACTGCAGGATTCTGTTGCATATTGTTTCAATACATGGGAAGCCGTGGTCCTGGCTTTATGTTAAATATTAAAAAGGAAAGGAATAAAAGACTCAAAACACAAGTCACAAGTTTTGGCAAGTTTATTCTTTTGTAAAGGAATTTTACTTTTCACATAAAAAAAATCACCACAAAATCAAACAGCCAATGAAACAAAAAACAAGGGAAAGTGAAACAGCACTCTCCACAACTTGTTTCTGGCCAAAACTTATTTGTTTGAACAGTGCAAAAAGAGTGGAGAAGGAAGATTACGCATAAATCATGCTTCTGATTTAAATCCAGACTTTCTTGGATGGGAAGTTCACAGACTACAGTGGGATGCAGAAATCCTTGTGGATTAGATGTTTTTGTGTAGGTTGTGAAGAAGAAGTTGAAAAATGGAAAGTTAATTTCAACCACACAGCACAGCAAGATATGGTCTATAATTGAAATGTCCTTTATTCTCTGAAATGTTTGCAGTATCCTGTTGTGGAGATGGGTATATTTGCTGCGGCTGCTTAATATTATTTTATTACGCTTTAATTTGCTAATTTTTAGTCTTATGATTAACTGTGTGCAGCACACAGTTTGTACAGATTATGTTCAGTACCACTTAAGCTGTGTGTTAAAGCAGAGAGAAAAGATCTGATTTCATTTCAAAGACTTCAGACTTGAAAGTTTTTATAATTTCAAAGATTTTTTTTATATTTTTGTACCAAAAATACTTTGGTTTGGTCATCTTCAGTCTACAGTCAATTAGCTTTGAACGCTATTCTCTATGCACTGATAAAAAACCAGTAAGATCTTTGTGTAGTTGTGTACTTTGCTGTCTTCTTTTTATCGTCATAGTAGATATTTCTATGTTTATTCTATTTTGGTCAGAATATCTGACTCCTATCGTAATGTAGCAAATAATAATATTACGCAGATCAGTAACTCTAGAGTTCAGATTTTCAAAAGCTAGCTTGTGGGAAATGTTTCCATCTGCTTGGAGAGCTTTGGATTGAACCTTAAGAAAGGTTCTTAGTAAAGAAATCTAAGCTATCTTCAACTACTGTAAGAAATACTAAAAATAACTACAAAGTAGCTACATTTTCTAAAAAAAACTAAATGGAGATTCTAAATAATATTGTATGAATTTTATTTTATTTTTAAGAAAATTTCTAACCTCTAGTCTGATCGCTTTATGTATCTCCATTTTTCTTTTAGACCAAGCACAGTAAACAAGAAAGGCATATCTGAATCTTTTATGAGCACTGGAAGATGTTCATTTGACTCTATTCAATTTCTTCTACCATAGTCATCTAAATATAATATTCCAAATATAAACTGTTACATGAACTAAATTATCATTTAGTTTTTATTAAGAATATGAGTAAACCCTTAAACACAATGTTGGATATTGATTAATAGATATTATATCATTAATATCTGTAACCTGCATTTTTTCTGTCCTTTCTAATTAATAGAAAATCTTCAGCTAGCCACAGTATTTTTCCATTTACGAAAATTATTTATTATATTTCTTACATACCCATGAAGAAACAATATAAAAATAATATCTGTCTTATTCTGATTTGAAACTACTGAAATTTGTTTATTTTCCATGAAATTTGTTTGTTTTCAGTGTTTTTACTGGTGGGACCTCCAGAAATCCAAAAGTATGATCAACTTACCCAGAAGGCTCTTGAGATATATTGTTGAAAGCCTCTTACACTCAAATCTCCCCAGATTTCCCGGTCAGTCAGTTCCCTTTCTTCTCATTTGACCATTAGAAAGATTTTCTAAACCTCCCATGATTCAGTTAATCCCACAGTTCATTCCACTCACCATAAACTTGGAAAGCCAGTTGTTTGTATTCTTCTTGTGGCAAGCAGCCTGATACATGTGCCAAGATTGATGACACACATCCCCTCCAACTTCTTTTCTCCAGACTAACCAACCACACTTCTTCCAACTTCTCTTCAGGGAGAATATTTATTAATCCTCTGGAAATTCTCATTCCTCTAAACTAAGCAGCTGGTCCATATTTTTCTTGAGAGTGATATTTCAAATTGAATATGATACTTCAGCTGAGGTCTTTCCAATGCACAACTAAGCAGGGAGATGATTTCACATATTTTAGAGGATATATTCCCATTTCTACATCTATTCATATTCTTCACCATTTCACAATAGCATGACAAATCATAGAATCATAGAATGGTTCAGGTTGGAAAGGACCTTAGAGATCATCTTGTTCCAACCCCCCTGCCATGGGCAAGGACACCTCCCACTAGACCAGGTTGCCCAAAGCCCCATCCAGCCTGGCTTTGAATACTTCCAGGCAGGGGGCATCCACAACTTCTCTGGGCAACCTGTTCCACTGTCTCACCACCCTCACAGTGANAAGGAGCTGGGAACTGGGAGGGGACAGGACCAGGGCAGCTGACCCAAATTGACCAAAGAGCTATTCCATCCCATATAGCATCATGTGATTTGTTCGGGGGGTTTCTGGGTTCTCTTTGTTACGGACGGGGCTAGTCGGGAGGAAGGGTCGCTGCTGGCTGTGAGACCTTGCTCTGCGTATCTTCTTTGTGTATATATATATATATGTATATGTACTGTTATTTCTTTTGTTCTTTTTACTATTTTAGTAAATAGCATTTATCTCAACCCACGCATTTTACTGCATATCTCTATACTTCTCTCCCCCGTCCCATTTGGGGAGGGGGGAGGGTGAGTGACTAACTGTGTGGAACTCAGCTATCTGCTAAGTCAAACCATAACACTCTGGAGCCGCTCCAACAGCTCCACATCCTTCTTGTGTTGGGAGTCCCAGAACTGGACGCAATACTCCAGGTGAGGTCTCAGGACAGCAGAGCTCTCTTGCTCAGTTTCGTAGTCTCCAGCCACTTCTTCCGCATATGTTATTTATGTATTTGAATATTCATTCCCAACTGTAGTAATTCCCGTGTGTCTGATCTGAAATTCATTCTTTTTTTTCTATTCCATCTCTCAAATTTAACATGACTCTATTGAATATCATTTCTATTCTCCAGTACACTGACAGTCTCCCCCAGTATGGTATAATCTGCAATTTTATTACATAAATTCATTGATCTTTCAACCAATTCTTTAATGACAGAATATCCTTTCTCCTGCCAAATATCCTTTATGAGTCCCTCTATCTTGACAATTATTTATCTACTAATAATTACAATCTGTGTACACTTTTCTATTCTATGGTATTATAGTTTAGATTGAGTTTTCTTCTTTACTGGCTTATGAAAATTTCAGTGTCTTTCCAAAAGAAAGTTATATGACATTTATTGTTTCTCCTCCATCCACAAGACCTGTCATCCTGCTGAGGAAGGAAATTAGATTAACTAGATATTATTTGTTGTTGGCAAATCCGTGTTGGCTGTTGCTCATTTCCTTGTCTTCTTGCAGGTGCTTATGAAGAGCTAGTATGATGATTTTTCCAACTGCATAAGAACAAAAGTTAACACAAAAAAACTTGTAATACTTGGGTCCTCCTTTTCATCTTCTTTTAATGGAATATTTTTCTTTGTCTGATCTTTTGATACTATATTTCTTTCCCACAGTATCTTTAATATGATTCTTCATAGCTCTAAAAAATAATCAGCCATTCTTTAAGTACCTAATAGAGTTATTCATCTGACACAAAAATACATACTTCACCTAGTTAGGTATTGATTGTGTCCCTGAATAAACATAGCCTACATACCTAGACACCTGCTTTTACATGTCTTAGTGTATGATTTAACTGAAACAGAAGCATTTGAAGGCATCACAGACACTGGGCACAGTTCTTGGTCTCCAGTTTCTCTAGAATGATATGCCTTCCCTAAAGGACCTGCATTATATCTTTCAGCCTCAAATATACAGTTAATTTACAAGATGGTAAAATTGTATTAAACACCTATATTTAGGTAAACAGAATTTCACCCTTAACCTGTGCAAAGAAGTACAGATTGATATTCATCTGTTAGATGTTCACTGCAAGATGATCAGAACTGTTTTCCAGTTGTGTTGACTAGGTCACCAATGACTATTGCAGAGATATCTACCTTCTGTTATGGTTTGAGCCGGCAAGCCTGGAAACACCACACAGCCTTTCGCTCACCCCCTTCTTCTCCCAGCTGGGATGAGGGAGAGAATCGAGAAATAAGGTAGAACTCGGGGGTTGAGATAAAAACTATTTACTAACAGAAAGAGGAAAATAGAGTAAAATAACAGTAATGATAATTATATACAAAACAAGTGATTGTACAAAGCAATTGCTCACCGGCCGCGACCGATGCTCAGCCAATCCCCAAGCAAACGGGGCCTGCCAGCTCACTTCCCTTCCTTATATTACATGATGTCATATGGTATGGAATATCCCTTTGTCAGTTTGGGTCAGCTGCCCCATTCTTGTCCCCTCCCAGCTCCCTGCAGCCCCCCCCAGCCTCTTCACTCTCCTGGCAGAGGCATACAAATGTCCTTGGTTCTGTTCAGCGCTGCCAGGTGTTATCAGCCTTGTTTTCTTTCTAGAACCAAAACAAAGCTTTGTAGCAGACAGTAAAAGAGAAAGTTCCAGTTAGAAACTAAGACACCTTCATATAAAAACACTAGCTGTAGACACTCAGAGCTCAATTCAGCTGCCAGAACATAAACATCTGTACAAACTGACATGGCAGACAGTATCCGGCCTGGACTCCAGCAGGTAGTCCAGGAAGACACATGTAACCTGTAGCTCTTGCACCATATCTGCCAGTTCAAATGGTGCCAGATGCTTGTGTTTAGGAAATTAACTGATGTCCTAAATTTAAGCCTTAATCTAAAATTTAATCCTGTTCTTTGAAATGCACTACTGTCTTTACCCTCATCTTCTGTGTCACCTGGGGTAAGTTTACTCCCGTTGAAATGAATGGACCTTTTGATGTTGTGAAATAGATTTGCTGCTGACAACCTTGTTTCAGTCCCTTAGCTCTGACTCATTTTTCTTATTTATAAAACAGAGGAAAAATACTCAGGGGTCATAACAGTTATAAATGAACTACTTTCAATAAGTGATATGAATATTCCCAGATATGAGTTATTGTCTAAGTCTCTGTTTTTTTTTATTGTTAACCAAGGAATGTCAACAGTTCATGTGAATTCTGTAAGAAAAGTTACTATGATTAATGAATAATAATATGTCTTCAGTTTCATCTGCTAACATTCAAGCCTCTTCTAAATGAGCCATTTATGAAAAGATTGATTGAAAGCTGGTAATAGAAAATCTGTAAGGTTCATGAATTCAATTACGGTCCATTCAGACAGGCCAATTGTGAGAACAAACCAAAGGGGAAATGCATATATAAGCGATACCTGAAATGCTTAGTCAGCAGGAGGCCAGCAGCTTCTCATGGAAATACCTATTTCATTAAGTTTATGGTTTTTGTTTTCGGGTCTGTTTGGGACAGGTTCCAAAATCTTGCAGGTTTAATTCAAGAAAACCATGAGTATGATATGGGATTTATTTAGATGATCTCAAAATGTCCCCTCTAACCTGAAGGGTTTTGTGAATTGAGTGATGTTCTTGCCCATATAACAGTAAAAATACCTGTAGTCCAGGTAATGACCAAAGCAGCCAGTGGGTCCTCTGACTTCATTCTCTAGCTTCAAAATAGCTACTTCTGCTTATTAGCCTGTAGCCTAAAGTCATCCTGAAAAACATCTCTTACATTTCTGGAGAGTGAGTCATAACCAATGGAAGATAATATGACCTCTTCTTCTGTTTCCATTTATTTCTACCGAAAGTTCTTCGTTTTTACACAAAGTAGTGATAGTTGGCTGTGTTTTTGAAGTAGTTTCGAACTCTGCAGAGCTATGCTTCAGAGCTGTACAGACAATATGTACATCTAAGAGAGAGCGACAGTGCTTTAGATGTACACCTCTTCAGTCTGACTTAAGAACTATCAGTGCTCAACCTCTTGACACATTTAGGTGTCTGAGTCAATGTCAGTATAGCATATTTTCTTCTGGATGGCACGTCAAATATGTGTTTGGAAATGTTGCACCATTCTTGAGAGGCTGCTCAAAGCAAAAAATGAGATGTAAGTACACCGTTGCAGTTGCTTGGTCATGAACTTGTGAAATCAAAATAGTAGAGACCTTTCAGTGTGATTTCCCTCTTATTTCCTTTGGTGGAGTGCTTGTTGCTGAAAAAATATTATTCTAAGTAAAGTTACTACATCATTTTTGACCTGAACAAGGATTTACAGACACTTCATCTGCTTTGCTAGAAGTTGGGACAAAAGCTGCAATAATTTGTGATTTGCTGGGCCAACTTAATGTAGTCTATAAGATCAGGAAATTATAACTAGCTCCCAAATGTCTCCTAATCCAGCTCTCCCAGATTCTGTGTGCAGTTTCAAATTCAATTAAATGATAATTTTTTCAAAGTGCCAGGTCTGAAGCATCTTGGTTATGCGTTTCTTAACTTCCATTGGAGTTTAGGCAGTTGAAATAATTTTCAATTTGCTGCATTAAAGGGATACTGTGGCTGAGTAAATCTTTAATCAAAGTGTAAAGTACTAAAAAAAGGGCCTGATTTTTAAAGTAGTAGTAACTCAGTTCTAATGCTTTAAAAGTCAGACCGCTTAAAGACACATTATCAAATCTACTTGATTCTCTTCCCTTCTTCCTCTTCCCCTTCATCTCTTTCCCATTCATCATCACTCCACAAATAGATAAAAATTTAAGCAGACTGTCCAAATGTTTCTATTTTTCTGCATTACTTTCTAAATTGTCGTTTTTTTCCAGAATGAATGCTTTAATTCATGCCATCTGAACTTCAGAATCTTTTGCCTCAATTAAAATAAAAAACTGTCAACATCTGTTCAAAACCTTGTCCCATTCCTCTGTTTTCAATCAGAAATTTTACTCATTTAGTTTAAACCTAAATTATGTGCTTTAAAAAACATACTTTAACTGAGCTTGTACTAAGTTCAGTATTCTGGAAAAAGACATAACTGGAGTTACAGTGGAGAAAAGAATTTGATCTACTGCACTAATTATTTGAGAAATAAGAACAGCAGCAAATTTTGAGTGACATTACATGATGCTTCAACAAAGCAAATGCTTTTTACTGAATGCAACCTATGTTAACATCATAACTGCTTTCATGTCTGTAATTTTTAAACAGGGCTCAGCTGAGTTTTGTTTGTTTGTTTGGTAAAAAGAAAAAGAAAAGCACTGTGAAAATGTTTTCATATGTCTTTTCAACCTGAAGTCCTATCATACAACCAATGACTCACAAGTTTGCACTTCACAGCCCTGTTTTATCCCGCTTGCAAGTTTTGGCTTTGGCTAAAATCTAGGATAATCAGTAAATCATAATTCTTTGATAAATAGTTACAAATGAATAATAATAATAATAATAGAGACAAACAACAATTGGAAAGTTGTCTTATTAGCTCTATTAATGATTCTCAATGAGTAGACAACTATTCCTAGTATTTCCTAATTGTCTTAACACTTTCCATTCCCACATGTTGGTCCCATAGAACTATGGGGCAAAACTTCTGTTGACTTCATTACAATTTAGATCATATATTTGTAGTAACACCTCAAAGAAATTTTTGTTCCTTATTATAAATATAGCAAGCAGAGACATGGTGCAAAAAAAAAAAAAAGTGTACTGATTCTTTCCTATGGCAGATCCATGAGTTTGCATCCAGAGGCACTACAGTTTTGTTCTATTCGCAGTAGGAGTACAAGTGTCTTGGCTCTGACCAAATGCCTCATAACTGCAGAGACAAGAGTAGGATTTGTGATGTTTTATACAATTAAATTTGGCAGCATCTGTTATCAAATTTGTATCAAATTGTATGTACAAGTATCTGCAGCGGAACTTTGCAGCTTATGTTATTTCTTCTTTCTGTAGATGTATGCTCTTATAAATATGTTTGTTATAGTTAGCATTTTTTCCTGGATGTCTTACTCTTCAGTTAAAAACTTACAAAAGAATAGGGTGAAAGAGGTTGGAAAGATGAATCAAACACAAACAAAACACAGACTTCCCTGAAAGTGTTTCTTCCCATTGGTTAGCTAATGAAAACATTTCTTTTGAAATAATCTCATCTGTGTATGCATCAAACTGGAAAATGCATATACCAGTTATCTGAGATGACCAGCTTGTATTTTACAAAGCTTGCACAATTTCTCCATGCTGTATATCTAGCAACTGCTGCAACCAGATATTGTTTGAATTTCCTGGCGCAAGTGGCAGTGAGGGAACTCACATCACATGAAGTACTACAGTTCCAAGGTAGGAGGAAAGGTTTGCTATTGATAAAATGTGAATTATTGCAGCAAACAGAAAGTCCTGCACTCAGGATGGAAGAATGGCAATTATTGGTACAGTCTGGGGGCTGACTTGCCAGAAAGCAGCTTTGACCAAAAAAAAAAAAAGCTAACAACAACGCAACAAAACACGCACAGAACACACACACAAAACCCCAAACCAACAGCAAAACTAACCAACCAAACAGACAAAAACAACCCACAAACATACCTGGGGTACCTAACAACCAGCAAATTGGACATTATCCAGCAGTGTGTCTCCACAGGAATGCAAGCCTGGAATGTGCTAATGTGAGCGTAGCCATCAGGTCAAGTGAAGTGATTCTTTCCCTTTCTTTGGCTCATCTGAGACAAAATCTGGAGACTCACATCCATTCCCCACCCCCTAGCCCCCTAACTACAATGACATGGACACACTGGAACAAGTCCAGGAAGAGGCTTGCCAAAGATGGCAACGGACTGAAGCACATGATGTATGAGGAGAGGCTGAAAGAACCGAGTTCAGCCTGGAGAAGATATGAGGGATCTTATCTAAACACATGTAATGCTAGAGCGCAGAGAAGGAAAAGCTAAAATCTCCTCAGATGCACAGTGGAAGGTTGAGAGATGACAGATACAAGCTGCAATGTGGGAAATTATTATTTGATACAGGGAACAAATTATTTGTCATGGAAATGTTCACACACTGGAATGGGTCACCCAGAAAGCTCTCAAAATATCATACTTAATTGAGCTGCATAAATTGATGCATAGACTGCCAGCTAGCTACGTTGCAAGACTGAATATAAGGCACTGTAGATTAAGCAAATAGAAATAATTGTAGTAGAAACCTCAAAAGAATATTACGCAGAATAAACTCTCTGCTCTTCTGTAAACCTATTTTATGAACTGCACAAACTAGTGATATAGTAGTATCATCAGTAGCCAAGTATGAATAGTCCACTCATTAAAAGCATGACAACTGCGAGGGGAAATAAGAATAGGGAGATAAGCAACTCTAGACTATTTTCCTTACGGGATCAATTCAGTTGCCTTACCTGCTACTTGACATGGTTTTGGTTTTACTTCTTGTTCTCCAGAACCAGAAAGGTTCAGCTCTCCTGCCCCAATGCATTATACCTGCCAGCCCTATGTTTACATCTCAGGTACTTTTCAGCATTACGAATGTCACATTATTTAGGTACCTGACCTGTATCTCATGTGTCTGCGTTTGTAACAAAGTCATCCTGGTGCCCACAATACCAGGTGCACTCATTTATGATGACCACATTTTTTAAGGATCTTTACAGAAGCAATTCCAGACAGGTTAAGGAGGAAGAAGTGTATTGCTTCTGAACAAACATGTAGTTTATCACAAGTATCTTGGCAAACAAGTGTTTTGGGAGAGGCTCTGAGGAAACTAATAGAGCTGCCTTGAGATGTTTATTGGGAGTACCTCAGGGTGGCAGCAAGAGTTTTAAAAGTTTAAGATAATTCAAAGGAAGAGTTAGCAGAGTAGATAAGCTGGGATGAACCTTAAAAATGAGGACAGGATGATGATGTTCCAATTCAGCAAAGGTGGGACAGACAATGAAAAGATAGGTGATGTGTAGCTCTTCCTTCTTTCAGAGGTCTCAAAGGTCTGGTACTGTTTGTAGTGCTCTTCAAAATATAGGTAAGTTCAATGAAAGAGAAAGACATATGCTCCACTCAGCTGGCAGCCATATGCTCTTGTCTGTCAGATACTTTTCCCATTCTCAACAATCACAACCACTATATTTTCTGAAAGTAAAAAAGACTTCAGAAAATAAGTTGAAGGAAGTATCTACGTAAGCCCATAAAAGTGCTGGTGAAAAAAAGAAAAAATGAAAAAAATGCTTAAAGAGACAAGAAGCTGACTAACTGGATGGAAGTTTTGGGCAACTTAATGAGTAATTAAAAGACAAAAGGTGTCTGACGGGATGGAATACCTGCTTCAATCAAAAGCATAGTGTTTCTATCTATTAAAGAGCTGCCAAGGAGAACCACTGTGGTTTCCTGTTAAGTTTGAATGACATCGCTTAAGTTTGGAGAGCATCAGCTGTCAAAATGTGTTTTCAATTTCACCTTGCTTAGGAGTTTCATCCTTTCATCTTTAACAAGAATATAACTACAGTGATATGCATACAGATATGTGTTAAAACATGATAAGTATACAATATTTCTGTTTTAAAAGATTATTTCTCCTCTATGTGTCTAACATTAATCAAAGGAAAAGGAAAAGTTCGTGCTAGCCAGACTGAGTTATTCCACTCTGACACATCAGTGTAGAGATAGGAGCAACCTAGAAATGACAGGTTTGGCAGCTGTGCAAGTACTAACACAGAAATCTTCACCAGCTTCCTAATTAAGAAAAACAAGATATTTGTGAGATCCTTTGTTCATGCTTGGAGCAAGGTAGATAACTGGAACCCTCTGAGAAGCATCGTACTGCATTCTGTGAAGATGTATCTAAGCCACAATTGAAGCTTTATTTTTCACGCTTATGGGCATTTGAAAACATTTTCCCAACTTTTCCATATACTACCTAAAGAGACAAAATTCTGTATTATAATAGTTGCATTGTTAATAATGCTATAGGACACCATCCACCAGATAGCATAGAAACAAGAAATGTGATCACCTTTTCTAACAAAACGTGTAAGAGAAGGAAGGTACGAAAGATTTTGTAAGGTATACTTGGTATCTATCTTTGAAGTTACTATAATAATTTCAGGAAATCAAGGATATTCTATAGTTTGAATAGCACTTTGTACTCTGCTGGAAATATTTTAAGTAACCTGGAATTATTCACGTATGGAGTCTATTATTAGCTGAGTAGATGTATAAGCCATATAATTCCTCCCCAAAGAAAGGAAAAAAACACTATTTTTTGAAGAAAAGTACTGAAGTACTGAAGTCCTATATACTGGTACTCTGTCCTTCCAAAGTGCAAGAGAAGGCTTGGACTGACCACATTTTTTCCTTCCATTCTGCAGTGAAATAATTGGAATCAGCTTTGGGGAAGGAAATCTTCACAAGGCTTTACTCTTGGCACTTCTTCATGTGATCTCTCATGGCAGAAAACAGACCGTAAGCAGAAAACATGCTCGTAGAAGCTTTGAAAACAGAAATATGAAAATGATGGTTCAAGAACAGAGAGTGTGTTGAGATTTGCTTTCAGTTCAACACTTACTCTCATGCAGGGAACTTCACTTTGTGTTTCAGTTGTTGTGAGACAGGTAGCAGGTTCAAGAGAGCTGTAAGAAAAAATTCATAAATTACTAAGAGTTCAGACATTATGCAGTAATTACAATTTAAATAAATAAGTATAAATATGAAAACAGATCCTTATACGTATCTAGCACCAGAAATAATCCCAGTGTGAAAGGTTGAGAAGAGGTTTAACGCCTTCCCACATTTTGGCACACCCTCTCTCTGGTTCTTAGAACAGACAGTGGGGATGGAAGCTATAAGGAATCCCTTCCTTTTCACATAGCAAAATATTTCTAAATATGAATTGCAGTGACAGACACCTCTTAGGATAAAGCTGCTTTTCCAAAAAAATACTTACTTGTTGAGACCAAACTGCTTTGTGAAGAAAGTTCTAATTTAGCACATCCAGCCAAAACATAGGCATCTGAAGGAACTTGGCCCATCAGGCATGCTTATATCCAAAACTTGTGTGAATTCCTGCCAGCTTGCTGGAAATCCTGCTCAGTGCTGCAGTTCAAGGATATCCACCTGCGAGCAAGGACAATATTCACCTGGGATGGAGACTCGTTTGACACCATGAGAGGAAAAAGAAGGGAACGAAGATATTTCAAGGGAGATCCTCATGCAGGAGGGAAATAACAATGGTGAGAAAGGAGTTAAGTTTGGCACACTCCTTCACTCCCACTAAGACAGTGTCTTTCTCTTAACTAAGAGCTGGGGCTATAGTGGTTTATTTGGTCTCTCATGAATACAATGTCTGAGCAGCTCTTAATCACTAGAAGATTTCTTCTCACAGCACTCTGGAGAGGTGTTATTTTCATTTAAGATTTGAAGGACCAAAGCATAAAATAGGGTAGCAGCAGTTTTCATGTCATTGATATGGCTCTTTCCCTTTTGCTGCAGCAGAACAGTGACCCATCATCTTCTGGTGCTGCTGGGCCTTGGAGGAACCTTTCTGTTTGATGTCCATGGTGTAATGTCCTGCCTCTTCCAACATGGGCTGCAAGGGTGACTCCTATTGTGCTCAGTGAATCCATACACATCTGTACAAAATCTGTAAGCCTCATGATGAACACAAATACTGCAATATGCTGTTGTACACCAGGCTTCTCTTGCTCTCCTCAGCTTCTTTGTCTTCCAATACTGGCTACAGCAGTCCCTCATCCTCATAGAACCTCATCTCTTGGCACAAGTGACTGAGGCTTACATTGTGCTATGAATCCTATGATTGCTACTGTTCTGTTTACAGATTAATTCATGTCAAAAAGTGCCGCTTTATTCTTTTTTTCCTCAGTTTGGAAATGAAATTTCAGGTACAGGTAATAATAGTGTTTTGGAAAATATCACAGCGAATAGTCAGCTATGCTGAGAGCCTTGAAGAGGTTCTGGAGAATTGAAAAATTACCTTATGACAAATAAATACACTCCATCTGCATTTCTCCCCTCTTTCCTTCCTGCCTGTCTTAGTTTCTAGCCTGGTATGAGGCTATGTTTTGATTCTAGAAGGAAAGAAAAACGAATAAGTAATGATGTTTTCACTTCTTGCTGTACAGAGCCAAGGGTATTTCAGTATTCTCAGCTTCTCATACTGCCCTGCCAGCAAGGGGGCTGGGGGGGGAGGGTGTGGGGAAGGGGACATCAGGAGCTGGGAGGGGACAGAACCAGGGCAGCTGACATAAACTGGCCAAAGGAATATTCCACACCATATGACGTCATGTGAACCACAAAATTGAGGGGAGTTAGCTGGCGAGGGGCCACTGCTTGGGGACTCTCTGAGCATCAGTCAGTGGGTGCTGAGCAATTGTATTCTGCATCACTTGTTTTGTATATAATTATCACTTCTGCTCTTTTTATTCTATTTTCCTTTTCTGTCTTAGTAAATAGTTTCTATCTCAACTCATGAGTTAAACCTTTTTTTCCCAGTTCTCTCCCTTATCCCAGCTGGAGGGAGGGGGGAGGGGGAGTGAAAGGCTGTGCAGCATTTAGCCCTGCCGGCTCAAACCACAACACCGCCACAGTAAATGCCACAGGATTTACCACAGCTGGCTATGGAAATGAGCAAAACCTGGAAGCAACTCTGAGTTATGCTCTTTCTTTTCCTCAGCTGTTTATCTTTTTTCTCCTCTTTATTAAAGTACTTTATTTATGCGCTTAGGAATACTCTCTAGCACGTATTAAGATTTGTTTCAACATCCTGCAAAGAAAAGATAGAGAGAAAAGAAGACGACAAAAACAGAATAAAGGTTAAAAAAGAAGTTGAAAAAGAGGGACAAAAGAAGAAAAGTAAGGAGAGGAAGATCTAGAAAAATAAAGGGAAACAGATGATGCATTTGTGTTGCACTTTTCATGACAAATACCAACATATTTCTCAAGTTAAAAATTTACACACCTATTGCAGTGACTGTAAAAAATAGTTCAGAACAACATGCAGAATAATGACCTCACTGAAGCACCATGAGATGTTTAGCTTACTTCAGGTACTCACAGTACTGCCTTTGCTAACTGTTCACACAGCATTAACAACACTTACATTTTAAGGAGCTATTTACTCATTCACAACAAACTTCACAGCTTTCCACAGTTTTGTAGATCGTCCTTGTCATGATCCTTCAAGCCAAACTACTTTACTATTCATTCTGCTTTGTTTGTGAGGTGACTCCAGGCTATGTTGAGAGCTGCCCAGTTGGCATGACAGGGAAACATACTTCAAAGGACATTGATCTTTACAAGTGCCTCTGGTGTGTCCCTGTCCCTGCCAACACAACCCAGACAGCTTGCATGAGAGATCTCTCCAAGAGTAATCCCTGTGCATGTAAGCACATGTGGAAAGACCGCTCTCAAAACTGATATGACTGGAACCAACTTTCTGTAACAGTCATGTGGCATCATCAAGGTGCCAGCTAACAGTGGAGAGTGTCATATGTGACTCTTGTCACAGATAGCTGAAAAATAGCTGTGAGTAGCTAGAACAAGAGCCATCACTGACCACAGGAGCAGTAGGGCAAGGGATTTCTGCTGTCACCACTCACAACCAACCAACCACCCATTTGTAAACATGAGACATCAGTGACCAGCTACAGAACAGTTCACCAGTGAGAGTCAGCGAGAGTCAATGAGAGTCAATGAGACAGGAAGTAGTCCTGTCTATACCTTGGACTTGGGACTTAGAGGTATTGCTCCCTTCAGAAGGAACAGCTAAGTGCGAAAAAAAAAAGTTAAGAGGAAAAGAGAGGGAAATATGGAAAATTATGGGAAAGAAAGAGCAAAGGAAGAGTGATCTGTGAAGGAGGAAGAAACAGGAAGAGCAGCTCAGTAAATGAGTGAAGAAAAAAATGTAGAAGACATATCAGTGAAGGAGAAGTGATAGGAGCAGAAGACAATGACAATTCATTTTTCGGATATAAGTTTCTACCATTACACATTGAAACATATAGGCAGAAATATTATTTGCCATAAGACAAGTTTTGTCCACAGAATGTTTTTTTCTGAAGTGATTGAAACTGGAGAAGAGTCCATATTCTGGAGAGTCTGATGGATGTTCATGATGGAATATTTTAATATCAGCTAATACTTGAGTTTTTATATCTCTCGGGATGTCTTTTTTATAATATTATTTTTTAATTACTGTTTCCCAGGGTATTCTAATGTTTCTGCTATCTTCTTTGATGGATCTTACTGTTCTAGAAAACCTACATCCAGTACTTCTGGAGCAACACTCACATATGTATATATTCACAAAGCAAGTGATGCACAAAGCAATTGCTCACCACCTGCTGACTGATGCCCAACCAGTCCCCAGGTAGCAGCTGCCTCCCCCCAGCCAACTCCCCTCCACTTTATAGGGTTATTTGCATGATGTCATACGGTGTGGGATATCCGTTTGGCAGTTTAGGTCATCTGTCCTGGTTCTGTCCCCTCCCAGCTCCTTGTGTCCCCCAGCCCTCTCACTGGCAGGACAAGACAAAAAGCTGAGAAACTGAAACATCCTTGGCTCTGTACAGCACTGCTCAGCAGCGAGTGAAACATCAGTGTGTTATCAACATTGTTTTTCTCATAAAGACAAAGCATAGCATAATGAAGAAAAACAACTCTAGGTGAAGCCGGGACAGTATCTGGCTTCAGCATGGTAACCACCATTACACGGTTTTTGCACAATGGACACTTGGAAAATTCTTCATAGCTTTGATATTTTTACATCATATGCTAATCATTATATTCTTTCTATGATCCCACTTCTTTATTCATGCAATAAATCAACATCTTAAGTTTAAATTTACTGCTTCCTTTTATTATTTTTTTCCACAAGCACTTCACATTTTATTAATAAAATATTTCTAACTACTGTTTAGCATTGCTTTGGATAGCTTTTTTGCATATTAGATGTCACCCTTCCAGCAGCTTTTTTTCCACAATGTATTTGATTTCTAGTAATTTTAAAGACACATCGCAATGCTTTTCACTTCATGGAGGAGACAGTTGATTGATTGTGTTTTAGATTTTTATGCGACTGCTCTGCATAAGACAGTCACTTGAGTCAGTGATAGTCATTAACTCTTTGATTGCATTGTTCTGAGTTTTTTCACCTTTAAAGCAAGTTTTGTTTCTGAATGTTGTTTTTAATGATTTGCCATTTATTCTCCAGTTAAAAAGCAGAAATGGTCTCTAATAATTTCAAAAGCAAAGTTCAATCTATTTATAAATACTCTTCATGGGAGAAATTATAAAAGTAGATGTTTATCATGCTGTAATATATTTTATGAATTTTAAAAATAAATGTGGTTAATTGCAAGTTTATGTATAACAAATTACCATAACACTTCAAAGCTCCATTACACTGCAGTAATTTCTCCTGCTGCTTTGATCTTACTGCTGTTTTTTACCTACTTCTAATGCCAGTAATTTTAGCAACAGTGACCAGCTGTTAACTGTAAGATTAAAACAGTGGTGGAAGATGCAAGATGCCAATGTCAACCAGATTTTTTTTTCTATATCCAAAGATTGACTATAATATGAGGAGAAACGGATTTGGATTTCTACAGACATATGGATTTAGCATATTAAGAATAACTTACAGTGAAGCTGTTTGTCACTGGTGGATATTTTCAGCAAGGTCAAGACTATGTTTCCCTGTTTGCAGGAAAAATGCACTTTATGTTTTGAAAAGTCTGCTCAGTTTGCATATCTCTCTCCATGTATATGATTTAGCCTTTTAGCCATCTGATAGATGGAAGTAGAACTATTCAAATTTCTATGCATATTTGAACTACAGATACAAATTTTGCTAAGTATATCCTCAAAAGTGAGTTTTATCCTTTTGGAAATTTACCTGTTCATTGACATTTGTTCCACTGCATGATGTTGTGAGTTGAGGTTGTATCGTCAGTGCTGAAGGAGAATTCTTCATTGGCCAACAGTAAGATATTTCATTAAAAGCAGATGGAAACAAATATCATGTCCTTAAGTGAGATGGATGTTTCACTGAATAAGCAGCTTTCCTTTTCTACTTACCATAGTATCATAGAATCCTTAGAGTTGGAAGGGACCTTTAAAGGTCATCTAGTCCAACTGCCCTGCAATGTACAGGGACATCTACAGCTAGACCAGCTTGCTCACTAATTACACTTGCATGTCCTGAACTCTTACTCCAGCCCCACAGTATGAAAACTCCTATATTTTTGCCTGCCACTTTGTGTGATGTGGAAAATCCATCTGAATCACTACTGCTGTTAGCAAAGCTTTTATCATGTCTGTATGGTGCCTGCTCAACAATCTTTCTCATCATTTGGAATGGTATCTCTACCTTACCCAACATTCTTGCTACCAAAATTCCCTTCCTATTTATACTATGAGTACCTTCTGCACTTACTCCCTTGTGTGCCTATGTCTGGCCCTGAAGGCTAAATGCCTGACAGATGAGTTACACAGTCTTTTTAGAGGAGAGAAAAGAAAGCAGTGACATGCATCCTTTAGCAACAGGGTGACTATGGAGAAGGTCATGTATACAGCAGCAGAAAGAAACCATATTGTCCTCATTGTTTCAATGTGTCTGTGTTGAATTGTAGTCACTGTCTGATAATTCAGAAATTTATTCCAATTGATTTTGTATAACCAGAATAATGTCTCATTATGTTGTATAATATTCCACAAAGAAAGACTGTGCAATAAAATAGTGTTTTAGCCAGTGGTGTCCTACATGATAAGAGTTCTCCCATGAGAGACATTGTCCCATTGTTTTCTTCAGTGTCTGGCTTTTTTGTCTCTCATTTATTACTATTTTGTTATAGCAATAACAGAGATGTTGCTTTTCAGACTCATTATCATTTGTTGCTTCTCAACATTTCCCAAATGGAACAATAGTGATATAGAGCACCATGCCTCCATTTCCCTGATAATCACTTTCTCCAAGGAAACAGATAGGTTTCAAATTCATGTTGATAATGAAGGAACTATTTGTCTATAGCTATCTTACTAAGTCTTTTTTCTCTCTTTTTCTCTTTTTTCTACTTTTTCTTTTTCTTTTTTTTTCCAACTCAACAGTCTTTATGTTTTCCAGGTCACTGAAAATGGAACAGAATGCTCTGAGCTATGTGCCCTACAGAGTGGAACTGTTTTGTTCACATGCACTGATGTTCCCTCTGTAAAGAAATAAAAAATGTAATCAGGAAAACACATAAGTGAATGCTTTTGTTCTGTGCTCTTAAGTTTAACAAAGCAAACACATTGCAGACCTCCTCTATATTTGAAATATTTCACAGATGTGATCAGGTGCTGATAATTCCATTTTGCTATGGCATTTAATCATTTTTATTGCGCTAGCACACTAATGTTTGTATGAAGCTGTTTTGTTTATGTAATGACACTTTAATGTAGCAGTGTTCTCCAAAGAAAACTTATTTCTTTATGGGTGTTTTCTTAGAATAAAAAGTATTTTTCTAGTATTAGTCTAATATTTCTAATATTAATGAAAAAATAAAAGTTTTAATAAACCATGTAATAGCATCACTGAAATAAACAGAAAGAATTGCAAAATCTGTATTATTTTAACGGATTCCAAGGAACAACATATGTTATACAAGGAAATACAGTGAATAAAGAAGAATAACTTAGGTGAGGGAAGTCTTTGATATGTATACATTGTTTCTATAAATATAACAAGGAGGACATTTCTTGCTGTAAAAAGAATGGAGGTGGAGATCTCTCCCTGTCTGGGGTGTAACTCATTAGTTTTTCCCATCTACTGGTTTGTGAGATGAGTATCCTAAGACTGATGGATTCTAGTGCAGAAGAGAGACAGATAAAGATTCAAGTATTTCAATATAATTTTAGCAGTCTTTTGGGGTAGGGTGGGGAAGGGGAAGGAAGAAAAGGAAAGTGAATAGCACAAGCTTTGAACTGTGAGTGGATAATAACGATCAGAGAAATGATATTCTAAACACTTTTTGAATGTTATTTCGTAAAGCAAACTAGATAGGAACCTCCTCCTTATTCATCACTGTATAACAGCAAGCCATTAAGGACATTTAGACTTAATCTCTAATAGACTGCAAAATTCAATGCATAGATTTCCTTTTCCTTGGACATCCCAGTTTTTACAGCTATGGCATAATTTTTGGATTAAATCTTACTGCTTTAATTCTCTTACTGTGAGTATCCATTCTTAATTTTAGTGGAAGAGATTTGTGTTGAAAACCCACTCAGAATTATCCGTATAGTCTCTGAAAAAAAAGATCCTCTTTCACAAACATGAAAACATCATACATATATATATACAAATATATATGTATATACACACAGACATAATTTGAGATCTATACTTAGAGCAGTTACATTGTTTAAAATAATTGTTGATTTTGAATGCCTTCGATCATCAGTACATGTCTTAAAGCAGCTGATGAAGGACAAATTTCAGAAGGTAAATGTTTAAAAATTTTTATTTTCTAAAAATCTTTAGGTTTTAACTGAGTACTCAAAAACTAAGTCTTTGCATAAAAATGATTTTTTTAATTATCATTTTGTGAACTTTGATATATGATTCATCATATACTGAGCACTTGTTTTCTTGATTTTCTCTCTATCTCAATGATCCTTCTTGCAGTGCAAGCCTCTCGTTCAGACCCCATTTGTCCTTTAGCGTCTACCATATGTGTGCTGTTGAAAACAGGTAAACAGAGAACAGTAACCTGTCTCTACTCTAGGAAAACACAGTTATGTAGGCTGCTGCTAGAATTGACCAAAACAACCTAGCTATGTGCTCTGTATCACAGGCATGAGCCCAACTCACCAAAGTGGCAAACACTTCGGCTCAATCCAGCCCAGCGTGTTTGCATGGGTCCATTTTTGGGGAGGGACAGGTCACTCATTTAAGTGCTTTACTGTAACAGTACCAGAGTGTGTAGTACTTTGTAGTACTGAAATTTATGTATTTACCACCTGATTCCCTCGACTTTGGAGCATACTTTCCCTTGCAATTCAAAGGCAGACTGCCACCTTTCGAAGCACTAACGAAATTGCCTCTAGAATATGGATTTTTTTTCGAAGCCTTCCAAGCAATTTCAGATCTGGCTTGAGCCTGTCAAACGTAGGAAATAAGACCAGTTCTCAGCCTCAGGTAGTGCCTCTGACAGTTTCCAGAAGTATATATTCTCAAATAAATATATATATGTGACTAGAGTGACAGGGGAACTTTCATAGAATCACAGAACGGCTTAGGTTGGGAGGGACCTTAAAGATCACTGGAACACAGAAGTGTGGCAAAACAAGAAAGTAATCAAATGTCATTAATCATCCTCAGTTACAGAGGGTATCCTTTATCATTTGTTGGCAATCTTTGATGTTTAACCTGAGATTTAGGACAAACTGCCTAACCTCATGTTTTAATTCTGGGCACGCTTCAGTTTCTAAAGTTCTCCTGAGGCATTTCAATGCAGAATCTCTTTGATTCACTGCAAAATGAAGTTTGACATATCTTATTATGAAGAAATACTTCATTTGAAAATGTACAGAGTAGCTGCAGGAAAGCAACAGCAAACTCATAAAACCTTGTCAACAATGTGTCCCTTCTATAAATGCAATTGATAAAACCGAAATAATATTTCCCATTAACAATAAGTTTGCAAATATCTGCGAGTGGAATTTGTGAAAGTTGTCTTACTATGAGACCATTAGCTGAAAATTGTTGAGAATTTATAAATTTGCTATGTTGTCTTGAAAGCACTTATAGAGAATTTGGTGGTCTGATTCACTGTTAATAACAGTCACTTTGTTGCTGTGGGAGAAACATAGGGGAAGTATTTATGCAACAGGTCTTGTGGTACTAGCTCCTCTGAATCACTGCAGAAGACATTTTAGCAGTGAAGCGTCTCAATCCCAGGTTCCACGAAAATGGCCTGTCAAAGCCTCATTTCCATTTTGTCAGTCACAGATGAATATTATCATTTATGTGAAATCAGAGGAGTAATACCCCTTTACAGAAGTTTTGGATTTAATTCTGCAGGTTTTATTTCGCCTTCTTTTCTTTTTTGTTCATTGCTTTCCTCTTTCACTCTCATCTGCAATGGCATTTTATGCACCTTGACAGAGCTAGCATTGTCCGCTCATTAAATCAGATTGTTAATTCATCTGTTTCAGATTTTCCGTGCAGTCTCTGAGATGTCCTTGCTTTTTCCATTTCTCTCATAGAAAATTGTAAAATGTTTCCTATTTAGCTCAGTGTATTTACATGGGGTGAAATATTAACTCTGTATTAACTGTATTAACTGTAGATGCAAATTATACTTAATACACAGAAAGAGGACAGTAGCTTCATTTCAATATTCTGTTTGATAAATGTCTGAAATGTTTCACAGTGTGCCTTATAAGATGCATTTACCTGTGCAGGACAAACTGTCTCATAGCTCTGTTAGGGTGAGTACGAGAAAGGCAACTGGTACTGCTCCTTTCAGATTCAGTGTATGTGTACAGTCTCGCAGATGTGACACCTGCACTGTGTTGCCAAATGGCCTGACCACAACCCATTGATTCTCTTGTGCTCCACTCAGGTAGAAGTCCATTAATCAACTTACCTGCCAACTGGAGAGAAACATTTTGCATGTTCTTCCAGCTTCATGTAGAAGTCTAGATTTTTAATGTTATATCCAGCTGCCTTAACAGTCACATGGCAATATAGCAATTTTTGCTTTTTCTCACTCACTTTCATGCATGTAAATGAGGATGTGAGTTTGTGCAGATACAGAAGTCTGTCAGTTATCTCATATTCTAGCTTCTTGGCAATGAAGTCATTCAGAAATACAGCTTCATGCAGGTACAAGTAGGTTTGAAAGATGCAAGATAATAAAGCTTCTTTTACATAATGTCTTCTCCTTTATAAGTGTGCTGAAGGAGACAATTGTTTTACTGGCGGTATGCAAAGGGACAGGTAAACTGTTAAATGTTACACTAACAAGGCAGTCAAGAGGTGAAAACAGGAATAGGAAGGGTAAGAAGATGGACAATCTGTGCTTTCATTGTCACAAGGAAATCATTACAAATCTTTGGGAAAATGTGCTGAATAAATCACCTTTAAAAATGTGATTTAAATCACCATAACTAGTAGCTATACAGCAATCAAAAAAAAAAAAAGCTGGTATTTTTAACTGTGCGTTCAATAAATAGGATTTAGAGAAATAGGTGTTGCCATCAGCTCCACCTACAGTTGTGTTAATCACAAGGTGCAAAGAGATGCTCTAACTGTCTGCAGCAGCATGTTGAAGAATTTGGGAGTTCTCTGATGCTTGTAAATGCTCTGTCTTTCTTTGGAGACGTGCACAGGTGAATAATATCTGTAGGAACTGATAGAAGCAGTTCACCAAGATGAAGTGTTCTTACATTTCTGACATGTCAAAAACATCTGCTTCCTTCTTAAATAAACCATTGAGCGAATATTCTCATACAGCACTACTGAAGCATGCAATACAGCTTCACTAAAAGCCTTCCACTGCCCTCCAGATACACTTAAGAAAATAACTCTAAATGGACGGATGATACACACAATAGCTAAAGGGAATGCAATCACATTCGCAGAAGATGGAGAAATCATAAGCCGTCACCTGCATTTCTGGAAAGTCCTTGGGCTCTCGCGATCGGCAATTCTAGCAAAACACTTCACAGCATACACCCTAGTCTGTTCCCAAAGCTTTCAGACTGAACCACAAGCTCTGCCTCGCATTGCTGTTGTAAGAATAACCTGCCTCTATGAAAACCGGTTACTTAGGACTAGGAAAGGCTGTTAAAAATAAGTAGTAGCCCTGCAACAATTCTTCCCCAGGATTTGAAGTGAAGCTTTAAGCACCAGAAAAACTAAGCAGAGGAACCACAGAAGAGTCAGGGGATAGATCCCCCAAATGTTCTGCACGTGGTGGGGGTAAAGCTGCAGGTTAGCCCACATGCTTGCATAGAGAACACAAGTTCAGATTTCACTTGTCCCACAGGACACAGGGAAAAATTCTGTCCTGAGACCACTGTTCTGTGACAAGATCAGGAAGAGCTGGTGACTAGGTTTGTTTGATGCCATCCTTCACAAAATTTAGAAAGCACTTTGGTAGTCAGAAGCAAGAAAACACTGTTAGCCTTGTACTAGGTCATCAGTGGGAACACATGAGAGTATGTGATGTAATTGTACTCTGGTTCTACAACTCCTTGATTTTAGATTTCTTTCTTTCTGGACAGTTTAAACTAAAAGCTATTTACCCATTTCTTATACTTCAGTTGTGTTAGTTTCTCTCTGTGAGATAAACTCTTAGAAATTATTTTTTGTCTTTACTCTTCACCTAGATTAGCACAGGCAGATTCCCATGCAGGCAAGTAGGCTGTGCTCTCACTTAGCAGCTGAGCACTGAAGTATCACAGGGGAGTCTCTCCCATCCCTTCCAGCTGAAGTGCTGCTGGGCACAACTCTCCCAACAGTTTTTGCTCCACAGCATCTTGACTGTTTGACCCTCAAGCTCCATAACAGAGCCTGCACTGAAACATCAAACAACATATTCTTAAAACACCAATCTATCAAATTCTTCATAAAGGATGTCTAGGTCAGAGGTAAATTTTTAAGAACTCTTTACTTTCTTTATGAATAAGACCTGGATTTTTCAAGTGTGTAAAATCCTGGAGTAAAGGCTCTTCCTAAGGTCTTTGTCTCCTGTAGAGTTACTACCTCCTCAATAAGAAAAAAGCTGCACTTGTTTAAGGCAGTGGGGGACATACTGAACTTCCCATCCCCTCTCTTAAATGCTCTGCCTTTCTTTCCCTTAAAAATCCTATTGAAAGGAGTGCATTTCTTAGAATGAAATTCAGAGAGAAGGACTAGAATAGCTTCCTGCAGGCAGTTGCCAGGTTGATATATCAAAGTGATATTGCTTTCTGAATTGAGTGGCACCAATCAGCAGGAACTGTCAGTCTGTGGATATAATAACTGTGGTGCCAGTCGTCAGGAATCTAAATGAAAGCTTCAGCTCTACTTGTATATTTAAAATGCCTGTTGGCTCAGGGAGGGGAAGAGAAACAGGGAGGGGGAAGAGCTTTGCTGTCGGTGTCAGAGAAAGGGTGACATAAGAAGAAGAATTTGATAAAGCACAGAGCACCTGGATATTCCTACCAATGTAGCGCGAGAGTTGCGCAGCTGAAACTCTGGCATGAAGTGCATCTCACATCTGTGCCCTCTGTAGCTGAAAAACACAATAACTACCTTTCTGAAGAGAAGGTGAAAATTTGTATAGACTTGTCACATTTGCCATGCTGACATCCTACCCAACTGCCTCTCTGGACAGCAGTCCAAATATAGATCCTGAAAACCCTTCTTGGCTGCTGTCAGGGTCTGTCAGTGCTGGAATCTGCAGATGCTTGATTTTTTAAAGAATAAAGTTCCTCAGTTCTTACCCGGACAGTGACACAAACTTCCCTGGAGTCCACAGACTGGGTGCTCCTCTGCTCATCTGGCTGGGGACCTGGCCCAGGCTAGTGTGAGGAACAGGATATTCTTGTGGAGTCAGGGAGGGAGGACCAGACTTCTGGCTCCTGCTTTCATCACTGCTTCAAAGCTCTTTCATATTAAGACTGCTCAATGTAGCATTTGAGTCTGCCACATCCTGAAGGAGGGACATATTTTTCACCTCTCTTCTGTTGGAAATCCCGAGGTACTGCAGCTTTTGATTCTATGATATTGGAGATATTTTGCAGGTCTAGGATTGCTAAAAATAACTGAACAAAATGGCTGTTGTAATGAACTGAATCACCCTTCCATGAAGGAACCACAACTTTGGGACCAGTGCTATTTTAATTGAATTTTGGTATGTGAATTGTACTTAATTTGCATCTCATTTTAAAAATACTCTGCACTGTAAACATGAGATAAACCATTATATCCATGCAGCATGTGTGACTAGTGAGTAAGGTCACAGTATTGATTCAGTTTTCTACTTACATTAGTACAACTCACCAGGGAGAGGAAATCTCAGATAGTTGCAGTACAGGTCTCATAAACAGGTAAAGACTGACTTTTCTGGACTGCACAAGTGAGCCCTCATTCATAAAAGCCTTAGCCTAACAAAAGGCTTATTGACAGGGATGTAAAGTCTCCATTTCTGCTCGTGAATTCCTAGGTTGCAGATCTATGACTCCCACCTAACTCGTGTAACTGTCTAGAAACCCATTTTCCTGCTAAATTGTGCAAAAATCTCCTATTTAAAAGTGCAAAGAGATATTGTATGTGAGATTAAAATTCCTGATTTGTAGTTTCTAGAAAGGCAAGGCTCCTGCCCAAATGAGGAGACCAGAGGAGGGCCAGGAACCTGGCTAAAAGGAATACTTCCTTAATGTAAGGGAGGTGGAAGTATCCGCGATTCATCCGTAAATACAAAACTAAATGTTCTGCTTTTAAAAACACTTGGGTTTTTCCCTCTTAAATAATGTAGAGTTGAAACTAAAATCTCTAATGAAAATAAAAGTAATTTAAAATAAGTTTAAAAATATATATGCAAAAAGTGCAGTCTTCTTCTGTCTCATTTACTTTCAGCAATGAAAATGATTGATTATTATGTCTATAGAGTGGAACTAAGTAGACCTTTTAAACACAGGTACTTTCCCTGGGAAAGAATCACAAAAAGGTAATACAGGTCTGATTTATCAATCTACTTGAGCACAGTCTCTGAAAGATGATAACCACTGAAAAAGTGGTAACCAGACTGAAAGGGTATGTGATATTGATTTTAAAAATGCATTCAGGTTAACCAGATATGGCTGCAGAATTTCCTACCATCTGTCCCTCTGGGGAGTGCTCTGCAGTAGAACTGAAGATTCATGGCAGATCTCTTGCTTAGACTCTTCAGGCTGTTTTGTCCTCCTGTATGTTGTCAATTTCATTTGCATTTCTTTTTATTCTCAGTATTTTGCACCCTGGTGTCCACTGAGGAACAGATTCTTGTGTATACGTCCTGTGGCACTGCTACAGGCAGATGGTTTCTCTCCCAGTGCATCATTGGCTGTCCTAGAATACTGGATTTCTACTTAAAAGGATCTTATCTAATGTCTGCTGTACCTTCAGTAGATCTTTTGTATTATTTTACTTTAGAACAACTGTCAGAATAAGAAAGAACTATCAAAGGCATTCAAAACTGTGTTCCATTAAATAATCAACAATACATTCAGTTCTTCAAAATATTTATTATTAAATTGTTACTCCAGAAGAAAAAGGCAAAGCCAATATCAAAGTGCTGGAAATTTAGACTAAAAACATCCAGAATGGAAGCAATGTGCCAATATTTAGTAGCGGCAGTAATTAACTGCTAGGAGACCTGATTATAGGAGAGTATAATAACTTTCATTCTGTGAATAAAATTTATATCTCACATTATTGACAGTTCTACTCCAAAACAGTTCCTGCATGACAACTACTGATTTGTACTATCTGTTTTATACCATGTAAAAAGTTAGAATATATTGTAATGGATATTTCTAACCTAAAGTTTTCACACTCAGTTTTACTTGTAACTTATTTTCTTTGGCTTTATGAATTAAATGAACCATGATGAGCTAAACATAATTAAATTATTCACTGAAATTCAAAAGCAACATTTTATTACTGATAAAAGTAAATTTTAAGTAATTGACACATTTTTATTTTTAAACTACCATATATACATTCCCATTGGTTATCATTGAATCTGAAATCTTATAAGGATTAAAAAGGATAAGCAGTCAGAAAGACAACATCTATAAGAAATCTATTAACTATGAGAAGGTTTGGATTAAAAAAATCCCTGATGACTCCAGAATTGTCAATTACAGACCTTTGAGCACATTCCTGTGAAGAATCAGGCCTGGGCTAAGATACAGAGATCATAGAATCATTAAGGTTGGAAAAGACCTTTATGTTCTTCTAGTCCAATCATCAACCCATCACCACCATGCCCACTGAAACATGTCCCTAATGGGGCACTAGATTGATCATTGTCTTGAAGTTTCAAAGCTGTTATGTTTTTATATGATAGCTTTGTACTTTAAAATATTCCAATTCAAGTGCAAGAGTCATAATTTAAATGTTGCAAAATTGGAAGTTATTAAATTGTAAACTGACCTACCCAACTAGTATATTGTCTTCATATACTTGCTCCCCCATGATTTCATCCTCAAGTCCTTTGGTGTTTTGAAAGGCACAGACCATTTCTTAAAAGATGAGAGGCAAGCTTCACATTTTTTCACCAACACAATGCTCCGTTTTCACTGAGCATTCAGCGATGTCTTAGACAATTCAGCATTTCCATTTGCCTACATGGTTGATTTTCAATCAACAACAAAACAGAATCTCCATGCACAAATATTACATCCCTGCAATATCTGCTCATGAGGAACAAAACAGCCTTCTTGCAGTGTGGATGCCTTGAAGATTAGGCATTTTGTGGGGCTGTCAGGCAAACACACAGGTAGACAGGCCCAGGTAGGCAGTTTGATGCTATCATTGACACCTGTTTGTCAACAGCCTTAATTTTATTTGCTGTGTCGGTGAAGAAATGCGGATTACCTGGTGGCACTAGGGTATTTTACGTCTTATTTAAACATTTTTTCCGGGAGCTTGTCCATAGTTTCTATCTGTACCAGATGACGAACTTTATATGAACTGCATGTCAGAGATACAGACTTAAGCAGAAGGAACTTCGCAATTTAGCCATCTCCTGGTTAGATAAAAATAATTTTCTAGCAAATGGTTTCATTGTGCAAGGACAGGTAATCCCAGTGACATGTATCAGCTGTCTCCTGCTCTCTGTTGACTGTTACAGATGGCACCGTCACTGGCAGAGTGAGTAGTTATGCTGAGTTAAACTCATCTGCCACTTTGCATTACAGACCCCTGTGTGTAGTTCGTAACTTTTCTGGACTTTGGCTGGAGGACAGCAGAAGGCTGTTCACGTGACTGCTGGTCCCAGCCATGCAGTGCCAGGCACAGGAGCTGAGGCTGGCTCTCCTGCCCAGACAGGAACAGCACTGACATGAGGTGAGATGGAGGATTGAAGTGGACATGGATGGGGATAAGGGAGAGGAAAATCACTTAGTATGAGTAATAGGGGTTTTATCAAAAGGCACTGCAAAGAAAGGGCCTGAGGAAATCTGTGGGAGGGGACACTGGCAGCTACAGTGCTGCTCACAGAGAGGTCCTGAGGGTAAACAAGGTCCTTGAATGGATACAGGCAGTTGGCCAGCAGGAAGGTGACTCTGAGAGACGGCATGGAGAGGCAGAACAGAAGTGGAAAGACAGGCAGGGAACCAGGCTTTGCATGTAAAACAGCCCTGCTATAGGGTAACACATGGAAAGGAAGCCAAGGCACTGAGTCCATAGAGAACCACAGAATCATAGAATGGTTCATGTTGGAAGGGACCTTAGAGATCATCTTGTTCCAACCTCCTTGCTATGGGCAAGGACACCTCCCACTAGACCAGGTTGCCCAAAGTCCCATCCAGCCTGGCCTTGAACATGTCCAGGGAGGGCGCATCCGCAACTTCTTTGGGAAACCTGTTCCAGTGTCTCACCACCCTCACAGTGAAGAATTTCTTCCTAGTACCTACTCTAAATCTACCCTCTTCCAGTTTATAGCCATTAACCCTCATCCTATTGCTACATGCTCTTGTAAAAAGTCCTTCCCCAGCTTTCCTGTAGGCCCCCTTCAGGTACTGGAAGGCTGCTATCAGGTCCCCCCGCAGCCTTCTCTTCTCCAGGCTGAATAGTCCTAACTCAGCCTGTCCTCGTAGGGGAGGTGCTCCAGCCCTCTGATCATCCTCGTGGCCCTCCTCTGGATCCGCTCCAACAGCTCCACATCCTTCTTGTGTTGGGAGCCCCGGAACTGGACACAATACTCCAGGTAAGGTCTCATGAGAGCAGAGTAGAGGGGCAGAATCACCTCCTTTGACCTGATGGTCACGCTTCTCTTGATGCAGCCCGGGATCCGGTTGGCTTTTTGGGCTGCAAGCGCGCACTGCCCGCTCATGTTGAGTTTCTCATCAACAGACACCCGCAAATCCTTCTCCTCAGGGCTGCTCTCAAACCATTCTCTGCACAGACTATATCTGTGCTTGGGATTGTTCCAACCCAGGTGCAGGACCTTGCACTTGGCTTTGGTGAACTTCATGAAGTTGGCATGGGCCCACCTCTCAAGCCAGTCCGGATTTCTCTGGATGGCATCGCTTCCCTCTGGCATGTCAACTGCACCACACAGCTTGGCATCATCTGTGAACTTGTTGAGGGTGCACTCCATCCCACTGTCCATATCGCTGGCAAAGATGTTAAACAGCACTGGTCCCAGTACCTATCCCTGGGGAACACCACTCGTCGCTGGTCTCCATTCGGACATTGAGCCATTGACCGCAACTTTCTTGAGTGCGGCCATCCAGCCAATTCCTCATCCATCAAACCCATAATTATACAATTTATTGACCAGGATGCCATGTGGGACAGTGTTGAATGCTTTGCAGAATGACGTCAGTTGCTTTTTATCCACTGATGCTGTAACTCCATCATAAAAAGCCATCAAGTTTATCAGGCAAGAGACAGAAGATTTGGGCAGTGAGCACCAGTAGTGAAAAGGATGTAGTACGCTATAGGTTTCAGGATGTGATGAGGAACACCCTGTTTGAAGAGGACAAACGCATGGAAAGAAACAGAATAAATGAAACTGTTGACTTGATATAAACTTTAATCATCTTTATCTTAAGGGGAACATATATTGACAAGATCTAAAGCAACTCTCTGCTTTGAGGTTAAAAGTTGCTAGGAGAAATGTAACCCTGCAACCAGTTAAAGCCATAACAGTTAGTTTCCTATTTCCTTGTCTGGTGAAGGGATAATGTGACAGCTGCCATGAGGCATCTAGTGTTATTCTAAGAAATGCCAAGAGGATGTAGGAAGAAGTAGGAGTATGGGTGAGTGACAATAACTGTTCATTAGTTTTCCTCCTGATCATGTCAAGGCTTTATGCAGGACACCTGGTGCCATCTGCTTCCCTCCAGCTGTTCTCATCAGGGAGACTGGGATAGCTCTGTTACAGCCACGACCTGTGAACTTCTTTGCTGCAGCCCACACTGCTCTGTCTTCTGTGAGTGATGCTGTAAAATAACTGGATTTAAGGTGAACTTCCAGAAACATCCAAAGGTTGAACATGTCGGTGTTGAGCTGTGTGTAACACTCGTACTTTACTTTGTCTGAAGCACATGAAAAATGTCAACCTACTATCATTCCAAGTTTCTACAGTGGTATCAAGCATTCATGAACCAGAAAATACCAGAACAAATGTTGCATGGGATGGATAATGTTCTGGGATGACTTTGATTTCTGATGCAAATTCCATCAGTGCATCTGCAACAAGCTGAAAGGCTTCTGTTGAGGAAGAATAGGGATTTCTGTAAGGAAAAGAACAGTCTTACTATTAAGACAGTTTAACAATAATCCTACTCCTATCCCTGACAGAAAATTCCTAGTTAAACCTAGATTAGTTGTTGCACTAATCTAGGTTTATAAATACACTAAAAAAAATACGCTTCAAACTAGCTGACCAAATTAAAAGCCTGTTTAAATCTTAATCTGTATACCTTTCTACATTTATAAAACATAAATAATATCATTCCACACACCACAAAAATACTGAGTAAATAAAGCTTATAACACGTAGCACCACAGAAAGATCCCCTGAGAACATTTGTGACTGTCACATGGAAGGGTTCGAGCAGTATAAAGTGAATGTGTCCGTGAGCCATGCGCTGTAATATGAGGGTAAAACAAAAATACCGAGGAGCCACTCAGTCACTGAGTGCTGTCCACCCAGGGCACTAAATGAGACAGTCTTGTAGAAAAAAAGTGTGTGATCCTCAGTCAAACTGCCACAATTCATGTGCAACAAGGGGACAGCCCAGGGCTGTATAGACAGAAATGTAGATAGATATGAAGAAAGCTTAATTTTGTAACCTCTCAGTGTTTGCATTACGACACTACTGTAACTTTACTAGGCCTCTCATTTAGAACACAGGTTGACCAGAAGTGAAAGGTATCCTTCAATGAGTTTCTTCACTTTCCTTTAAAGTTCCACTAGCACCTACATTTTCTATACATGCTTTCAGTATAAGCCACTAACATTTTAATGTGCTGTACCTTCCCATAGCCCCTGTCGAAATGATCTTCTCACTCAGAAGCCAAATTGCAACAGCAGCAAAGTCTTACCAGATAGCCATGAGAGGAAACCTTTCGTAATTTGGTGCTTACCATATTATCATCATTATAATTTGGTCCTCTTGCATTCACCCTGACATTTTTGTTTTATTCAGAATATATCACAGTGACCTTTCACATTACCGGGGATGCATGCAATATATGTTCCCTTACTTTGGGTGCCACATCATTGTTGCTAGATTTCCCCACTCCCTTGATTTTAATTTTTTCTATTCTGACTGACAAACATGAGAAACAGGAGAGGAGCAAAAGCTCTTGAGGTCATTCAGGGGTATCTAATATCTGCAATAAAGGAATGGACAGCATGGACAACACTAACAATGGTAAGAAATGCTCATCTTGGCCCTGCTACAAGTGCACAGTGCACACTTGCTTGATGATAGGTGCAGGCAGGAGTCTACAATGTTTCTGGCCCCAGAGAATTAGCTTGCTGTATATATGGATGGGGGTATGTGTTATTCTCATTTAAGAGTGGCAGGAACTGCCAAGGGAGCATGTACTATCATGCAGGTGGAGGGAAGTTTCAGGATAAGCAAACTAGAGATTCTCCTGTGTGAGAGGAGTTCCTTTGTTCTCCCTGTGTGTGTGTTCTTCTGTTGTTCCTTTGTGATCTGAAAATTAAAAACCACAATCAAACCAAATATTTCTTAACTAGCTCAATTTGGCCAAATATGAGACCTTTTCCTAAGTGTATTGCAGTTTTTGTACTTCATCAGTTGAAACCTGGAAGGGAAAGTATGTATCTCAGAGTGTTGCAGATGCGCCCTACCAGCTTGGTGCAGTATTCAAAAAATGAGAACTGACAGTTCAAGCCTCTTTTCCTCTAATGTGCTGAATCTGAATGCCCTGAAGTGAAGAATGCTGGAATTTGGATTCAAAATTCAATACCCGCATCCCTCAACTCAAGAGCATTTGGGGTTAGTTTTTAATGTTAGTTCCTTACAGGGATAAAAAAAATATATAAATATGATCTGAATCCAGAAAAAAGTCAGAGTTCCTTGGTGCCATTTGTTTCTGTTTTCTGGCAAATCCATCTTATCCCTCATTGAAGACTGCACCTGCAGAATACTAAAGCTGGGGAGTGCACAGAAGGTTTTGAATGACTTACCTTACCATGAAGAATATTTTCTGACAATGCAAACACAGTGAAAGGACAACACCCCTCCTCTCCTGTCACAGAAAGCCTGACAGCAATCACTGATGGTGCTGGCCAGTGTTGTCTGCTTCTTCGCACTCCTGTGTTGTGGAAGGAGCAATCTTCCGTGTAAGCTCTCCCTGCCCTGCCTCTCAGCTTAATTCTGCTGGCACATGAACCAAGGCTCTGTCCGCTGAAAAAGCATTGCACGGCACTGGGCTTCAGAGAAACTTAGCTAAAGTACTGATAAGCAGATGCTAATGCTTGCCAGCCAGCGTTCAAAGCGGAAGAACTCTTAAGAAAGCAAACCTCAAATGTAAGGAGAAAATATTATGAATAACATTTAAAAAATTAAATATTATCTGGAATTCTTTGCATAGCTGATACTAGCTAACAGAGATACTGCAGTTCTTCCTACACAGATATGGTTCTTTTCTTCTGCTATCTCTATTAATAGGATTACAGCCGCAGTATCAATTTACATAGCATTCATGTTATATTAACACTAAAATAATCTAGTGCCCATGCAAACACATTCCTCCACAAGTTTCTTGAAGAGATGGTCTCTTTGATCTCCCTGGGATATCCCTGACACTGTGTGTATGTCACCAGGGCTCCAGACTGGAGAAGAAAGACAGAACCTCAGTCCTTTCAATGTTCTCCTGTCTTGTGTCAGTAAGCACTCTCAGCTCTCCACATTCTGGCTCATAATTTAGTCAGTCATGGTCTTTCAGCTAACAGTGAGAGCAGAAATAGGACAGCTGTTGAATTCAGCATATACAAAGTCTCTTTCCTGTATCTCTAGGGCTTTGCTCTGGAAGGGCTCCTTTCAGTTGCTCATGCTTAGGTCTGTAGAACTACTAGATATTATCACCTTCTTTTAAATCCATGTAAATTACATACTAATATCCACACAAACCTACCATCATCTCACATTCACCTGCTTTCGTTCTTTTCTCCACACAGGCAGAATTCCAGCTGAAAAGCATAACACAATACAATGTGCAATCTATGGAGGTGACAACCAGTTCACTGTGCATTCTGGTCCATAAAACACACTGCAATACATCAAAACTCACTCAATGCAAACAAATGAAGTGAGCATATGCACTGAATGTGGTGAACACAGAGACCAAATCTATAGCAAATTCATTCACTCTACACTGTTCAAGTCTCTTTTCTTAAAATCTTTCTTTTTGAAATCTCCCTAGAAGAGCTCTTGAAGGGTGAGCACATATGGCTTGAGGGCATAATCAACGACAAGTGTCCACAGATAGTGCCAGAAAAAGTTACTAAGCATTATTTGTGACTATCATTCTCCCCTTCCTGATTTTTGGGGTCTCATAATTGATGGTCCTGCCTGCTACACAAGGGAAATAAATAAACTAGAATATTCCAACTAAGACGCATATTTCTTTCTTGTTTTTGACTGTCCTGCTGCACAAAGTCAAATCGCGATGTATCGAAACATGTAGGTTACACCTTTTTATCTGTTCCCCTTTGTCCACTCATCGTCTCTTCTCTTACATTGAAAGAAATGTCTGCTTTTGGAAGTGAGCCATCTAGTTGAATCTGAGCACTTAGCACAGCAGGGGCTACCAAGCTGCTCATTAGCACTTCCAAAACCATGTGTAAATGCAGTATGTATATATATATATATGCTGCTTTGCCTGAGAAAGTTCAGGGAAAAGTCTCATTTCACTGTTATGTAAGTTCAAGTCCAGAGAAGCAGTGGGCATCTGTGTAATCACAGCACAAAGCAGGAGAATCTCTTTCTGTTTATTATTAAGTTTGACAGCTGAAACAAGCTCAATCACAGAATTTTAACTGCATGCTATACCTTCTTCTTGCTTCTTGGTGATAAAAAATTAACGGAATAAGGCAGCTTATTTTAATTTTTATTCACCTCTTTCCTTTTCTTCCACACTACCTAATAAACAAACAAACAATGACAACAACAACAAACCAATGCTGCCTAGTGTTACTTCAGCCTATCTGTGCGAAGGTTAAATCAACAAACAAGCATTTTCACAACTTCTTTTATTTTTTAGCCTCTCAGTAGTTTACATCACTAAGCTGTCAAAAAGCACTGAGGGATGCAGCCCTGCAGCTCCCATCCACATCAGTGATACTGTGTAACTTTGTAGAACAACTCAAGTTCTCTTAATATACAACTTCTAATAAGCAATAGGTATTAAGATATCTAACCACTTAGATATCTAACACATGCCAAAGCATAGACTACTGAGATGGGTAACTGAAGAATCACATTAAGAGACTCGTGTTGCTCTAAAACTCCTGGTTTTTAAAATATTTTTTTAATTTTATTTTTTTGAAACACATGACTGTCCTCCATTTTAGTCTGAGGGAAGGGAAAAGGGAAGGGGAGGGAAGGGGANAGGGAAGGGAAGGGAAGGGAAGGGGAACGCCAACCTTTTAACTTTTTTTTTTCTCTATTCCTGTAACTTCCATCATGGCTTATTGTATTCTGAGACTTAATCCTGTAGATAAAATGACTCCTCTTTCTGCTGTGCTGACTTGGGTATATTACGTTATACAGTAATTTTCTTTTAATCCTTATCAAATAAAAGACATGCTAGGACAGTTTTGTTAAACTAGCTATCTATTATAGCTTTATTTTCTTCCAGTCACTATCAGCAATGATGATTTTAGGAAACTTTTTCAGGACATCTCAACAACGAAAATGCAGTATGTTGTCTACCACTTATATATTCTAGAGAAATTTTGTAGATACTAGACAGACTGTGAGGACACTAATGTTTATTTTTAACACCAGTTTTTCAATCTCCATAATGTCAAGGGAGTGTGTTCAGTCTTGGTGTGGGATTCAGTTGAGTTGTGTCTGAGGAAATCAAGGCTGAGTCGAGCGTTAATAATGTTTAATATTGTATTATGAAGTTTCATAGGTTGGGGAGGTGGGGTTTAGTATTATATTACAATCATATGGGTGCTCATAGAAGATGTAGTGTAGCTAGTCCTGCATTATTATAAACACATCATGTGATGGTGAAAATGAGGGAGAAGGAAAGAAGAGATGTAAAGTTGCATACAATTTATTATAAGTTTCTGTCTGTGTACAGTACACACATACATATATACTCTTTTCTACCCTGCAGGCATTTTTTCCAAATATGAGTCATAGTTAAGTTCTTTAAGATTTTAAATAAAATGTCATTTGCTTAATGGTTTTAAAGTGGTCATAATATCCTTATAAGACAAAATTCTGGAATTTCTGCATGTTGGTGTCCACTTGTGCCATCTCAGAAAAGCACACTTCAGACTAAACTGTGTGATTCTGTCTCTGAAAGAGGTGACAGCTGGTCTTTCTGCTCATCTTCAGCTTCTTATGCCCCTGTGGAAAGTGACATTGGCAGAGCTGATGCTGGAGTTGTAAGCATCAGTCTCAGCAAAAATGAGCAAACTTGTTACCTTGTGTCTGTGTTTTCCCCTGAGCAGGGTCTGTACCTCCTCTTTGTCCTCTAGGGAGTCAGAGACTCTTAATAAGTATCAGCCAGTAATAAGGCCTTATCAGGCAGGACTCATCATTGACTGGCATTGAACCAAAGGAATAAACGCAAGTTGAAGCTGATGGATAATGACTAATCTCAGCACCATCTGTCAGTGGTACATCTGTCCAAAGCCTATGGTTCTGCATCTTGTCTAGCACCACTCTGGACGGGGCTGAGCTGCCAACTTTGCTGCATCTTGGCTTAAAAAAAGAGCTCTTTAGGAGTGAGCTGCTGTATTACTAAAAGGTTCCTGCTGTTGAGATGTTAGTGGATACCATATACAACAGTTTCAGCAAATTCCAACTTTGTTCTCCAACAACAGTTATGTAGAAATATTTCACTGAAATGAATTGCTCTACAATACATCAGCCATGTCATATCACCTAGACTCCCTGACTGCACAGATTAATCTTAGAGACAAAAACATATTTCCCGTACATTTACTGTTTGTAGAATCTTAGAGAGAATGCATGATGGTAAGGTATGCGGTTTAGTCCTCTCCCTTGGAAGGGTGCATATTTCTCAGAGGTGGTGAAGGCATGAATAAATTAAGTTATATAGAATGAATACTAATAAATATATCTCATCACCATACAGACAGTATAAGCTGTGTTTTACAGGAAGTATCTAAGAATAACTTCAGAGTTCTCCAAAATATTCTACTTTAATTCTTCAAACTGCAAACCCAGGTTACCCTAATGCAACCTAGGAAAGGGAATAGTAGCTATTCTTAAAATGCTTCCGACAGCTTTCTCATATACTAGTGCGTCACAAGCTTAAATCCGAATTGCAAAATCTACCAGAAGAAGCAAATGTTGTATTGCCATCTCTTGTCAAAGCTGATTTTTAAATCCTGCTGGTAGGCTCATCTGCCCAGGCTTTTATTCTGTAGAGGAAGAGTAACTCTTAGCCCTTTTATTCATAGATCTCAACAATCTTCTTTTCTTGCCCTTTTCCATAGGTCCACAGTGACATTTTAACTCCTCTGGTAGACCAGCTTATGGAGCACCTGTGTTCTGCAGGTGGGCAGTGTGTCAGAAGGTGGAACTTCTCTAAGGACCTACCAGGGGACAATCCCTGGCTGCAGGGCCATTACAGCAGTCTTGCTTTTACTTTGCATTGAGTGTGGTGTGGTCGCTGCAACACGTTGACTATCTGCATAAGGAATAGAGTCAAAAAGCAGGAGAAAGGCACAGGCTTATACCATACAAGCTTCTAAGGACATCTTCCTTGCTGAGAGAGAAGCATGGAGAAGTTGGCTGCCTGAGTTTGACACTATGTGTGAATTTTTTGGTCTCCATGTTTGAGAGAGAAAATTTTGTGTACACCGGACTAATGGAAACAAAAAGAAATGTGTCTGCATTTCTAGTTGTCTAACATTTTCTAACTCTAGTTGCAATAAATGTCACAAACATTAAGTTACATTTAGCTTTAAGGTGAGACTTAGCTAATTTGGGCTGCATAAGACAAAGTGTTTAACAAGACCAATTCTATGAGAGTTGGCTGGTGATTTTGAGCAGATTATAGTGTTTCAAGGTAGTCACTTAAAAACGAAGCCATCTGAGTACTCTTGACTTTCCCAGAATATGTTTAGATTAATGAGAGAGAAAAAGTGCCTTTTTTCTTGGCATGGTTCTAGTAAGTGCAATGTTCTGATGGAACACAAGCACATGACACCCACATGCACATTTATGGGAATTGTGAGATATTCCGTAATTTAACAAAGTTATCAGTGAGACTGCTGCAGAAAAGCTTATATTTATTGAAAAAATAGTTTTGCTGTTTCAGCACTCCGTCACTGATCCATGAACAGGAAAATGTAGTATTATAATTGATCTTTATGCTGATAGTTTAGGGCTGGAATATGAACATAATAAGGCATAATGAGGTACTCCCAAGTGAAAATATTCTGATAAACAAATGTCATGTTGAACAGCTCTCCTTGACTCTAGATTTCCATGGAACCAGCATGCAAACACTTAATTGCTTCTGAGCTATAAACATTCTCACAACAAACAAAAGTCAAAACAACTTTTTCATTTCATTGTAACCTTTTTTTTCTGAAAGCCTGAAGGCTTTTGAAACAGCTCACTTTCTTTCTGAGGAAAAAAAAAAAAAGAACATACAAACCTGTTTCTATGTCAGTTTCAATGCCAAACAGAGCTCATTGCTATCTTTTCTAAGTTTAGTTGTCTCCATGTGAACTAGTTGTTTGCACTCATGTTGAAGTGAAGGAAGGTCTAAGTGTGATTTGTAAGATATGAAACATCCTTGTGAATCTGAGACATCCATATGAGGCTAGCAAATACAGCACAGAGCCAATGAAAGCCAGTGTTTTTCTCTGGAGTGGTGGGCAGAAGCCAGGAAATTCTTTTCTAATTGCACAGAGCACACTGATGTGGGCAACTGAACGGAGCCTATGAGTCATCTCTGCACAAGCTTGGTACTTCCTACCTAGGCTTCGATGCAAAAACCGCTCTCTCCTTACCCCTAACCATGCCATTTCATCAGCATAAGTGTCTAGTTTCATCTGAGATGTTCTAGGATATCCTATCTACTCCCAGCTAACACTGCAGAAATAGAGGTCTGCTACAGATCTCATTTGCCCACCTTGTACTGATATGCACCTCATATGACACTCGAAACCTGTCGTCAGACAAATTAATGGAGTTCTTGGTCTCCTTAGCTTATTGCAGGAACTTACATATTTCCAGTGATGCTCTCACTGATTAGAAAAGGGGAAGTATAATGCCCATTTTTAAAAAGGGAGAAAGGGAAGACCTGGGGAACAACAGGCCAGTCAGTCTTCTGTGCTCTGCAAGATCGTGGAGCAGATTCTTCTGGAAACTAAGCTAAGGCATATGGAAAACAGAGAGGTTACTGGTGGCAGCCAGCATGGCTTTACTAAGGACAAATCATGTCTGATAAATTTGGTGGCCTTCTATGATGGAGTTGCGCCAGTGGATAAAGGAAGAGCAACTTACATCATCCACCTGGAATTGTTTGGAATTGTAAAAAGCATTTGACACTGTGACATATGACATCAGACATGTCAGCACATGAAATCCTTGTCTCTAAATTGAAGAGACATGGATTTGATGGCTAGACCATTTGTTGGGTAAAAAATTGGCTGGACGATTGCACTTAAAGAGTTTTGGTCAATGGCTCCAGGTTCAGGTGGAGACCAGTGATGAGTGATGTTCTTCAGGGGTCTGTACTGGGACCAGCAATATTTAAAGTCCTTGTTGGTGACATGGACAGTGGGATTAAGCGCACTTGCAGCAAGTCTGCAGATGACACCAAGCTGTGTGGTGAAGCTGATGTGATGGAGGGAAGCAATGCCATCAAGAGGGAGCTTGACAGTTTAGAGAGGTGGACCTGTGCAAAGCTCATGATGTTCAACTATTTCAAGTTCCAGGTCCTGCACCTGGGTTAAGGCAATCCCAAGCTAGTTGGAGAATAGACTGAGAGCAGCTCTGAGGTGAAGGACTTGGAGGTGTTGATTGATGAGAAGGTCAACGTGAGCCAGAAATGTGCACTTGCAGCCCAGAAAGCCAACCATACTCTGAGGCAACCATATCAAAAGAAGCATTACTAGCAGGTTGAGGGAGCTGATTGTCCCCCTCTACTCTGCTCTCTTGAGACTCCCCTGGAGCACTGTATTCAGCTCTGGGGGTCCCAGCATAAGGACATGGACCTGTTTGAGTCAGAGGAGGGCCACGAGGATGATCAGAATGGTGGAGCACCTCTTCTATGAAGAGAGGCTGAGGGAGCTGGGGTTGTTGCCTGGAGAAGAGGAGGCCTCAAAGAAACCCTGCAGTGGCCTTCCAGCACTTAAAGAGGGCTTACAGGAAAGATGGAGAGGGGCTCTTTATCAGGAAGAGTAGTGATAAGTCAAGGGATAACAGCTTTAAACTAAAAGATGCTAGGTTTGTATTAGACATCAGGAAGATTTTTTCTATAAAGGTAGAACAGGTTTCCCAGAGAAATTGTGGATGCCCTATGCCTGGAAGTGTTCAAATCCAGGCTGGATGGGGCTTTGAGCAAGCCCCACGGCAGGGAGACTGGAACTAAATGATCTTTAAAGGCCATCCCACCCAAACCATTCTATGATTCTATGAAATCTAGCAGCCAAGAGTCAAAGAAATGATAATGAAAAGACAGCATCCAACATAAAGTGCAGATGAGAATCCAACTAGACCAGCCCAAATATATTAGAGGAGCAGAGAAACAGAAGAAATCTTCACCTCTCCTGGTGCTATATATTTAGGGTAATGTGCACAGCTTCAGACTTTTATTACACCATATCCAGCAACTTTACATTCTTCCTTGTATTAATACACACGCAGTCCATCAGCAGTGATGGAACATTGCTGCTCCAGGTAACAGAAAGGAAGCAGTTCTTTCTTCAGAAAGCATGGCTGGTACAGGGAATTTAGTCCAGGCCCTCGATTAGTTCTGTGTATATTTCATGTGCCTTCTCTCTTCTTTTCTTAATACAGTGGCTCAAAACTTCTGCATTTTAATTTGATTGGAAAGAACACAATGACACTATATCTTTCCCTTCCCTTAAATTCCTCAAATGTGAAGAAAAGTTAAATCATTATGGTAACACATGTAAATTCAGAGTACTATCCCTATCAATAAATGATTGGTTGACACATCTAAGATTGCACTTATTATCATATATGTAAACATTATCTTTCTTTTCCTGATTTTATAACACTGCAAGGCACTCTTCCTAGAATAAGATTTTTGATTTAGCTTGAGTTTTATCTTATGATATGCCTGGGTGTATCATTTAGACTGAAGAACCAAATACCTTATGGCAAGATATCTGATTTTATACAGCACTGAGCTCCAATTCTTTATGATTCACTGTTGCTCCACTACTTGGCCATCCACAATTTGCCATTGGATCACCCAGCCTCTGCTTCACATCCAAAAAATATTGCCAGAATACACTGTAGAGTACAATTTACAAAAATGAACAATGCTATATCTTCAGCCAAAAGCCCTCTCATACTTGTGGTGGGGTTTACACTAATCAGAAGGCCTCCTTGTAAGCAAAATGGCCACTGCTATTCTGCCTTTATTATTACTTTCTCAAATTCTCACTACTTTTCCTTTCCCCTTCCCCTTCCCCTTCCCCTTCCCTTCCCTTCCCTTCCCTTCATCTTTTCCCAGGAGTCATTATAAGATAATCTAATGTCATATTTATGTAAGCAGGGTTGTTTCACAAAGCATTTCCTAGGATCATTTCTTTTTATATTTAGCAAATTTCAGGAAGTGAGGAAGGTTTATGTTTCATGCTAAATGTTGTCCCTGAAGAGCAGAATACAGTGGTGAAGATATTCTGTGTATCTTATTTTACAGCTACCAGAAGTGCATTTTTTTCATTGAACAAAGACTTTCCAGCAATTTATGAGTGCAATTAAATGTTCAGATATTTCAGTGCAGCAGAGGTTGCAGGGAATTTAGAATATTCAACTTTTCAGCAGAATCCTGTCTTCAAAGAAGTGTTTGAGAACTGGTTTCTCCCCTGAAAAGAGCCAGGATTTCATCACAAACATATCCTCGAACAGTTTTAATGCTGACTCTCCAGTGCAGGCTGAGCACAGTATCTGGCTCCCTCTCCCAGGATGAAAGAGCATCTTGCTGCATGGAGGTACTGTTGGATGGCTGCAGCCTGTGCTGGGAGATGAAGTCCAGCTAGGTGAAGCCCAGCCTAGCTCCCAGGCAAGACTGCTACTCAGCTACACCTCCTAGGAGGTAACATTCAAGGACCAAACAAGATCTGACCCAGAACATTTATCCACAAGGAAAGAAGCACAGATGGAATCAGACTCTGCAACTCATTTTTGACTTTTCCATAGGTCAAGGGTCACGTCATTTAAGTAAAAAAAAGTCTTTAAAAATAAGGACCTAGATCTACTAAGAATTGTTTCTTCAGTGGAATATAGGATTTGGTCAGAAAAACATGTCAGTGGGAAACAGAGAAAAAAGCTAATTTATCCCTTTCATTTTAAAAACTGTAATTTCAAGTAATTATTTACTACAAATAGGTAGTAGAAAAGAAAAAGATTTGAAACAGTTTAATTCACTGAGGTTCTTGGGAAAGTGATCTGAACTACCTTATGTCTTATCTACTATTTTGTGTGCAAAATATTAGATTGGGTAATATTGCATTTAATATCTGAAACAACCTTGACTGACAAATGACACATTTTTGGGAACAGACATATTTAACATAACAGTTTTCCTGATCTTTTAAAAAATTCCCCAAAAGCTAGCACAATTTGAAATAAAATTGAATTAATTCCAAACAGACATACCTGGAAAAAGATTCACACCTTAAATAATAGAGGTCTGAACTTGCAGCAATGACATAGACAAATAGGTTGCCTAATAGATTGTTTGCTGTGCTATTGGATATGAAGCATGATAAAGTAAGCAGAAAAGGGACTGCATAAGCTTTATCTCCATAACAACCAAGAAAAAGAATGATTACAAAAGAGCATGGAAAACCTACATTCACAAAAGAGGTTTTAACCTTAGAGCAATGGCAGAGCTATAGCACAGTACCGTTGATGTCTAAATAAGAAAAGACACAGTCTTGGCTCAAAACAATTGCATCTTACACCAAGTTTGATGCTCCAGTTGAAATAATAGAAGCATAAAACTAATACAGCAGTCATTTGGAACAATAAAAACTATTTAAAGGAATTGAATTATGATCAATATTTTACTGAGGAGTGAAAGATAATATTACATTAAAGTAATTCGCAGAATATATCTGTGTATAAAGAAATCATTCACATAATACTTTGATTTAGTATATTTCAGGGCATTAAGCCATTTTAAAATTAAGGTTTTTTTTTTGTTTTCTTCCACACAAGTTTGATCATTCAAAGAATTCTTTGCTGTAGTTTGACCTATCTGGGTGAGTTCTTTAAGGTTTTACAAGAAAGACAGTATTCAAAAGCAATCTTCACAGAAACCTCCTAGCAGAACAAAAAAGGGGACAGTTGTTTGAAATGAAGGAGTCATTTGAAAGGTAGACTCACTCGCAACCTAAACCTATTCCTTCTCAAAATGTTGGCAAAACTCCTGCTGGCTTTAATGAGCATGCGATCAAGACCTTGGGTTTTCTCTTCAGATTACAAATTATGCTCTTTGATGTTAAACTACTTTTAGAGAAAAAATGTAGCTTCAATGTACAAGCCTTCAGTTACACAATGTCTAGAAGAGCCTTACTTTGACCAAAATTCCTGGGGACACTTTTCTTCCTCAGGTGCAGTATTTTGTTGATGGAAACAGTACAGATTTGCTACAGGTATACACACTCATGGAGAGGGGGCATACCTACCCTGGCTGATTATAGTTATCTCTTCCCTCATAAACAAAAAACTCTTAGCACGACCTTTCTCACACATTGTCTCACACTTTGGTTAGAGGCAAGATGAGGATTCTACTTCTTCGAGGAATTTCAAAGCTTTCTAAGCTGGGACCATTTTTTACATGAAAAGAAGTCTGACAGTGGCTATCTGTCTTCGATATTTTGCTAGACTTTTTAACATTTGTGAAGAGGGGAAAAATAAGGGGACTTTTTTCTGGTCAATAAGAGGTCTAGTAGACAAGAAGTCATAGGACACTTTTTCTCAAAGGTATAGATTATTTGGGAATTAAAAAGACCATTTTCAATAGTAAAGTTCTTTATTCAAAATAATTTCAGTGGCTTTATAGGGCAACCTTGATCAATGCAGCAAATCAACTGTCCCTACTCCTGTTACCTTGGAACCTCCGTTCTGCCATGAGCAGCAATCCCTCTTCAGAAAGACAGGTTGCTTGTCTCTGTTTCCTTTCTCATGTGTGGTACCCTTCAGTAAAACTGAAAAATCTGCACAAACTTGCCCCAATATTGAGACGCTAATCTACCTACATGAAGAACTTTCATAAAGATTTCCAATGCAAATAGTAATTACAGCTTTTCAGTGTAGACTTTTTATGGGTGTGTGTACGAAGAAAATAAACTGAGTGGGTACAACTACAACTGCTACAATTTGCAAATATATACAAAAGATTTATTCAAGCACTAGTCATTCAAGACATTGTTTATTCTTTTCCTCATTGCCATATGTCTCAATCAAGCCATAAATCAGTTACTACCTGTGCCAAAATATTTGTAAAATTCTTTCCTCAAAACAATGTATAAAGAGATACAGTTGTAGAAGAACTGCCAAGGTTAATGTTTCATATATACCATTTCAGTACTACTTTTACACCTGAACATGTAACTTCAACGATGTGAAGGATATGAATTGTTTTTAGCAAACTGAAGGCAGTGATGCTCATCTGAGGAAAATTGGAAACTGTTGTTTAATAGATACAGGTGTAAAGCTGTGTGGGTACGATTGTACACAAATTACCCTGTTCATGCATTAACACTGAAGTACTAATTACCAAATTAACTCTACATCAGGAATACTGACAGTGGCTGTTTTAGACCACAGGAACCAATAGATGAAATCTGTTGACAAGAACTGCTTTTAAATCCCACACAACTGGATGTTTTACTTCTCACTCTGGGAACAATTCAGACATTGCTGTCATGACTGAAATATGGAAGAAGGGCTCCCTGTGTAAAATCTTCCACCAACAATTCTAGCTGCTTTCAAATGATATATTTACAAATGAGTTTTGCATAAATTTGCTCTGAGATGCTCTTACTGGGTAGCTTAGAGAAAATATCATACTAGCAATAACAGAATTTGTTAGGCAGACCTTCTTGATGTCTTTCCTTTCAGTGATATGTGATATATAGTGATACAAGATGTTATAGTTGTTATACCCATAGGTATGGTTCTTTTGGAAGATTGGAAAGATTGGAAAGCCTTCCCAGATTGGTATTCATCTTGCATACATTTATAAGCAATTTTTATGAAAACTATTGTTTCTTTGCAGATTAGTATGCAAATACTGCTTTTAAAGCTTGCATAAGGTTAATGGTGAAGAAATAAATGAAGATGTAAGTAATATCTGATAGCTGGCATCAATTACTTTCACAACAGATTCCTTATCTTCGAAGAGAAGATAAACGTCATAACTGAGCATAATATGCTCAGGTAGATACACATAAAAAGTATTCCATTTTTTTATTCAGCTGTGACATAATGAAAAGTTACATCTGCTGATGATAGATTTTTAGCAACATATTAGTTGTGCCAATGTTCTTGTGACTATTCTGATGAACTAAAGGATGCCTCCTGTTAGTACCTCTCTGTAATCATCCAAAGTCATACCACAAGGGGGAAAAACACAAAGCAGATAGCTTTTATTATGAATTATTCTTGGCTATTTCATTACACTTAAAGTGCCAGATATAAGGCTAAGGTGGTTTTGCAGCTATTATTTTTAGGGAACAGTGTGCTGCCATGATATGAGAGAGTCATATTCTGAGAGACAGACACCAGCATTAAACAGTGATTTGTTCATGCAATACTACTAGGGAATCTATCTGTTAACAACTAAAGATAATATATTCATCAAACATATTAGTCAATCCTGATACCATGATTTTGCTTCTGGTGACTGCAGATTTTGACAGTTCTTAATCTTGAGGTCAAGATATTATATCAGGAAAGCCAAAACAGAGTTGGTCTTTTATTTCTTCCTCAAGCTCTATTGTAAATCACTGGTACCTTTATGTTATTTTTCTGTGGTTCAAGACCAGTCAGGTCCAAAAGGTTGCTTTCTCTTTCCACAGATCAGAACTAGTCTGCTCTGACTTATTCAGGTGGGCATGACCTGCTAGGTGCTTGTCCACTCAAGTCCCTTCAGATATCTGTCACCTACCTGCAGAGAGGGTGCCAGACATCTGATTCCTTGAAGCAGTTGCAGAGCAGTACTTTTACGTTCATTTTACTGTTTGTGTATGACTACAGTAAAGTAAATAATATAAAATATTTCACATTCCTGTTTATCTCAAGCAGGTTTGTGATATGTCTGGGTGCAAGGCATACAAAATGTTTCAAAAGGAAGATTTTATGTTAAAACTGTAGAGTGGTTTATAGACCAAATACCAATATACTACATATGTGCATCTATACATACAAAAAATTACTAATGAGACCAAATCAAAGTGTAAAAATTATAAACTTAGAAACTTCCTTCAAGGCACAGGCTGTGCATAAACTGTCACAATAGTTTAATACTTTTTTTATTTTTTTTTTGGTAATTTAAATATCAGACTTCCTTTTCCAGTGTATTTATTTTCTCACTTTCTTATGGCATCTATCTAAAATATTTTTGCGCTGCTGTTAATCTGAACTACAACTGCACAATCCTGGGCATAGCCAATAAACCTGTCAGCGTAATATCTAGATACTGGTAAGGTGACGCTTATCTGACTGTGAAGAAATAAGAGGTTATTGGCAATGAAATTGCTGTCTGTGATTACATTCCATGAAGTAAAGTCTGTTTCGGCAATAACAGGAAATGTGATATCTCAATCTTTGCTTTACTAAATCTGGAGAGGCAGAAGAGGAGCATAATTGGTGCATATCCTAACAAGCAACTTTCCTGCTAAGGAATTATTAACTTGACCCAAGGAGACAGAGGTCAAAGGAGACTGAGATGCTTTCAGAGTGATTGACTGTTACAAAATGCTCAGCAACCTCCTAAATCCTAACCCACAAATGACTAATTATTTTTTGTACTTTAAGTCACTAAACAGCACTAATTCATGTCCAATTTTGACATTTTAAAAAATTATAGTTATTTACAGAGTAGTGCATTTAAGTATGATGTTGTGAATACTTAAAAACTGGAATTAGAAAAATGCAGAGCTTCCAGAACCATTTAATAAGTGGCTTCATTAATTAGCAGCATTATCTCTATTCTGCTTGCCTTGTGGCTTTATACATTAAAATAATAGCAGAACAAGATTACAGAAAATAGCCAAGATAACATAGGTTGTATCTAGATTAACATTTTAGGTTGGAACAGCAGTTCATTTTTGAACTCATGACACTATTTGCCACCCACTGTAGAGCAATACTCAGAAGACCCAGAAGTGCACTTATCAATCACCAGCCTCAATGAGAGACACAGGGGTCTGAAATGATGAGTGGACCAAGACACTGTGATGCCCCAGCACATTCTTGGATCAACAGGGTGCACACAAATCTCCAAGAGCAGGTAAAACACCCTCCAGAGCCATCCCACATCCAAAAAGGCTCTCTGAGTTCTTATCAGTCTGAACTCTCCTGAGCTGGTGGGCAAAACAGTCACAGCAGCAAAACCTCCAAAAAGGCATACGGGACAGAAGCAGAGGCCTCAGCACCAACTGTTCTGGTCTGCTGGGCGGCTTACCAGATCACTGAGAGCATCGATGAAAGGGTAACAATTCCCAAAAGAAAAAATAATAATAATAATAATTAAATAAGCCTTTGAGCAAAGTCAGTGGGCAACCAGACAGCTTGGAGTACCTCCAGCACACAGACATTGAAAATCTGGAAAAAGAAAGATAGATGGCAGTGTTCAGCTCCACAAGGCTTTTTGTAGGTCTTGAGATGTTCAGGATTTTCCCAAAGCTTTGATTCCCAGCACTGCGTTATTGCCTGAGAGTCTCTGGTTTCATTAGAAAAACACAAACTGTTAGTTTCAGGAGTTCAGAGAACACCTTATTAATTTTAACTGTAGCGTCTTCAAAACAAAATCTCATTAATAGGCAGCTTTCCCTTTGATTTTTTAATGCTATAAGCCAGCATCTTTTAATTATTTTCTCTAGTGATAGTGACCCACAATAATCTGTGCCAAGCTTGATTTTGACAGAAAATTGAACTGGAACCAACGATAAGTGCCTACTTATATTTCTATGTCTGTATTTATATCTAATTTTTTATATATATGTAGGATGTAAAATCTGGCACCAGGCACACAACAGCATACCACTGATGATACAATTATTCTAGCTTTGCTTCAACACCAATATTGGTCAGTGAGAAATTAGCAACATTTAAAATGCTTTCAGAAATATATTCCCAATTCAAACCAAACCATCCAAATTTACTCCTAAATTAAACCAAACTGCACAGCAAATCCTAGCACTGTTTCTTTGAGCTTTGTTTTCCAAAATACGACCTTTTGATGGTTCATTTATTACTAATACCATGTAAATTATGAGAATTTTAAAGTTCTCAGCTTTTATCTGGAAAGTTAAAGCCATTAGATCGAGAACTAATATGTGGTTAGGAAAAGATCTTGCTTACTCTCATTCTTTCACTCTCACACAAGTCATACGAATCCCATATATTGCCTATTAATGCATCCAGAAAACTGAATTGTCAAACTGAAATGATTTCTAGAGTGCAACTTACTGCTTCTTAGTTATGCTTATATTGATCCATACTTGGCTTGAAAATAGAGACAAATGTGTTTGCATGTTTTATTTATATTATCCTTTTGATATGGATGAATTGATCTGAATTTATATGATCTCATAATAAAAAAAAACATGGTATTTTAAACGCAATGGAAAACACAATTATCCTAACCAGAACAAAATCCTTTCTTAATTGAGTAGCTCACATCAGAGTAAGATTTTGGTATTAAAATGCACTTAATAGAAACTTGGTTTAGCTTCGAATACAAAAATGAATCTGTGGTGACCATTTTCCATGAGTCATATATGTTTTTTTAATGAAATACAGGGCTTGTGTAGTTCAGCTGACTGTTTTTCTTCTTTTTACAAGCCTATTTATATTAAAATAAGATGTCACGTTTTCCCCAAATCGAAGGTGGTCCAAACTGGAGTGCTGAGAGCCTCAGGCAATGCAGTGCCTCCATCTGACTGCTCTCTCTTCTTTCTAGGAGACAAGCAACACCTGATACAGCACTGCACCAGGATCCAGCATCCACCTGGTCCAGTACTTAGTCCTGAGACATTCCATGCATTTAGGGAAAAGCTCAGATACGTAGCACCTTCTCTGAATTGATCCCCATGAGCTGTGGAAGCTGAGTTAATGCAGCGCACAAGGGACAAGGAGATCTCAAAACATGCAACACGACCCTAAGGCTGCAGAAATTGGTTTGAGATGGCTGTGTAAACTCTTGGATTTCATCTAAGGTTTTCTGATATTGATGCTGTCATCTGTGTTAGCTGATGCCACTGAAGGAGCCAAGATTGAATATTGATGTGTGACTAATCAGCTAATGACCTCGGACTTTGGTATCCCTTGCTCCTGCAAGCTATGTTGTGCTCAGTCCACACCGCAGAGAAAGAAGAGCACAGAAGGATCTTGTCTTTGGATACAGTGGAACTTTTCATGCTGAGTCCAATCAGTTTTTCTGGGAAATTTCATCGAGGATGATGCAGTCATTTCAAATAGTGAGAGCAGCTGCAGTATACAGCTTTACCTACATGAAGTCTGGCATTCTTACCGTAAACCTCTCCTGACCTCACGCTTCCAAGGTGGCATTGGTCAGAAGAGTTAATCGTACACCTCACATGAAATTTTATCAAACCTGTGAAAATTTACCCAGATCCAGCCAAGCGATACATTTCTGGAAAACCTCCAGTCCAAGGACCTTTTTGCTCAATTTCCTGTCTCCGACAGAGACCAGCGGCTTGAGAAGGAATGTCCGAAAAGGACAAGTATCTGGTAGTCCTCCCTTGGCACACATCCAAGTCCTGGCCAAGACATTGACTTTATACTTAGAAAGTGATCTTGACCTACTCTTGGTGTCTGAAAAGCAACCATATGTGCTTTGGGTGCACACCTGAGGTCTTGCAAAGGTTGATAGAGCAAAAAATATGAGGGAATAAATATACATACCTTTTAAATCTGGACATCTTGAAGTGGATAAAACAGAATCCAGACATGTAACAATTAGAGAAGAGAGGAATAAAGAAATATATATATATATATATATATCATTTTCCCACGGGATCATTTATCACATAATTAAAGAGAATACAATCACATGTTTTCACAAGGAAACAAATATAATTTCGACATACAAATTCTTAGTGGCCACTATCCAAGTATTATTTGTAACAGTAGTACTGTTCCTTAATAAGGAGGCTTGGGTACAGCCTTGAAGTTAATGTAAAAAGCATGCAATTCTCTACTGAATAAAGAAGCTTACACGTTTAAGAAAATATTTTGTTCTTTGTCAGTTGGTAATGGCTACATACTTAAAAAAAACTTACAAGAATATCTAACAAGAAATACTGATTCTAGTCTATTAATCTGCCTGCAGATTTAAAATGGAAAAAATAGAATTTTTTTTTGAATCAAAGAATGAAAACTCAGATTTTCTTTCTCTAAGTCTTTGTCAAGGTGTTGTCATGATAAAGGAGGATGTAAGATAACATCTCTGCTGCTTTCCTCTTTACTCCAAACAAGGATTTGATCCCTTTTCTGTATAAGACAATACAACGACAACATACATATAAAAACTCTATGGAAAAAATTGTAATTAAAAGATGGGGGTAATTCTATAATTCCATACTGTTGATGTGTTTTCTCATTTTACGAATATAAGGGTAATGAATGTTGTCTTGTAATGATTTAATAACACATGTGGATCACCTTTTTAATGCAGAGAAAAGAACTGTCTCCTTCATGTACAAAGGTCAATTGTGCCTTGAAGGCTTGCAGTAATCAATGTAACAGTAGTAATGAAAGGTTACAATTTAGATGAAGCCTAGCTATATAATAAGTTAAAATCCAATAATGAAAACTTGAGAAGTGCTCAAGATAAACCCAACAGTTATAACTCTAACTAATAAAACAGTCCTTCTCAAGCAGCTTCAACATTAAAAAATTAATATAAATTTCACATTTGAGATAAATTCTTAAGTCTTCTCAGAGAGATAACTAAATTATGAACTTATTAAAAGGCCATCTGAGCCTCATACCCATGCATGACTGTATATTTTAACTGGAATTAAAAATGGTCATCTGATCTCATTTTCAGTAAATAAGTTGAAAGTTATTTTCCTGGTTAAAGTGGTGCCCACTAATGTTACTACAGATAAGGGTCTGTTAGCAATTTCATTACACCGTCCTATTTTTAGAGATGTAATGCAAGTTGGCTGTCAAATCCAGTTCATGGTTGAAATAAGAAATACAGTGACTCAGAACAGTGAATGTGCCTTAATACAAGTGTCTTAGTTTCTAACAGAAGTTACACTTCTCATAGTGTCTAGTATGAAGCTATGTTATGGCCTCAGAGGATAAACAAAAACTGATAACACCCTGGCAGTGTTGAACGGAGCCGAAGACATAATTCAGTTCCACATTCCTCTGCCAGTGAAACAGTTAGGGGGGGCATAAGGAGCTGGGAACTAGGAGGGGACAGGACCAGGGCAGCTGACCCAAATTGACCAAAGAGCTATTCCATACCATATAACACCATGTGATTGGTTCGTTGGGGTTCCGGGTGCTTTTCCTTATGGAAGGGGCTAGTCGGGAGGAAGGGTCGCTGCTGGCTGTGAGACCTTGCTCTGCGTATCTTCTTTGTGTATATATATATATATATATATGTACTGTTATTTCTTTTGTTCTCTTTACTATTTTAGTAAATAGCATTTATCTCAACCCACGCATTTTACTGCATATCTCTATACTTCTCTCCCCCATCCCATTTGGGGAGGGGGGAGGGTGAGTGAATAACTGTGTGGGACTTAGCTATCTGCTGAGTCAAACCACGACAACAAGAAAAGAAATCTTGTGTTTGACAGCATTTATGTTAAGAGATGCAAGCTAAATATTTTTAAAGCAAAGGTTAGCTACAGACAACGCATTTAAACTCAGGTAGGTTTACAGGATATCAGGGTCAAATTATGCACTAATTTAATAACAAGTACATCTTATGGCAACACTTTTGTATAGTATTAGTTCTCATTTAATAAAGACTCAGTAAAGATCCTAATCGTGTTGGCAAATTAAACGTACAAATATTCTTTGTACGCTTAAGGCAAGTCATGCATATAAACAATCTATTGGATGTGAGAAAGAACGTCAAAGGCACTTTGGAGTGCAGATACCAAAGATGATAAACATGGGAAATAGATCCTCAAATTTGTACTAGTAAGGAGCTATCTATGCTTAAGGAGTGAGCTGCTTGGCTGCAGTGTCTGACTGACTTTCAACGTCTTCCTCCAAATGGGATCTTGTACAACTCCATCTCTCAAATACATCCACAAAAGACGTCAAGAAAAGGTCCTTTGAGTGGTCAGCCAGCCTGCATGCTTCCCTGGGAGTGGGTTTCAAATCTTCTCCCTAATGAAGTGGAGATATAAATCCAGGTCTTTCTGTTTATCAATGCTTCACTTCACATAATAGCAACATGTTCATGGGTCTGTTGTCAGAGCTAAATTCAGAGTGAATTCAGAGAGACTTATTGACTTTCCTATACAGCGATTAGGATATTATAACCAAATCTCTTTACATAATCTTGTTCAAGTCTCTTTTGTCATGTACAGAGACACTTTGCTGGCATGCTGGGCATCAGGTCAAGGATGAAACAATTATTTGTTTGTTAACATATACAAAAAAAACCTAAGATACTCCTGTAAAATGACTTTGTGTGGTAGTTTCATCCTGACTGCTTGCTAAGCTCCACCACACCAGTCTCTCACTCCCTGTTCTCAAAGGAACAGGAAGAAAAAATATGATGAAAAAAAAAAGCTCATGAGTTGAGATAAGGACAAGGAGATCACTCACCTAATCAATATCACAGGCAAAACAGACTCAGCGTAGGGAGGTTAATGTAATTTACAGCCTATTACTAACAGCCTAGAGCAATGAAAAACAAGCAAACAAACAAAAAAAACTAAAAACACTTTCCCCATCTATCCATCCTCTTCTGCCACCTCCCCCATGTCTGGGAAGACAAATGGGGGCTGCCATCAGCCCATAACGCTTTGTCTCTGCTGCTCCTTCATGGTCACTCTCTGCTCCTGCCCCATGTGGGGTCCCTCCCAGGGGATGCTGTGCTTCCTGAACTGATCCTGTGTGGGCTTCCCACAGGCTGCAGCTCTCCAAGCACTGCTCCAACATGGTTCTGTGCCATGGGGCACATCCTTCAGGAACTGCTTCAGGATGAGTCCCCACCAGCAGCAGCTCCCCCAGGTCTCCTGCTCCTCTCCATGGCTTCAGCTGTGGCCTGGGGCTGCTCTTGCAGGGGCTGTCCATGGGCTGCAGTCTCCTCCAGGCCGCAGCCATTGCTGCACCGTGGGCTCCTCTGTGGCTGCATGTGGAGATCTTCTCCACATGGTGCCCATGGGCTGCAGGGGACAGCCTGCTCCACCATGGGCCTCTTCTGGGCTTCACAGAACTTCTGTTCCATGCCTGGAGCACCTCCTGTCCTCCTGCACTGACCCTGGTGGCTGCAGGGATGTTTCTCTCCCATTTCTCACTTCCCTCTCCCAGCTGCTGTTGCTCAGCAGGTTTTCTCTTTCTTAAACCTGCCCTCTCAGAGCACATTCAGCGTCACTCATGGCTCAGCTCTGGCAGCAGCAGATCCCCTCTGGAGCAGCTGGCGCTGGCTCTGCTCTGACATGGGGTAGTGCTGGGCTCTGCTCACAGAGGGCACCTCTGCAGCCTTCCAGCTACCAAAACCTTGCTATGCAAACCCAAAACATTTTGCTGGCTATGTGGGCACCACTCAGATAGGCAAGACAACTTCCACTGGTTCCAAGAGCAGATCCTTGATGCTACTGACTTACTATCTTCAAAATCCACATTTTCTTCCTTCTGAATTACACCTTCCATGTAGGAAAGGTATAAGCCGCTGCTAATGAGCCCAGTCTTAACAGTCTCACATCTCTATGCAGTTTTTCCCTTTTTTGTCTTGTATGGCATGACTCCATGGCCTTTCTTACACCTCTTTCCCACTTCACAGCTCCCTCACATCTGAAACAATTATGCATATGGACCCTGGAACATATCAGAGATGGACCTTGCATTCTTGGTCACAAATAGCTCATTTCCAGGGTAGTAATAAGGTCAGTGTTCACCCACAACTGTAGGATAACTAGGCTCAGTTTCCTCCCTAATGAGAGAAGAGTGGAAGAGCTACAATAACAGAGGATGAGAAAGCTCTGTCTTGGAATAAATAATAACTGGTAGCCAGATTATTGTGCATCTTGGACCAGAAAAGCTAGCAATCCTGGGGGAAAGTTAAGCTAAGTAAGGATGTGAACTGCCATACTGTGATTCTGAGATGTCCTTTGCTTTTTCCTCTCAAGTAGGCACTTCCACAGTTACTCTGAGGGCCTACAGCATGGTCAGAACTAGTTGAAGTGGAAAAGAGTGTCTGGTTAGTATCTATGTTCCTGAATACAAAAAGATTTTAGGCACCTACAGAGTAAAAGTGTAGCAGTAGTTCTGCAGGCATCAATAAAACTTAAATATTGGATTGAAGCAAATGGGTGATCAAACAGATACACAAAGACTTTTAAGAATCTAAGATAAACCCAACGTAAGACTTGCAAGGTTTTGAACGAGCTCATTTTCTTCAGGTGAGCAAGATCAGAGTGCGAGTACCTGTGGAGTGTTAGCAGGGACGTACTGAGGACTGGGGTGAAGGAGAAAATGTCTTCTCACAGAACTTCTTCAGAGCCAGATACACTTTAGATCTCATTTTCTGTGTCTTTGCCAGGCGATTAAACGTTTGATTTCAAAAAGATAAGGGCATATTTGGGTGTGTTCAAAAGCTTGTGTCCCATAGCTGCTGGGACACAATAAGATAAAAATTACAGTGTCTGAAGAGGGCAAGGATTACGGTTAGAAACACAGATATACAAATTCCAGCTTAAATCTCTCCTTAGATACCTATCACCTGCTCCTTTATCATAATCAGTCCTTTATCTAGAGTACTCAAGTGATAAAATCATTGCAGTGGATATAAATGAACCGTTCCTTTTCAGTATTCATATTGCATTCTGTGGTAATGACTTAGATCCAAATTCTATTTAGATCCAGAGAAAATATCTTTTATAAGGAAGTCATTGTAAATTTTGGCAATTTTTGCATCACTTATTCACAGTCTTTTATTAAGCCAGCACTATAAATGGCTAAACAATAACATCAGAATAACGTCCATTGTGGATTTTTCCTTTTTTTTTCAGTGGCTAATTTTCTATCTTGACATTTGCTAGTTGCTCAAATATCCCTTTTTCTCAGACATATAGATATACCACTACTAATACTACATCTGGAGTATGTTGAATGTCCAAATCATAAGTATCCAAGACTATATTTTCAGAGAATACATGGGCATCACATTTTGCAATGCCTTTAAGTTTAATAAGAACTGAGCTGCTAAGTTCACATCCCTGTGTGATCTCTCTGAGTACATAAGAGAGAAGGATCCATTGTAGTGAATCCAGTGTTAATCATTTTCTCACTCTTTCATGGTGGATCTCAGTAATTCCTCTTAGCTCTGTAGCTCAGAGACTAGCTTGAATAGCTCGTGTTTGATGCTATCACCAGATAAAGTCCCCATAAATCCTCCTCCTGGACTAGATAGCCGTGAAATGTGCTGTGGGTTATATTACATTCCTTGTTTGGAAAATTTAGGGGCAAATGCTTAAAGAATGCTGTGATTCAGTTGGGAATTTTGCCTACCAATAAGCTGGAGCACACTGGTGCCATGATTTATCATACTTTGAGTAGTGCTGAGACTGAATTGGATATTTCTGAAGTGAAAAGTGATATAACATCAGCCAGCTCTCCATTTGCCAGGAGAGAAATGCAGCTACAAATCACCATCCTTTACATGTTTACCGGTGCTTGGCATAATAATGAGAACCAGAACATATCTAAACATGTGGAAAAACAGTTTCCTTTGTCACAACAGTAGTAAATGTTAAGGAATGGTATTATTTTTTGCAAATATTTAGGGCAATAGCCTTTGCAGAATTTTCTGCTGCCCACTTTGTTAGTGGAAGAGCTCTGGTGTGTCCTTGGTTGCTGCTGCTGAAGGAATCATCAAGGTGTGGGGAACAGCAGTGATGGCCCATGAACTGTCTTTTCTTAAAGCAAGCCGATCAGCAGCTCTGATTTTCCAGTGTTTTTCCTCCAGAACCTGCCTTGTCACGCTGTGCCTTCACTTCTCACTGAGAGGAAGAACCCAAACCTGACCTAGCCTTGGCTCAGCATCTTTTAGACTGTGAAATTGGGGTTTGCTCGGTCCTAGTAAGTCTTCAAAAGGTTCTCCTTAGAGCAGCCTTAACACAGAAGGAAATTAGGGCTGACACATTTTCAGCTACATAACTAAACAGTGCAGTATTCAGCAGAGAGAGGTTATTTTTACTGGATCCATAGATTGATTTCCATGGGAATTCTATACCAATGAGGTGAAATTCTTGCAGCAGATAAAGAATGAAGTCTGTGAGCTGTTTATCTTGCTGTTGGTGTTTCATATCTGTAGATATGCTTGCAAGCACCTGCAAGCTGGTGAATTTCAATCAAAGCTAGCTTAGGATCAGGTTCTAAAAATAATACATGTAATTACTCATTGCAGGTCTATAGTACAAGCTTAGTATTTTGATGTCCACATTCTATATAAGCATAAATTATATGTAAAGCCTAGTGTGCTTAATTTGAATCAGAAAACTGACATACCTTATAAAACTGAAATTGTAGTGGAAGCAGACAGAGTAAACTTGAATACAACTTTTTAACCATTTTATTTATCTTTAAAATTTAAAATTTTAAAATGTTATAATTTAACCAACACAATTTCTGAGGGAAAGGAAATTTTTTTTTCCATCTACTCTAATCTGTTGGATCTGACTGCATTTGAGAAATTCTTAATTCTACACATCAAGCAGTTCATATTCTGAAATAATTTACATGTGGGGTTGGCCTTATTTTGGCAATATTCCCATCAGTGTAAGCATTACATTTTAGACTACAAGGATTGCACACAAATAATGTGACATAAAATTTAGAAAAAAGTGTCAAAAATATCTTGCGTGGTTTCTGATGTTGACTGTTCTTTGTTAACTTGAAAAAAAAAAAAAAAAACCTTACCAGCTGTGCACTTGAAAATCATTTTGTTCCAAACTGTTATTACAATTTGCCATTGGTCAAAAATGCCTTTCAAAATGGATTTGATGGAGAAAAAATAAATAAATCTGTGCTACATAACTATTTCATTAGAAACAAATAGGAGATAAAACATTTGAAGTTGAAGGAAATATAACAGTTGTTTAAATCTCTACTAATCAACATTTTCCTTAAGATTATATAACTCTGTGAAAATGTAATAATAATACATAGAAATACAGATCACTTTCCAGATATTTTCATTAAAGTATATAAAATTTGCATGTATGTCGTTTGAAACTCCTCACCATGAGAAATACTGAAAATAATTTTACTGATTCGCAAAAACACACTTCAAAATATCAAGACCTGTTCACAATTTGTCAGTTCAGCGTTACAACCAGCATTTCTCAGATAAATACACCCAATACGGAGAAAAAGGATAGAGTACAATTCACTGATTTTTTCAGCCAACCAACAAAGATTGGAAAGTGAAGCATGAAGTAACTTACATTTCTGTTCTTCACAGGCAAAGCAGCCAGAAGGAGAGATGGAACAGGATGCTGGACTTCCTGCAGCTTGGTACTGTTCTGTTGAGACTCCCATCAATAGCTATTAGACATTTCCTCTTGATTCTTGGTCCTCACATTTTGCTGAGTGGGGCTGAGGCTCTCTTGGCAATTAAACAGTCCAATTTGTTCGCAGTAAGAGAGTAAGATGGAACAACACTTTAGATCCAGACAGCCAGGAAGTTTTTCTGCCTGTAACCTCTGTTCATTGTGTGTGAACATCTCTCTAGGCATCTTTGAAGTCATGTGAATAATCCGTTCTCTACTTCTACTTTCTCTCTTTAAGACCACTTATGTGCCTGAAGTAGTCATATGCTTTTCTGACCTGAGATCTCAGTTAAAAACAATCAAAGAGTTTCTGATTGTTAATACTTAATTAATTAATTGTTGATACTTAAGAGTATTTACAGTCTTGCTGTATTCATGGTGACATGATGGGTGGAGACATTTCCAATACATAACTGCTTCTCCAAATGTACTAACACACATGCTTACTACAAATGCATCTTCAGCCTTTTTTACCAAGGTTTCTAATCATTGTACCTTTCAGACCAGAAACCCTCAGCACAGGATGCAAATATCTGCTTTTCTTCTCTGTTTATGAGAAATCCCATTTCAATATAATCTTCAGGCTGCTCAAATGCATTTGATCATTCTTTTAATTTGCTTATGGAATTACTGAACAGATTATACTTATTTTTATGTTTTATGTGTGTAATTTGTGATTTTTTTAATGACATCTGTATACATCAACCTAACCAGTCACTACCATAACAGTTTCCTTCATTCCTATATCTCAGGAAATAAACAGTTCATAATCATTGTTTTTTAAAAGTCAGATTAAAAAATATAAATGAGAAAAAAATATGCTAGCATGTAAAATAACACTAAAATTCATCTGTACTCAGAGTCACACACTCATTGCTCACTAACTGTTATTAATACATAGAGGCTCTATTTTTGTTAAATAGTCTCAAGGCATATATTCTTTTCATTACAATGCTCTGGGGCATTAAAGGAGATGATTAGAAGAAAAACTATATAAGTGCAATGTACTAAGTCTTTATTTGCCATAATCTAGTACTAGAAAAGCAAAAAGGGAATGAATGCTTTCTAGAGAAGTCTCCTGCCCCAAGACACTTTCATAAGCCATGTCATACTTTTTCCACACACAAAACACCTTGCTAACAAGAATTACAAGCACAGATTTGGCAGTCATTAAGATATTTTCAAGGTATATGTGCAAAAGCAGTCAGATTTCTTACCTTCAATATGCTCATCAGAAAACTGTTCTAACAACGCACCCTTCTTGCGATCAGAAGCCAGTTGATAATATCCATCTGAAGCAAACTCATCGCCAGCCAAATGCTACTCAGTCTTAAGGCCACTTTGTCCTTTAATTTAAAGAGTTTTCTTCACCTCTGGTGTCTACTTTCTTCACATATTTACAGACACTGCTACTCACTCACTCTCCCCAAGTGGGATTGTGAGAGAAAACTGGAATGGTAAAAGTGCAAGACCTTATGGGCTGAGAAAAAGACAGTTTACTAGGCAAATCTTTTCTCATCTATTGTCAGTTTATGTTGCTAAGCATGAAGCCATAAGGTATGGAATATCTCTTTGGCCAGATGGGTCAGCTGTCCTGGCAGTGTTCTCTGCCAGCCCCAGCCTCCTCGCTGGCAGGGCAGCACAAGAAGCAGAAAAATCCTTCAGCTACTATAACCACTGCTCTGCAAGAACTAAAACATGAGTGTACTATCAACACTATTTTCATCAAAAATCCAAACCACAGCATCATACAAGTTTCTATGAAGAAAATTAACTCCATCCCGGACAAAACTATGACTCTTGGCTAGTGTGGGCAAAATATCTTATTTTAGAATGTGATCACTTGAACAAGAATTCATGCCTTTATATACCTCATTAGACACCTTATGGTAGCTGCTATAATCTTGCGCCTTGATAAGTTCAAGGTGGCTCGTCTTTCAGTGAGAGTGAAGAAAAACTACCTTGAATTCACCATTAGGCAAATACTTAGAGGAAACCACTTCAATAAAACTAGTAAACCAGCATGCTTCCCATTTGCAGTAACTCACTCAAACATCCATATCCCAAGAATTCTCTTTCAAGGTAGCCTATCACAGCATCTATTCAGTTTAAAATTTTTAAGGAGATTTTCTTGTACTTAACTGAACATACTCTAAGAGAGGTCTTTCTGACCACTTCCATAATGTTTTTGTCCTTTTCTATCGTTGATTTTCTATCATCCACTACATTGGATGTACTTTTTTGATAGTGATATGCTTCACAGACATTCTGCGGTTGAATTAAATATGCAGATTTGCCCCTCTTTTCTCAGGTGCAACTGCTGTATTCCTGTTGATGGGAGTCTTTCTTCTCATTAGACCCAAGTGCATGACCTTGCACGTGGTACTACATGTTATCCTCCTGTTTCTATTACTCCAGTCCTCAAGGTCATCCAGCTCTTCCTGTATGATATTCTGATGCTCCTCTGTATTGATTACTGCTCCCAGCTTTGTATCATCAGCAGATTTCAGCAGCACACTGCTACTCTTGGTGCCAAGGTCACCCATGAAAATATTACATATTATTGGACTCAAGACCTATCCTTGAGGAATTACACTAGCTACCCTCCTCCAGCAACACTGTTCCCTTTTTAGCAGTCTCCCTGTTAGCCAGATTTTTCTTGCTTTACAGTTCTTGTGCTGTGCTGCATCGTCCCCAGCAGATTGTGTTGCAGACCAGTTGAATATATCCTTCAGGATTTTGCTCTCTTTCCTATGTGCATAATTCTTGCTATGTTGATAAAGACATAGATCAGGTTGCTCTGGCATGATCTGTCATATATAATCAACCATTCCATTTTTATTTTGTTTTTCATCTGCTCTTTCTCTCCAGATTTTTCTTCAAATGTTCTAAAAGTTTACAGACTATTCTTATAAGACTATCTAGTACATAGTAGAAGAGGCACATGTGACTATGAACTCTCTTGTAAATAATTAGCATCAAATGCAAACTCAATTTCCATAGGGCATGGCAGTAAAGCCCACTCAACCATTTCCTGTTGTTACTAAATCAAAGCCCTAAAGTCAGGTCTTAAATCTCTTACATCTTTGTAAGTACCATAGCTACAGTCTAGAAGGACATCAACACTTGCTCTTCCTATCCCATCTTGGAATATACAACTTCACTTTGAATGCTGAAAACACAGAAGCTCTGTTTCTTGTTGTGAAAGAGATCCCAATCCCTGGCTTGGGCAGAGTGCAAACTCTTTTCTCCATTTTAACTTTACTGTAGTAAAACTTTTTTTTTACACTTACAGCTTTCTCCTTTACTATGTAAGAAATCATGGGAAATCATGTTCTGTAAGAGAGTCTAGCTTGGGGCTTTAGGTACCAAGGAACCTGAAATTACACATATTATTATTATCTCTACTTAAGAATCCTTAATCAAAAGATTCTTTAAAACAATATAGAGTATGTTCAGCATAATGGCCTTCTTTATCATCATCTGTTTTTTTTTACCCACTTTTAAGAAAGGAGAAATGAATAGCAAAATATCTTCTCAAAGCTACGCACCTTTCAGGGAAGTGTCAGACTTCACGTTTGGCATCCTCTCCGTTCCAGTATAATTTACAAAACTAATTTATTTTACTTTTGCATAGAATACCAAGAAGACCACCTCACTTACATAGTATTTTACTCTCTATATACTTTTAAGGGATTAGAGTGATGGAACAACTCATCCTGGAGGCCATCACCAAGCATGTGGAAGACAAGGTGATCAGGAGTAGTCAGCATGTATTCATCAAAGGGAAATCATGCTTAACTGACCTGATTTCCTTCTATGATGGGTCAACTGGCTGGACAAATGAGAAGAGAGAAGTGGTTGTTGTTTTCCTGGACTTCAGCAATGCATTTGACACTGTCTCCCATTATATCCTTCTAAGTAAGCTCAGGAAGTGCAGGTTGGATGAGTGGGTGGTGAGGTGGATTGAGAAGGGACTGAATGACAGGTCTCAAGAGGATTGCAATCAGAAGTGCAGAGTCTAGTTGGAGGCCCTAAGATAGAGGTGCCCGTCCAGGCTCAATACTGGCTCCAGTATTATTTAACCTATTTGTTAATGACTTGGACGAAAGGATAGAGTACCAACTCAACAAGTTTAGTGATGATTAAATGTTGTGAGGAGTGGCTGATACCCCAGAGTGTTGTGCTGCCATTCAGAAGGCTCTTGGCAGGCTGGAGAGCTGGTTAGAAAGGAAGAAAGGCAAATGCAGAGTCCTGCATCTGAGGAAGAATAATCTCATGCACGAGCACAGGCTGAGGGCTGACCCGCTGGAAAGGAGCTCTGCTGAGAAGGACCTGGGGGTCCTGGTAGGAAACAGATTGACCAGGAGACAGCAGTGGGCCTCTGTGGCCAAAAAGTACGATGGTATCCTGGGATGCATTAGGAAGAACAATGCCAGCAGGTCGAGGGCAGGAATCGTCCACTTCTACTCAGCCCTGATGGGGCCTCACCTGCAGTTCTGTGTCCAGTTCTGGGCTCCCCAGTGCAAGAGAGACCTGGAATATTGGAGAGAATCAAGCAGAGGGCTTCTAAAATGGTGAAGGTATTGGAGCATCTCTCATATGAGGAAAAGTTAAGGGAACTGGGCCTGTTCAGCCTGGAGAATAGAAGACTCCATGTATTTAAGTATCCGAAGGGAAGGTGTCAAGAGGATAGGGCCAATCTCTTCACAATGGTGCCCAGTAATAGAACGAGAGACAATGAGCACAAACAGAAACATAGGAAGTTCCCTCTGGACACAAGGAAAATTTCTGTTGTGAGGGTGACAGAGCACTGAAACAAGCTGCTCAGAGAGGTTGTAGAGTCCCCTTATCTGGAAATATACAAAATCAATCTGGACACAATCCTGGATACTATGCTGTAGGGGACACTGGTTTAACAGGGAGGTTGGATCAGATGACCTCCAGAGGTCCCTTCCAACTTCAACCATTCTGTGATTCTGTGATTTCAAAGGCATCCAATAAAGCAGACTTTGACATTCATGGATGTTCTTCTCTGCTTTCCTTGTTCCCACATCATGTGTGCAGAGATAGGCTAATTCCTTCTCTCAAAATCAGCTGTAAAGGAGTGTATGATGGCATTACTTTCTGCATGAAGCTATACTTCCTCTAACTTGTTTTTAATATTTACTGGGTTACTTTTGTTATTTGGCCTTTCAGAAAAACTCTCACAAATTAATTAGATGCAGTGTTTTGATCTTTCCATGTGGTCTCATAAAGAAAATCATTTTAAAACTTCTAACCTTCTTACTTCTAGACAGAGCAAAAAATAAAACTCATTAATCACATCCTGAAGAATGTCACTATTATAGATGCTGTGGAGAGTTGCTACAGTGGCAGTAAAATATTCATATTTTCAGAAAACCAATTACAAGGTACAGTAAATCACTTAAATGTGTTATTGGTGATACTCAGTAAGCAGTGACAATTTCCTCCTATACACATAATTACCTGAGGCAACTACTTCCTTTCATGGTCAGTGAGAGGAAAATGATAGTTGATGGTGAAAAGAGGAACCTGTGTTTGTAGAGACACTTTCTCACACAGAAAGTCACCGTTTTTCGCCCTTGACTTTGATAGGACCTGAATGCCCTCTTCACTTCAGTAGTTGGCAGAAAACAAGCTTCAAAGATCCCTTTTAAAATCTTGACAATAGCCTATAGAAAGTACAGTTTGATTACTCTGGCCACTTTTGTAGTTCCCCATCCATTTGTTCTACGTTTCCTGTAAAAACAGGACCAGTAAGATTTTCCTTCTCATTGAAAAAAAGACTTACTCATTTTGCTCTGTCTCTAATAGTGGCCCTTTTTCTCACCAGTATTCCTCAATAGTATTCAATATAAATATGAGTTTATGAAAACAAGTATTATGTCATCATTGCTCATTCTCTCAAATTTTTATGTTCTAAATCTCTTTGACAGCTTTTCTTACCACAATGCTGGCAGGTCACTTATATTTGCCTTGGGGACTGCTGGATGTCATCTGTGACCACTTTACATGCACGTGAGGAAACGTATGTTTATTGTCACCTCAGCTACTCCATTAGATTCTCCCCTGCTTATTCATCTGCATGCCTATTGCACCTTTCTATCAGTCTGGACTTCTGGTTCTCTGGATTGAAGAATAGCCTTTTCCTGTGGTTTTACATATGTTATAGGCAGAAACTCTAGGTCTTACAATACTAGACTGAAATAACAGTAGGAAAAAGGCCCATAGGCATGTATTTTTAAACAGCTGCATGAGACTGAACAATACCAGGTATGTGGCACTGTAATTGCCGAGCAATGACTGTGGGTATTTTCTTTGTCTGGATTCTGCTAATAGTTACTATGGAAATATAAATTAAATAATTGGCAAGGTGTTGGACTATAAATACACCTGTAGACATTGGCCACAGTGCCTATTTTTTAAAGCAAGAGTTTTGCATTAAATGTAAATGCAAGAAGCATTTTCTGAAACACAAGCACAAGACCACCTATCAGCTTGACTGAGCTGCTCTCTGGATAGGACTTCCAGACCTAACTGAGAAGATACGTTGGCTTTAGTAGAACAGACAAAATCTTTCTCTTTTCTTTCCTTATCATCCCCCTGTTGTATTCCTTTCCCTTTTCATGTCTCCTCCCTTTTCCTTTCTTCTCCTTCTTTTTGTTGTTTTTGCTATCTTTTTTGTTTATTTTTCCTCTGGGTGGTTTCCTTTGCTCTCTTTGACCTTTTTTTCTCAAATATTTTTCCTTTACTTGCCTCACAGGAACTTTGTGGAGTTAACCTGCAAAGTTGATAAAATGGAGAATTATTTCTAAGCGCAAATTATTTCTTGCCCAAGTTTAATTGCTTTTGCTTGAAAGTCCCTCTAAATCTCCACCCTATGCTAGACCTTCTTCCTTTGCCATTAGTGGCTTGATCTTCACAACCTTCCTCTCTTACCCTGCCAGTTCTCCCAGAAAAAAAAAAATGGATGTTTCAAGGTATCACTGACCTTCTTCGACTACAGATTGATTATGTTGTGCTTTCCAGAAACACGAGCCACCCTAGACAGTTACCTTTGGTAACAGTATAACCTTTGGTTATAACCAGAGTGATTGTCTTGTGTTTACACTGACATAAATTGTAGGAAATCCCACTGAAGTCAGTGCAGTGAGTCAACTCTGTATGTTGATATACATCTAAAACGAGAGCCAGACTCCATATGTTATTATCTCTATTTATTGTTAAAAGCTTCTGACAGACCTTCTGCAATACAAGTTCTACACATAGCAGCTTTAATACCCGTGGGCATAGCGCTTATTTATAAAAGTTACCTAAAATTGTCTCAATAAGAGCATGTTCTCTGAAGATCAGATATACTTCTCCATTGTTTCACTTTTCTAATCGCTATTGCAAAGAAATACTGTGATTACTATCTGGTATAAAACAGTACATGACATTACTTTTATAGAGTTAGTGCCCAAAAGAAGAGTAACACCTGGCAGCACCCTGACCATTTCAGATTCTGAATCAGAACTTTGTGATACATTTCTAACATTAGCCCTCCACGCACACATAAATATAACACAACTGGCTTGTATTTGCACTATTCATATGTACATAATTTACACACACATGGCTGTCGACTTCAGTGAAAGCAACATTTCATCTCTATGAAGGTGAACTGATGACAGAAAAGAAATAAATTACAACGTCTTGCCCTTTGACTACCCTGCCTATGCCTATGCCGATGTATCTCTCTTGGGAACGTCTCCAACACAGCAAATCTTTGGGCTGTATGAAAGACAGCTGAAAGTGTTTTAAATCAGCCTCCAAGATAAATATTTCCTATTTCCTTTAAGACTGTAGAATTTCAACCTCCAAATAACATTGTATTTCATCCAAACTGGTATAAAAAGTTCTTTTTGTACCTCCAGTCCCATCATGAACTTTTTTGCACTCACTGCTAGGTTACTTTGTTTGGATCTTTGTCTTTAGAGCAGACAGCATAATGCACAAGTCTATACCGAGAAGACATCAGTAGCTAATTCATATTTAAATGTCTTGAGATTTGCAGGATTAAAATGTCACTATTTCACATTAAAAGGACTGGACTTAATCTCCAAGTTTAACAAATTAATTCTTCAGAAGACAACTAAATTGCTATACTGTTTTTGATATTCACTGACTGCTGCTGCAGAAACAACTAAAATGAGCCTATTGGATCAATTAAACATCAACAATGAACATCTGTAATCCCTAAAACTTTCAAACATCAAAGATGCATGCAATGTTTTAACATCTTACTAATATTTATCAGCATTTATACATATGCAGAAACTACTATTTTAATCAAATGTCTTTACAGAAATGCTGCCAGAATCACTCATAATCATAAACAAATGGATGTTTTTTAATTGTTTTAATTTTAAGGTACAAAGCATTTTCTCTGGGGTTTGAAAGTGAAAGGTGTGTCAGAAAACATTTTTAACCTTCCACCTAATCTGAATTAGGTTTATAAAAAACTGGTTACGTTCATTATAGTAGCATCTTCATGATGAGAGAAATTTCCTATCGAAGTGAGAAGCATGAAGTTACATTTGGGTAGGCTTTGATATAAATTTTCACTGGACAGAAAGGCCCGGGTGGGAGCCTGGGTGGCCCCAGAACTTACCAGCTAGCCTTTACACAGCTGAGACAAATGGTTCAATGGGTTTATTTGATAGAAATACTGACTTGAAAGAAGGCAATTGGCTGAACTCCACAACAAAGCTTTTGATTGACCCTCACAGATATGCTCCAGATAGAAATTTTGGACAGCCACTTCACCCAGACAGCTTCTGCTGTGCTTCGTCCAGTTACTAGACACTATTTTTATGATCAGGATGCGCTGATTATATCCCTGGGTGGAGAAACTGGCAGTCCCAGGGACTTCCCCAGGCAGCGTCCGCTGTAGCATTGACCAAACTCTATATAGATTATTTTAAATAGTCAGAAACAACTGTTCCTGCAGATGCAGAAATAGCCACATGGAACAAGATTGTGTATTTAGTTAAGATGTAACATTTCTTTATGCTAAATAATAGCAATGGATCACATATATACTGCAGTGGTGTCATAGGACCATGGCCCAGCTGAACTGGAACAATTCATTGAATCTCATCTGATGAAGTTGTCACTGCAAGTGAGATTTGTAACAGAGACTACTGTCACCTCCTGGACAGTGATCGACCGTGCCATTCAGGAAATTAGATTACAAACATAAGCAGGTTTTTATGCAAAAGGCCTTAACAAAGTAGTACTTTTAAAAGCACTCTGCTCATGAGTATCTGCACAACATAATAGATGGGTTAATCACTCCGTTTCATAGGCTCTGTGGATAGTGCATACACATTCAGGATATTATTTTAGATTGAAGTGCAAAGTAGCCTACAGTCTGAGCTAGTATTTACAATGCTTAAAACCACATGTTCTTACCTTACAGCTGGTATTTTCTCTGCTGTGTTTTCAGAACCCAGTGTATCTGCTTACGAAGTCTGTAATAACTTTCACAGCTATAAATACATACACACAAATATCAATTGGCAAAAGGAAGAATGAGCAGCAGTCTTCAAAGGAGTTTTAAATTCCAGTAACATTAGAGATTTGCAGATACACTTAAATTATCAGAAAGTGTTTAAAATTAGCAAGAGGAAGCCCTTTAAGAAAGCAAAGTATATATGGGGCTGCAATGCCAGGAAGGCAAATCTTGAGGTTTGCTGTAAACACTAGTAATTAAAAAAACTTTCTGTACTTTTTTTCATGGCAAATATATCAGGATATTAAGTGCCAAGGATGAAATGCTGGACTTAGGGATGGGAGCTGACAGAGATTAAACAAGTTGCTCACTTTAAACAGAGCAGAAGGGAACGTTTAGCCAATGAACAAATGAGATGGTTCCCCATAAATTCCTGTAGAGCAGTCTGACCCTGGAGTTCCAAAAGCACCATCACGAAAGCCAAATAGGACAGTTCATGTATCCATCACTAACAGAGATACAGATAAAAGTAATGAAACTTTGCAAATATCTCAGTTCCTAAATGCTGTCAGCCTCTGTATGACAACAGTTTCCATGTTGTTTTTACTGCAGCCATTCCTTTGTTTATTTGAGACATGATATATGACTTTGTGCTGCCATTTTACACACCAAAATTTCACAAAAGGTACAAATGATTAATCACAGTAATGCCTACAATTTCTGATTCCTTACTTAATTTAAAAACAAGCAACGGTCTTCAAGAATATTTTAGTAAGGCCAAAAGTGGAAAGAAAAATAAAAGGGAAGAAAAGAGTAGAATGACATTTCATTTGAAAATAAAAAGTAATTATTCCACTGTACTCCATTATCTTCTTTCATTACCAGTGATTGCTCCCTTTCAACTAGTTCACTTAATGGGGTGTTTTAATCACTCATTTTATCAAATTTAATTTATCCAGATATAATCATGTAAATTATAAGCAGTAAATCAGGTAACAAGTAATAATGTCAGTTAATGAAGTTACGTTATTTTATCCTCCACGCAATACAATGATATGACTATCGGAAAAGGAAAAGAGGAGCATTACCTGATTAGTCAGTGATCTAGTTGTACAGGCAACAAAGCAGGAGGCTGGGTTTTGGCCTACAAACTTGGCTGTTCCTATAGAAATCAATGGAATTTGTAAGAATTGATCTCTGAATAAGGAGACTGGAATCAAAGACTAACATTAAACAACATCTGTAGCTAAAAATCAGAGCCTGTTTTGTTACTTGGGAGTTATTTGCTGCAATAGCTGGCAACCCTGAATTGCTTTGCTCTAGGCTGTGCACAGCCATGGGCTGAGCACCTGCAATAAGTCAGGAAAATGAGTATAGAATTGTCTTCCCGTGTGCGTGCACCTGTGGGTACACAAGTACATTTATAAAAAAAAAAAAAAATTCTGTGAGTGTAAAAATTCTACGCTAGCTTGGTGACTTAAAGAATATATATATTTGTCAGCTGCCTAAAAATAATTTTATATAGCTATTATAGCAGTCCCAGTGACTGGAGTTAAGGACCGGTTCTGATGATACTGTACTCCCATAATCTTAACAGTCTTACTCTATAGGTACGTATCTCTCCACTTTTGAATAGTCAGACATACGACGTACCAATCCTGGGTCATTTTGGGCACCGAAATTCAGGCACTTAAAAGCAAATACAAAAGGAAGACATGCAGACCCAAAGCATATGCATTTTTCTGTTTGTTTAGTATTTTAGATCTCAGAAACAAATACGCAATCAATATTTTTTACAAAAATCTGCAGAATTTGTGCGTCTGTAGTACCTATATTCTGTACTGAACAGCAGAATTATTCATAGTGATCAATTCATATCTCTCTGTCTGTGTGTTCAAATCACATGATGACATACGATAGTTGCATGAGGCATAAAAATGTCACTTCTGAATATATGTTTTTAGAAAACAAGTAGTGGAAAATAGGCAAAGGAAATTACTGTGACAGTGCAAAATAAAACCTGTAGCAGCATCTAGAGAACAACACTGATAGTTATCCACTTTAAGAGACCATTATGTTTAACTGAAATAGCAGCCGCTTAGTTTTATCGTTACATGAAGTTCACACATACACAATGCATAGGAATATCTATTTGAAGACAAAAAAGGCCAACTGCAAGGTTTAAGAACAAAATATCTTCTATTTTCTTCACAGAAGATGGTCAAGTGTTTTGAACTTTTTCAGTAAGTGTTCACTGAATGTTATTAAAAAACATCAACTGTGACTAATTTCCTGGCTTGTACCGTGAATTAATTTTTTTTGAATACACAAACCTTTACAATTTAGAATTTACTTTGACATCAACAATGCTAGCCAAGAAAGAATAAAATAAATCTAAATTTCTAAAACCAAGCACAAGTTTATGAAGAGTAACTTTTCTTTCTTCTACTCTAATAGATATTACATTTTTTTCTTTACTTCCTCTGTGTATCTTCATGTATGCAGCACATTCTTTCACACACATTTTCATTTCAGTCTTGCTACTGGCAGGAATACCCAGGAAAACCCTCAAATATTGGCTTGAGGACGTTTTACCAAAGCAGGCTGAAAAGTTTCTCAACTCCTGACACACTTTGACAATCAGGAGAAAATCAATCTTCCGGTGAAACTCCAGGAGACTTTATTGAGCAACACGCAGAGGTGCTTAATGTTTTTTAGGGCTGTCAGACATACTCACCAGAGCACAACATTTCAGCCCTGTTTTTAAAATCATTTCATGTCTGTGGATCTGAGTCTCACTTGCTGGGAAGAATCTGTGGTTGCTTTGATAAAGCTTTAATAACACCCCTCTTATGATGATGAAAGAGTGGAACAGGATCCCTAGGCCTAAGCATCTTTCTCTGCAGTTGTTTCCATGAACAAAAGTTGTGAATTTCAAGGTCATCTCCAGCAAGTCCCTACGTACTCCTTTAGAAGATGTAACTTCTGCTCCTACCATCTGTTACTATCTCGGGTGTCCAAACATTAATTTAATTATGAGCACGTTTTCCTCTGGTCACTTTCTTACTTTGTTGAAGGCTTGTTCAGCTAATGCATCTTGTGCTGAGATTTAAATGCATGGTGGAAATCAGGAAAGGTGGTTCAAATTAGAAATTCTTAAAAATAATAAACTGTAATGGTAGTATTGTATATGCTGCTAACTAGCTCACTATGCTGCTGACTTGCTCACTAGCAAGCTTAACATCTGCTGAGTAAATAACCTATATCTTCTGCATACCATTCAGTAAAGACAATGTCTTCTCTACACCAATAGACTTCGAACTATGCCCCGGACTCAGGCAAGCTGTACAAACACTGGGTATACATTCACCATTGATCTCTCTCCACAACATTATTCACAAATATTTATGAATAGTCCAATTTTTTACTCAAAAACACAAACAGAGCACTGTCCTTTCCTCAGACCTTTATTTGGTCCCCCTACACCTACATATTTCTTTCTAGGTAAAAACGTTTACTGAAGGTCTCATCTAACCACCTAGTTGAAAGTCATGTCCAGAGCGTAATCACTCCATATTTCTGTTATTGCTATATCTGTTTCATTGGTCTTGATGAACACAGTTTTGTGCTGTCTATTGAGACCAGTATTGCAAAAATCAAATTTTATTCCTTCTATCCTCTCTACTCTGTGTCTCTCCATTAGCATGCTCTTGTCTCCCGGCTCAAGTACAACTTAGTCATCTCCACTTTCAAGGTTATTCTTCACCTCACTCTCTTGACACTATTAAATTGCATTTGCTGGTTTACTGGTGACTCAGCACCCACTAACCATTCAGTCACAACTGCTTCTTAACTTTATACCTAGGGTCTTTCTTCCTTATTGTTCCTCATGTTTAAGAAGACCTTTCAATAACCATCTTCAAATCTACTTCATTGTGTCCTTCAAATTCCATTTAGGAACACCTGATATGAGTCATTTAACACCTTCAATCACTTCTGTCTAGATATTTCCTTGTGATCTCCTTTTGTCTGTATCACATGTTGTCTTTCGTTTTGACTTCAGAAGCAAACACTCTAGGACGGATACATTTTTTATCTGTCTTCTTAACTCTTAAGACATTACCATGCTGTCCATGACTGTGAGCGAGGTAACAGAAGTAAAAAGTATTGAATATTGAGTTGTGTCATTTGCTGTGTGAAGCACATACTAAATCTGAAACATTACTTGTAACGTAAAGCTTTCTTTTCATGTGCTTTTTCATCTCTCTCCACAGAATTTCTTTTTTACATTTATGTCTCTTTCCATTTAGGATTTTCTCCTTTTCATCTGTCTCTGCCAAGATTCTTTCCTTGTGCTTGTTTTCTCGTCTGTCTCAAATCACTTTTAATTTATGTCCCTACTGCAATTACACAATTTCTTCTTTTTCTCCCTTCTATGCCCCTCTCTCTCTCTCTCTCTCTCTCACTAAAATCATCCTTTTATAATTTTTTTGAAGATCTAACGGTTACATCTGCATAAATGGAAATAAACTGAAGTCATCATTGACCTTAATACAACTGCTATGGACATTCAGAAATAGATTATTTTTGCAATGTTTGTTTCAGTATCAATTTGCAGTGTATGCACTGGGATCCATTTTCTGTGCCAAACTCATCTGATCAAAATGCAGACTGTCTCATCTTGCAGCTTTTGATCTCCAAAGAGTCAGATATGGACAAGCAGAAACAATTGCATTCTGGTAAGGAAGCTATAAAGCAGATTTCTGAGAGGGGGACAAATTGTTTCAAATCTTTTTCCATTTGCTGGTGCCAATTGAGTTACTGTGGTATTACAAAAGGTGCAAAACTGTGTTCTTATGAAAGTTAGTGTGTTTAGATAGATGTAGTAAGCTTCATGAAACCTCATCCTTCCCACTCTATTTTTCTAGTTTTGTTTCAAAGTACATTTATTTATTTCAGTAATGCTAAACTGGTTAGACCTAGTTAGACATGTTTATTTTTCCCTCTGGAAAAAAATGTACATTTTTCTCTTGAAGACAGGAGATGATTTTTTTTCTGTACAACATTTTAAACAATAAACTAGAAGACTCTGTTATTTTGCAAGAGTTTAAGGCTATCATAAGATGCTTCCTTCCCTCAGATTGCTCAGAGTTCATAGACAATTGAGACTTTATGTCTCATTTAGTTAAAGACATTGTTCATACTGGAAAAGCCACTTCAACTGATTTTTTTTAATCTGATAGTTGTATCAAGCTATCAGATCATATGAAGAATTAGGCTAAACAACAATTTTTCTTCTCATTATTTTTTTCCAGTTTCACCTGAGAGAATTTGCAAGCATAGTGACAATATGTGATCAGAAAGATCATCATGGAGGGATATTGAGGGCTGACAGACAAGCATCAGAGGAGGGGAAGTAGCTAAGAAGTAGCTAGTAGAGGAGTGTTTAATGGCCTTTCTAGTGCTGCTGCTCGTAGAACAGCTTTCTTTCTCGAATACAGAAAGTCTATTATAGAAAAAACATTGATTTGCAGGGGATTTGAGCTCTAACAGACAACTGCTGGTAACTCTTGCTGTGGTGATTATCTTTATAATTATCATTATTAGCCTCAGCTGTTTGTTTTCTTGCCTCTATTGAGGGTTACCGCTCCCATAGCAAAGGCATTAGGAAGCAACCTGCTTCCCATACATCAGCCACGCTATTGTGCAGAGCTGCCGGACAGCCTGAACTGCTCTGAAAGGATGCTGACACAGTGGTTTGCAAACTGGCCCAGCTGAGACAAGCTGGGTGCTCCTTAACACCAGCCGGTTATTCTCCTCTGCAGGCCCATCATGTCCCAAATCACAACTCTGCTCAGCAGACATGAATCAGTCTCCAGATCACAGTCACCACAGCAAAAATTGCCGTGCGTTCAAGATGTTTGTTACCCTGCTCGTTGCAGAGTTTGTCACTCCCATACAGTACAGCACAAAATCATCTGGCTGGTGTAGTGCCACCTCTCCATGCTGCCTGTGTGGCTTCTTCTGCTCCTTTCTGATTGCTGTGGAATTGTAGAGGAGCTGGGCACTTGCCAAGATGTTCCAGGGTCCTGCTTTATTCATGTGCCACACTGCTCTATAAGTAGTTCTGTGTCATTATGTAGCTAACCTCAGAAACACCTGTCTCCACAACTCCACGTAATTTCCTAGGCAAATTACCTGAAGAAAGGAAAAGACACCAGTATTTGATCTGAATAGCACAAGCACAAAAGCCCTTGGGTGCTAAAAAGACATTCACAACAGAGTTGCTGATCTGAGTGGCAAGTTTGGAAAACATTTCCTTACAAAACAAAGGCTCTCCATTGCCTTCATGCTGACAGTTGAAGTGAGCTTCCTCTCACAGCAGTCTATTGCTAGTGGCACTGATGGTTGCTGACCCACCAGTCAAAATGCACAATGTGTTTCTCTTCCAAAGTGGCAGTCGCATGAAAGTTTGGCTCATGTATGAACTTACAGGAAAGAGAAAAAAATTCCCAAACTACTGCGTATCCATTTTATATCCTACTTCAGTAAAATGCTACATGCCAAAAAACTCTTAAGAATATCATGTACTGGATATCAATTAGCAGCCAGAATTAATTTATTTTCTTCCACATTATTTCAAGTAAAATAACTATGAAGAAAATGGTTTACTGATCAAATAACACTGTCACCCAATGGTGAACTAAAAGCTATCTCAATCTCTACCTATCTATTGAGAAGCTGAAAATATTTGCCCTTAATTCTCTAGGTATTTTTGCAGCTCAGTAGCAAATATCTGCATCACAGCACAGCTAATTTTTCATGCTCTTTCTCAAGCACAACAGCTCCAGAGGTCCAGTCCACCATCTTATTGCATGTCCTCTGCTCTGGTGCTAGTCCACCACCTCTTTACTGCTGCCCTGCTGACACTATGATGAGGTTGCAGCCAGGGATGTGTTCTGCCTACAGTGGTCTGACAGCCACCATGGCAGCCCAACCTGGCACTGCCAAACTCAGGATTCTGACCCAAATCATGTTCTGGCTTGCAGCAAACACTCACAACCATCAGAAAAGGGTAAGTGGAACTGGAGTCACTATTTCTAGATGCTCATCCTTATCTTGTCTGACCATTAGAATAAGTAATATATAATATTTATTATGTTCTTGCACCACAGGACATGGAATCATGAATACGATTAGCTGATAAAGAAATGATGAACAAAATATATATTTAAAGAAGAATAGAACCCACTTTTCCTCTCAGAAAGCCTGCATCACGTGCTTCAGCCATGGAAAACATCTTGCATTATCCCTACTTTGAGACACTGTGGCAAAGCAGAAGCTTTGAAGGTAATCTTTCACTCATTAAGGAAAATGAAATAGCTCACCCCAGATGATGGGGGGGAGTCAAATTTTACAAAGCTGGCTTAAATTTTGAGGCAATTGCTTTTTTCCTTTTGACTACTCCATGTTGTCCTAGTTTATGTTGCCCTAGGCCTCTAGTCCATCTGGCCTATAGGTGACTCTATCACTGCCATCTGTCATTTATGACAATTTTTAAGAAGTTGTGGTATATATAGGAAGAGCGTGAAAAACAGACATAAACAAATTCTGATTGGTCATTCCATAAAGAGCCTGGAGAATCAACAAAACTTTATTACTGTCTCTTGCCTGCTTTTTGTAAAGAATAAGGAGAAAGAATTGAGAAACATTAAGTATCTTATTCTGCAAATACACATTCTTGAGCACAATAAATCAATTGTTAAAACACCAACTTGGAATGTGAAATAAAAATGGTTCTTGCAGAGTTTAATTATTTTCTTGGATTGACCTTGCCACCACCAGGAACCCTTGTATGCTGTACTGCACAATTTCACCTCTTCTCTTGTGTATTTTTCTGCTAAGAGTCTTTTCCAGACATCAATGAGGAGTGACTTAAAATGCATAAATATAAAATAAAAAAGAAGAAAAGCTGCCATTTCAGTCCCCAGGCTCCTCACTTGATATTCTCTCTCCCCTTCTAAGCTGGCCATCAATGCCACTAGCAGCAAAAGTGAGAAGCACAGTGTTGCTGATGCTAGCACCTCTGTGTCAATTGTAATACGCAGTGCCCTTGGGACCCAAAAACTTCTCTAAGCAGCAAACCATTAAAGCCACTGTTAAGCGTCCTCTTCCAAAAGCCATTGACAGAAAAGAAAGGAGTGCTCCTCCTATACTCAATAAAAATAAATTATAGTATAACAGAAATTCAGGCAACTGCAAGAACACAGGTACTTTCAAAATATACTTTAACTGCTTTGGCATCCAGCACAAGTCAGCACCTGTGAAGAAAAGTAGGAACTGGGATGCATCTGAATTTTCATATATTCAAAGTACTTGTTAAAAACATTGTACAGAAATGGGCACATTTGAGGTTCTACTTATGTAAACTCTCAAAAACATACACACAAAGCACCACTATGAAAATGCCATATGAACAGATTTTCTAAGGAGATTTCTAAGTTTCATTTTCTTTATTGAAATGGACATAGCTTCTCTCCTAGCATCTGGTACTTCAACCCAACATCTTGCTCAGTATCAAAAACTATATATAAAAAAAGGAAGAGTGGAGAAGCATCCCAAAATACTGGTGCTGTAAACTGGCTAGAATTAATTTGTGTCCTCCTGTACTAATTTTCATTTTCTAAATCACCATAGCCAGGGCAGAAAAGACATGCTGATCACTTTAGAGCATATACAGTCACTTTGAGGGCAGCATAGGTAACCTCCTTTCATAGATGAAGTTTCAGGATGGAGTGGTGGAAGAATATACCAAGAGAATCCTTCATATTGCAGGTGAGAGGTACGTGGAGTTTGCATTACCTGTCATCGCTGAGATTTAAGTACGTTTGTTGCATACTAATCCACAGCAACTTAGGCCACTTTACACTGACCACAAGTCTGTTTTTGAAAAAAAACGCAGACTTACATCTATGTTCCTCAGGCAATATTAAGTTCACTGCTGTGGTAAATTGCTCATCTATCCAAGCCTTCATTTAAATCAATTAATAGACATTTCACCTATTTTAAACTTTGATATAAATCAAACTGGATCAGCTTTTATCTACAGCCAACGCTACAGACACAGTGTTGATAAGCACAGTATAAAATCTAGGTTGAATCCTTCCTCCCATTCTCACTCTTCCAAGAATCTCATCTCAGTTTCTGTACCAAAAATAGCACTTACAATAAGGTATATTAAGAAAGCTTTAGTCAGAATATCATTATGATTTATTAAATAAGGGATGTTTTAATCTTGAAAACTGAGCAATAATAATGCATTTACAAACATAGGGATTTGTCATTAATGAAATGTATATATTAGAAATTAATGAACAATGTGATTGTATAATGTAATACGAAGTTTCAAAAAGACATTACTCGAGGGAAAAATATAAAATTAAAAATTGAGGGATATATTGCATAACAAAGTTTCAATTAAACTTAAATCCCCTAAACAAAGATAATTAATACCTAGCATTTTAAAATAATTTTAATATGGGAATTTAGTCTGGAATTTATTAAAGGGGCTTTTTTCAGCATTGATAGTGTAAATTTGACATTTTGTAAAGAGTTTCAGGGAAAAAAATCCTAAAATTAACATTACAACTTGTGAGTCCAAATTCTACTTAACAAATAAAGTTACCGGAAATATCTTTTTTCTCTGTAAGCTGGTCCTAAAATAGTTATTTTTGTGAAGAAAATTTCTTTTGGACCAATTGTCCTGTAACTTTCTTCTTCAAGGCTTCTTGTACGTTCATTTGAAATAATTAAAAATAACCTTTATTGGAGGCAAGAAACAAGCCTTGATAGCCTCTTTGCAAGGTCCTTTGCTGACAGGTCTTTCTATCTGTACTTTATCAGTGCCTGTCAGCATACAGGGTAGCCCTAGGAAGTGTGTAATGAACAAGGGACATATTTCTTACTGACACTCCATCCATACCCATCCATATCCTCTGTCTAACAAGAAAACCAACCTCTGCAAATGCCTGTAACACACACCTTCTGCATCACATCCGCTGCTTGCTTCTGCGTTGGTTGAAGTGGTGATTATGTGTGGCTAGTGGGATGTAGCTGAACTAAAACCTTATGATAAAAGGTCTCATAGCGAATAGGAGAAAGAAGACAAAACTGAGACACGAATCTCAAATCTGCAATTTGGGGTCATCTCTACTTAATTTAAATGCTCAGGGATTCATGGATGAATGAGGAGTAACAAGTCTGTAAAAAATGTTACAATCAATAACAAATCAGGGTAAAAGACTTCTAAATGGAAATAATTACAGGACTGGAATCCATATGGAAGGGCAATCAATGACTAGACATCTTTGTGGTAAGAATAAACCATCCCAGTGCTATTAAGGAAAACAATTTACTTTTCCAAAATATTATTGAATGGAGTTGTCCTGTTTTAAAATTAACTAAAACTCTAAAAATCAATTATTATGCACCAACTAGTTTGCAAGCCAGATGTCTTATGGGAAATGAAACATCCATGCTGTCCTGATAAATCAGGCAATAAGTGCAGGAATTACAGACCTGATGGAAGCCATCATGATTAGTCTCATCTATATTTCCTTGTTTATTACACACATTTTCTATTTCAAGTAAATACTCCCATTTGCCTACAGCATAGCTTAGAGCTAGAGTAAAAAATCTATTTTTTTTTCACCATACACAACCAGACTAACTCAACAATAATTACACAGAACAGATATGGAGAAGAGAAACTCAAAATGTCACATAAACAATGTCACATTCTCAGTTCCTATTAATCATTTTAAACTGGACTTTTACATACATCAAAAACAGCCAGTTAGGCAGGTATGTCACTGTTTTAAACTGCATCCTACAGCACCTAGTTATTTCTATCTTATCCATGACTGGGTTATTCACTGCAGTACAATTGCATGATAACAAGCATTTACAATGGCATTGTGTTTTTCCATCTAGACACTTCAGGCTAGAATGCAAACAACATTCATGGGAGAGGAACAAAGCAAATATCTTGAAAATAGTTCTGACATCATCATCAGAAAGGGTGTGTGACAGAATATATTCATTATCCATTCCACTCCAGTGGCCCTTATGGATTTGAGAACACCGGGGTATAGCAGCAAATGCAGAGCCATAGCCTTCTGCCTTTCTTACAGCCCATGTTGCCCTCCTCTACAGCTCACAGCAGCCTGGATGTAGCTCTCAGGATGTTCTGCCAAGATCCTTATCTCCCTCAAAGCTCTTCTTTCCCTCGTCAGTCGTCTCTGCGAGCCCAGTATGTCTGAAGTCCCATCATGCTCCCATTTTCCAGTTCCTACACCACCTCCTCTGACTCTTCAACAAAGCAACTACGTCTGTTCTGCATTTGTATTCTGAGGCACGTGCAAACCCTTGGCCTTCTGCTCTGATATACAAAAAACACCTGCACAATGCTGAATTTTTCCTTTCCAATTATTTGTATATAATTAGCTTTTCAATCCTGATTGTTAAGGCTCTGATTATTTCTCTAGCCGTATGTCCCTTCAGTGGCTGTAGTCAACTTTTTCCCTGATGTAGGTGATCATACTACTCAACTCTGTCCAAAATTGCATTAGCCAGTACGGTGTCCTTTTCTTTCTGCTCTAAATATTTCAGCTACAATTGAACTCAATTGGCTTAGCAGCTAATACTATTCAAACTGTTCAAACCTGTGTGTCTTTTGATCAATTTCCAGCCTCACTCAGTCTCAGAAAACTGTGAAAAAGAGTAAAGAGCAAGGGTCATAACCTCTTCCTTGGGCAAAAATACCATAACCCTGACCCTAAGCCTAACCCTAATCTTGTGCTTCACAAGTCCGCGGCTGCAGGATGAGCTCAGCCATCTCATTGTGCCAGAGGAGCCTGCAGGCAGCTTCCACTAGTCCTGGTCATTTCACCACCTGTGTGGCCATGCCTTTACATAAAAGCGCAGCAACAAGTTGGCATGAGAACATCCATTATGAATAGAGTCGTTTTCTTGTTAGGAAAATGTGTAATTGCTTGAATGACAAAAAGGCAGAGCTCCTCTCCATAGACAGGATCTGTTCTGTGAAGTACACAAAAGTCAGCAACGGCTTTGTCCAATGCTGCACAGACATGAGGAGCCTATCATCTGAAGGAACAGAAGATGTACTTGCTGCTATACTCCTCTTCCTATTCTGTTTTATTTAAGCAGTTATCCTATTAAGCCATTTGTTCCAGGCTCTTCTTACTAAGGCACAGAAAGAATGTTGCACCATCTCTCTCTATCTCTCTCTCCACCTTTCCCCTGCCACTGCAGGTGCAGTCCAAAAATCCCAGCCTACCTGCTTAATCCTTTTTCTCCATAAAATATCTCTTACCAGTCCTTAACCTTAGCTTTAGTTTCATAAGTTGTCATCTTCTGTACATTATGAGATACTCTGTTGTTTCATGTAATTCAATAGTTGGAAGCAATTAGTGTCTTTATATGACTAAATTTTGTGCCTATCATATTTCAAAAGGAGGTTTTGCATAGGTTTGTATTTTAGGAAGACTGAAAACTCTCATTTCTTCACAAAAATCCGTTAAAACATTTCCTTGAATATGAAAGATGACTCATTTTTAAATATTGTTTCATTCTGTAACATGATTTGGGAAGTAATCAGCTACGACAATACAATGACTGTTACAACCTAGTTTCGGCTGGAATGACTTTCAGTGATTTTGAATATGCCTGTTTCCTGCTGAAGCCAAATGGAGCTTCAAATGTTCAGATCCTTGAAAAATCAGCCCTCATCTAAGCACGAGTTTGTTATTTTCCTTTCAGTCCTGGCTGGCTTCTTTAATTCATGCAGGGTACGGCAACGTTTTTAAACATACGCTGCAGATTTTCTAGTGATTAGTTCCCTGACCACAGTATTTCCTCAGGTCATATGCCAACCACTGACTAGATCTGAAGTGGCAGTACAAGGGTGGCAAGTAATAGAAATATCTGGCACTACTTGGCATCCACAAAAAAAAAAAAAAAAAACTGGTTAACATTAGCTGTTCAGAAGTATAAAACGATATGTTAAAAATATAAAGAATTCTCAAGCATTAGGTACAGGACAGCCTTTCACCAAAAAAGTTTAACCCCAAGACTGAATACTGTTTATAATAAAAGAGCTGGGAAATGTTATGAAAACTCTCATGCTTCTGGAATTGTCTCATAATCCCACCTGGAAAATAGTAAAATACATTTACTTGATAGTCATTTGTATATCTTATTGGAAATCTATTATCCTGATTTCTCGTCTTGATAAACCACACTGCTGTCAGGATAGCACATGGAAAAAAAATGTCTTTGACATATGCATCTTCCAATCTTTTCTTCAAATTTAGAGCACAATGCTACAATGTCTAAAGGGACTGCTATGAAACACGTGGTTCAAGCTCTGTTTACTCTTTTAATGAGCCAAACTTTCAAATATTACTTCACTGAAGACAGAGATATGATTGATGACAGTCATTCTCAGACTAGGTGTAGAGCCTCAAATATCTCTTGCTGCAATGCTTTGGCTTCTACTGACAGTGACGTTTACCTGATAAATACGAACTCTGGACCCCGCTTTTTATACAAAAAGCCTCACAGAAAGCCAAAGAAACTCACTACTGCAAATGTTGTGTCTGTGCTGTCATATGGTATAAAAAAGGAATTAAGAGAACTCTGCACTGATAACATGAGTACAGAAGAACCAAACACCAGCAATCATTATTTAAGAAAAAATTCAAAGTTTTCTTTTGAGTTCATTGGAAGCTGGATGACAGAAGCAGTTATGACAGCAGGAAGGGAAGCTGTCAAAGGAACACCAATGTGTAATGACAGAAGACATTTCAGAAAATAGAATATGGTTCCATTTCTGCTTGTCAGGATTCATCGAGGCCAAATGGCTCTGAATTCACTGCTCAAAATGGACAGTGTACATTGATGACTAGTAGCAACCAGCCATTCTCTAGAACTACAAATCCACCTCAGAAAGCAACACATGCTCAAGCACTTCCAGAGTGCAATGCCTCGTTGTATAACCCGGTTCTTTTGTGGTGATTAATGTGATTGTCAAGCATTTACCCATACTGGCATTTTGGTCCATTTATGGTGGTATATGTTTTTTACTATCGAAACCTGATTTCTTCCATTTTTACAGCATGTGCTGGGAAAGGAGTTAATGCTTCCTTTCCTTGGCTTACAAAATTGATGTGTCCCTTGGAGTAAATTCATTACTGGGAAAATACGAGAGCATGAGAAGAAATATATGGAACACTTCTCAAATCTAAACAGCAATAGGTTGCTATATACGTCAGGAAAGCACCATTTCAGTTAAATATAGTGCAAATACAGCTTAGTTTTAGATTATGTCTTTCAAGCAGGAATCAAGAAAATACATGTTCTTTTACTTCCACAGTCCTTTGTAAGACCTGTCTCTAGTGGAATCAGAGCTAGAGATTCTTGGAAGCAGAATATCTACAAACAAATGTATAAAACGCTTCAGGAAGGAAGCCTCTGGGGCTAATTGGTCCAATGTACTGAATAACATTTTATAGACACAACACAAGGTGCATGTCCTAAATGCACTGATGCAAGGTAGTTTCTTCCCCAGGTCTAATATATAGACCTGAAAAAGTTCTTGCCTTACCTAAAATTGTTTACAGTCTGAATCCTGAAACAAAACCTACCAATATATAAAGGGCAAAACTGCCAATTTTGATGTTGATCTAGCTCTAAGGTCAACTTTGTGCCTTGTGTCCATCATGAGTGATGGAAGTCTGCAAGGAGTGTCTCCTCCTCTGCATGTGGTCTGATCTGCGCTTAGAGGCATGTGTAATGTGCCAAAGTTACTTCTAACCCTACTAGCTCAGTGCTATCACAAAGCTTTAGAAAGGTCTCCCTAGAGCTGTGTGGTAGCTATTGGAAGCTAAAGGTGGATAAGTACTACAGCTCTGTTAAAAGACATACTGCAATTTCATTGAATCCCAACACAGCCACCTTGCACTTTGTGAGGGGAAACAAGATACAGAATCAGCCCAAGCACTTTCCTTTCTAACAAAAGGTAGGTGAAATGGTAGACTTGAAAACTGCAAAGATTGAGTGAAGATTTTACTAGTTTTGTGCGCTTTTTCGTCTGTGATATACAAATGCTATTTTTCAACAGTCATCACCATTTTCAGCAGCGATGAACAAGAGCCTGCATGCTGTGCTCACAACTATCTGCAACAGCAGAGGTGCCCCACTGCTACTGTCGCTGCTGCTGAAACATACCACCCACCTCTCACTGTGTTCACATCCACTCTTTGGTCTCCATAAACATTCAGCAAATATCAAGGAATGTCAATGGGTGCCATTTTTTCTGCATGGAGGAATTCAGTAACACATCTTTGCTTCATCTGCACTTCCATGTCAGACACCGTTGTGTCAGACTGCCCCTCTGCTGCCATCTGTCACACAGCAACAAAATGTAACAGAATATTAGTGGGGAGGTTCAACCTCTACCGCCATACCACCAACATCCACCTCTGATGTCATGGGCCAACATAATAAAATAGGAGGCATTACTTTTGGATCACCCCTTTTACTTTTACATTGTGTATATCTTATTTGCAGAGTATCTTTGCATATGGTAGAAGGTGCCTGAACAACGAGATCTGGAAAATTACAACTGACATAAAGAAAATGAGCAATAAAAGAAAACTTAGGTTAAGAAACAGGCACATCTGAAAACAAAGTAAATAAAATATGACCCTGAATAAGAGATGGATGTGTGCTTACAGCCTATTTAGTGAAAGCTACCGAGAGAGATTGTTGTGACTCCCTGCGGTGCAAGCTCTCTGTAATACACGATATTTATTTAAAACTGAGTATTCCCTATCAGGAGGTGGATTTCTGATGAGCACCAATAATACCAAATAAAATCAGCACTGCATGAATTGTTAATCTGATTAGCTGTGTCTGCACTGCAGTTGCAGGCTGACATCACTGAAGCTTACACTTTCCGAACTAACTAGCCTGAGTATCAGTGCCAGTCTAACCGCAGCAGAAAAGAGATTTTTTGCCAGCAAAAGTGGACTAATTCTTCTTGTTTCTGTACGCTGGGTGTCATGATATTGCAGTTTGGCATTTGCAAGTGCTTAAATGAAGCCTACGTTGGCATGTCAACAGTGCAAACAAAGCATTCTGCTCAAAAAATGTCATGTGAAATAAACCTCCAAATGCAGCTGCAAATGCTGCTGTCCAACAGAAGATCTACAGGAAAGTCTGACCTTGAGACACACTGCTAGAGCACTGCAGAAAACAACCCAAGGAGGGAGTGCCACAGTGACCAAGACCAGACATCATGTCCTGGCCCAAACCTACGGCAGAGGAAGGAGTCGGACCCTGACACAATTCCAGAAACTTTTCTGTGAAGAGTCAATATTAAGTCAGGGTAAATCTTGGATTGTAGCCTTAGGCAAAAGGCTTCATAGGAACATGGTGTCAAGAAGAATGTAATAATGATCAACAAATTTTAGTACTAAAAGAAACCACACAAAGATGTAGAACAAATGGAAGTCAGAGAAGAGATAGGATCGCTACTGAAGCCAGGTTAGTTGTAACTGGCACAGGCAGTATGATGTCCTTTAAAACAATACAAATAAAGAAGTTCTTCATTTTTAATATCTGCTGCATTTCCCCTTCATCATTAAGCTAACTGGATTCAATCTCTGCACAGTTTGTGCCATGGTTCTTTCACTTCCATCTTAGACCTGGGTCTGGCTTAATTTAAAGAGCTTTCCTCAAATGCTTTCCAGCTAAAGTTGGGATCTGGTGCTCTTTCCTTTTACTCTCTGACTAGTCAGCCCTCTCTGGTACCGCTCTGTCAAATTCCCATCTTTTCATTTAGCATACTCACATCTTGTAGGTTACAACCTTCTGACCTCTTTAGTTAGTTGGACAGAATAATGAAATATTCTGGAAATGGTAAATGTACTGTTTTGTGGATAATCTGTATCTGGCACATTTTACTAAGAGGGAAATGAATTAATAATAGCACTGTTTTCTCTGTAAAACAGAAAATCTGTTTTCTGAGACAAGAGTTTAATTTTCTTTGGCAGGCAGGCAAGAAGAAATACACTCATTTAGATTTGGGTTCTCAGGAAATAAGCAGAAGTTCCTGAGAGGGACTGTATTTTGTATTTTTCTCTCCCACTGTCCTCTCTTAGTCCACACTCACCATTTCAATTCTTGCTAAACTGTCACTTAGGATTTTTCCCCTCTGGAATGACAGCAGGGCATGCTGCTTACGCTGGCTAGACAGATGCCTACCCCAGAGAGTAAGCATATCAGCTTCTGGACTGCACAGCCTGTACCAATATGGTATGCGTCCTTGACATCAGATCTTTGGCATTAATGTACGTAGGTGACAAGCTTGTTAGCAAGTCAGATGGTGCAGAAGTTATACAATTCAAACAACAGCCAAAGAGCTAATTTTGCCCCATGAAAATAAACAATTCCATTCTGATTGCTATATAGATAGATGTCAGGTAACTACAATGAAATACATTTCCTGCAGTGATATTTAAAGGGTTAAAATGTGGCTATAAGCTCAGAAATACTGAAAAGTACTTATAGTTTAGTCTGGTTAAAATATATATACATATTAAACAAGAGCCCAGTTATTGCCAGTAAAGTGTCTAGAGCACCAGCAAAAATTAAAGTTTTGCTGTGGGAGGAGATAAAATGTTTTTGCGAGGCTTGATTGTCCTAGAGCAGACTTGGAAGAACACTTTGTGGGGCTGAAAGTTTGAAAATATTCAGTTAACCTTCCTTCACCAGCATACAAGTCACCAAGAATGAGGTCTCTTTCTTCTCTTCCCTTCCCATTCTTGCTCTTATACAAACTGCAAAGATAGACGCGTTAATTCCATTCTAACGTATCTACTCCTAAGTCCGTTGTATTATGCCATCGTGGGTCCTCATTCCACACTTTCACTCTTGCTGGGTCCATCCAATGCTAGCTCAGCAATATCTTAGCCCATTCTTAAAATTCTCAAAAGAAAGGAAGAAGAAAACTGGTTGACTCCAAGCTGTGTGGCGTGGTCGACATGCTGGAGGGAAGGGTTGCCATTCAGAGAGACCTGGACAGGCTTGAGAGGTGGGACTGTGTGAACAACATGAAGTTCAACAAGGCCAAGTGCAAGGACCTGCACCAGTATCAGGGCAATCTCAAGCACAAATACAGACTGTGTGAGGACAGCAGTCATTCAGAGAAGGACTTGGGGTTCTGGTAAATGAGTCAGCATCATATGCTTGTGGACCAGAAAGCCAACCATCCTGGGCTGCATCAGAAGAAGTGTAGCTAGCATGCTGAGGGAGGTGAGACCCCCACCTGAAGCACTGTGTTTGGCTCTGGGGTCCCCAGCACAAGAATGATATGGAGCTTTTGGGGCAGGTTCAGAGGAGAGCCACGAGGATGATCNAGACTGTGTGAGGACAGCAGTCATTCAGAGAAGGACTTGGGGTTCTGGTAAATGAGTCAGCATCATATGCTTGTGGACCAGAAAGCCAACCATCCTGGGCTGCATCAGAAGAAGTGTAGCTAGCATGCTGAGGGAGGTGAGACCCCCACCTGAAGCACTGTGTTTGGCTCTGGGGTCCCCAGCACAAGAATGATATGGAGCTTTTGGGGCAGGTTCAGAGGAGAGCCACGAGGATGATCAGAGGGCTGGAGCACCTCTCATACGAAGACAGGCTGAGAGAGCTGGAGCTGTTCAGTCTGGAGAAAGCAGTGGAGATGCCTTATAATTGCCTTCCAGCACATAAAAGGGGACTTACAAGAAAGATAGGGTGGGACTCTTTATCGGGGAGTGTAGTGATAGGACAAGGGGTAACAGTTTTAAACTAAAAAAAGGCAGGTTTAGATTAGACTAGGTTGGATGGGGTCCTTGGCAACTTGAGCTAGTGGGAGGTGTCACTGCCCATGGCAAGGGGTTGGAACTAGATGATCTTAAGATCCCTTTCAACTCAATCCATTCTATGATTCTATAAAATTATCCCACGCTCTGCTAAGGAACTGTTTTGACAAAGGACAAGTGATTGTAAGAGATACAGAAAAATTTAAAGGGAAGAAGTCAAATCGGCATAAGAATAAGTTTAGATCAAGAGTAATTCCAGCATATTCAGTGGCATAATTAGATTAATACAGTTTGAACACAGAGGTTTAAGGTGAGCTACCGTCAGTTTATTTTAAGATACCGCACTTACTTTGGGTCCTGAAGGTGTTATATCCATCTAATTCATCACCATACTCACTTACAAAGTAGATATCCACAGTTGTATTGGACTTGTAAATTTTATAGTTCATAGAGGAGAAACAGACTTTTCTGCGGCGTGACTCTTCACATCCTAAAAGCAAGGTAACTTATGACTTGCAAGTGTGGTTATTACTCACTATTAATTAACTTAAGGTCAACTAATCAAATACATAGTTGTCTACACTACTGATCTCTAAAATCAGATGTTATCATGTCCATGGAACATCTCTGGGACATCAACTACTTTCATTCAAAAATTTGAAGTCTCTGTAAATGGAGAGTTAGAGATGCAGTTTTGCACAATGTCTTTTTGTCTATTTCTTTGTATTTTCACTCGGAGAGCAAGGACTTCATTTTTTTTCTTGCCTCTGCCATGACCTACCAGCATTATTTGTATACCATAGCAAAACATACTGTCACAAAAACATAGAATCACAGAATGCTTGAGGTTGGAAGGGACCTCTGCAGGTCCTCTGGTTCAACCCTCCTGCACAAGTGGGGACAGTCAGAGCAGGTTGCCAGGACCATGTCCAGGCAGCTTTTGAAAATTTCCAAGGACAAGACTCCACAATGCATCTTGGTAACCTGTTGCAGTGCTCTGTGGAACAGAAGTGCTTCCTGGTGTTCAGATGGAACCTTCTGTGCTCCAGTTTGTGTCCATTGTCTCTTATCCTGGCACTGGGCACCACTAAAAAGAGCCTGGCTCCTTCCTCTTTCTCTCTTTCCTTCAGGTATTTATGTACATCAAGGAGATCCCTCTGAGCCTTCTCTTCTTCTGGCTGAACAGCCCTCTTGACCTGCTGATGATACTTTGCCTAATGCAGTCCAGATACTGTTAGCCTTCTTAACAGCAAGTGCACATTGCTGACTCACGTTCATCTTGGTGTTCAACAGGACTCTCAGGTCCTTTTAACCTGCCCCAGCTAACTGCCAGTTACAGAACATGTGAATAGAGCATTTTCAGACTTCAGAGCAGGTATGGTTCAGATTTCAAAGAGCAAAGATTTGGCACAGTTCTCATTTTATCCCAGTTGATTCTCCCCTCCCAAGGCTCAGGTAGCTTGTCAGCTTTCAAGCAGGATGAGATCCACTTAAAGACTATGATGTTGCAAGTGTCAGAAAAATCACAGAATCTACTTGAAACCAAAATTTTTAATTACATTTGGCATTCCCATGCACATTGCTGTCACATCTCTACCACTGATGGCAATAGGCTGGGGAGTGCCCAGCATAATTAAAAACTTTCATATCTAATATATTCCATGACTTTTACATATCTTTGAACCTTAGGACTGCTGTACTGAGTAAAGTGGAATGGAAGCTAAAGGAGTCTGACACCTCAAAAACCACTTAGAAATTAAGATCCAGCCCAGGTACTGCCAAGAAATGAGTGCCAAAAAAAATCATCACAAATCAGTTTACTTGATACTTCCATCTCTCTATGGAGCCTGAGTCTCTTCTAGGAGTGGCTTCTTAATTGACCACATCTGGTTTCAGAACTAAGGATTGGAGGAGAGGTAATGGCATTGGTGCTGCTCTCTATATTTCCCAGAATAGCACTGTGGTCAGCTCACTCTCCCAGAAAGTGAAAAATGTATTTTAGGCTCTCTTTTAGGCTGAGACATTTCGAATTTGCCAGGAAAGCAGACATAACAAGAGGTTACGAGCTCATGTGGATAAAGTTCCCATTCATCCCTCCTGTCAAAGTAGTGTTACTATAAAACCAAGGCAAAAAGTGGCATGTGATCAAAAGCTGAGCAAATAAGGAAGATGCTAGCATCAACACCTTGTGATTAGGGCACTTATTTGGGACAGGGTAGGAATGAATGCTACTGAATCCTACTTCCAGAGGCTGTGCAGCTGACAGGTGAAAAAAAAAAACATGATCCAGAGTGCAGAGGCTCAGAGATTTCATCCTCCCTTTTGAATGACTTTACTCAGAAGAGAGCAAATCAGCAGTGAAGACTCTCAAGGTTCTCCTAGATTAGCTTCAGTAAAACCTCTTCCAAACATATACTGAAGCATTCAATACCTCCACCACCTTAAAAATAGCATCCTGTCAATCTTCTAGAATACAGTGTTTCTCTCTGAGCAAATCTTCAAATCCTGAGAAAGTATATTGCAATTTGGTGTCAGACACTAAATCTTTTGGAAGTGGAATTTCTTCCTGCTCCCCAGGACACCTAAAGGAGAATTCACTTCTGGCTGTCAAAAGTGAGCAGTAACATAAGCACTACATCTGGTGGCTTACAGAAGTAATTTATCAGAGAGATGGTCAAATGTTGCAAGGTCAGATGGCCCTATGATATCACTCACAAATTCTTCTTACAACGAACCAGGGGAAATGACAAATTAGAATGACAGTGCAACACATGGCTACCATCCTGTAATGTGACCTTCATGTAGCAAAATTTGAGATTGGCCTTAACTTCAATATCCAGCCCAGATGAATGGTAAAGCTGCACATATTACCTGTAGGATTTCTAAGACAGTGATTCAAAGAACATCTGATATCACACATCCTGTGATATAATCTTATTGCTTAGTATGTGGAATGGTAGTAAAGACCCATCAAGGCATTCGGGAACATTTAGCCCCTACATTTTCAGGCATTTCTGTAGCTTCCCTAAATTGGCATAGCAAAGAAAGCTAAACTGTACTGCTGCATGCACACATGCATAAACACAAAAGTTCCTTCCCTACCATTGGTCTCTGAGTCTAGGGACACCACATTTTTACTCCCTGGTCTGTATTCCAGCTCCTGATCAACTTGTTGAAGCTGACTCTGCTCTGGCAAACTCCAGAGCTCCCTTCCAGCCTCAGCTGTTCTGAGTCTCTGATTTTGTGCCCTCTGTTAGTGATTGTAATCTAAATGATCACCTGGCACTCCTCATTACTATTTCTCCCAGTCATTTTGTTAGCAGTGTCACCAAAGTACTACTGTCTGTGCACAGTCTGTATAAGGCTCTACAGACAATTTTTTTATTTTCCTCTACCTGAATATTTTTGTTTCTGTTTCCTCTTCACATAATTTTTTTAATGAATTAAAATGATTCTTCCACCACTGGACTCGGGTAAGTACAGACAAGTCCATGATCAGAAGACTATTCTGTCTCAGCTGTGAGTGCCACCAAAACAAATTGTGCAAATCTGTTTATTGACTGAGCTTTTCCTACTTCAGTGGGGATTCCACAACAGCAACCCAAGACAAGTCTGGAATTTTACATATCAGTGATCTAGAGAGCTAAGCAACTGAGCCATAATTCTGAATCAGCTTTTCATCCTGTGATTAAAAAAAAAAAAAACCAACCTTGTCTTTCAGTTACATATTTGTAACAGTATTATATTAACTGGATAAAATTTCAATCTAGTACGTAAACATTCCATGTTGCAAAAAAAGACAGCGATCTGTCTCTGGCAGGACATTGAACGAAGTTACAAAGGACTACTGCAGAACAGCTTATCAGTCACTGGTTTGTGTGCTGTAGTAAGCTTTTTAAAATCATACACCGTCAAGACAAAACTGGAACCAAACTAAACAACTATGGACATTTTTTAAGTGCATAGAGTACTAAAACAAATCTCTCCAACACATATAAAGCCAAGCAGTTTGCATAACAACTGCTGTGAGGTGTCTTCTGTCCTCAAAAGCAAAAATGAAGAAATTCGTTCTAGAAAGCTCTCGAAGAGTTTAATTTATCCATGTAATTGATTGATTCTCAGTCACCCTAGATCTATATCCACAAAACTGGACAGACAGTCTTAAGCCTTTTTTCTCATCTGCTTGGGGGGAAAATTGTCATTAAGCAGTAGCAGATCTCATCACAAGATATTTCCTTACTGATGCTATCCTGAGCTGCTTTCACCTCACAGTAAACCATTTCTAGTGGACAACAGTAAGTGGCAGAGTTTGTCATTCAGATGTCATATGTGACTGGCTTTTATTTTAGCGACAAACCCTTTTGCAAAGCACAGTGTTTTCTTTGTGCTGCTTTCTTCCACCAGCAGACACTGCAGCCTTCACTGGGAGGCTGAAGACATTCTGCGCCCACCAACTCCTGAATTAGCTCATGCAAACCAGAAGCCTCTGCCCAGGGTGGAAATATGGCTGTGCACAGTCCTGAGTGTAGTAGGCAATAGTATGTATCAAACTAAAATTCATCTGCAGACAGCCAAACCCTGGGATTCGGTTCCTCCCACAGGTTTACCCTTGGCTCAGAAAGGAGCAAACTTCTAAAGCACTGCACACAAATTGGGGTAGGACAGAAAATGCAGATTCAGTATCTAGCATTAGCTCAACAGCCTGCGACTGATTTCTTGATGTAGAAGAAACACTGGCAATACACAGTCTTGCACCTGTATGATCTTTCTGACAGCTTCTATCCATATTCAGAACACTTGCATGTGGCAAAGGAATTTCATTTGTTTGTCGGTTAGACTGAGAGCTACAATACGCCCTCATCAAATGTCCAGCCTTTCTACATGTTTGCCCTCCATGTTTTCTACAGAATTTCCAGTGAAATTTTGTTTATAATATTGGTCAGGTTCACAGTGGCAAGATGAGCTTGATTTGTGTATTTTGAAACCTCGTAAATTTTCTTAGCCTTTGCTTTCAGCTGCATTTGTTACGTGATATGAAGTGTTTGAAAAACCCTGACTTATAGCTTTTACATCTACCACTGCTAACTCCATTTAGCTAGTAAAGGATTTAGCTTTCTGTAGTGTTTCATCTGATGCAAGTAGTAACTGTTCCTTGATAAGAAATGTAATTATATCCAATAACAGAAATGCAGCAGATCTATCACTATTTTCACTCCACTAAATAACAATCAGATGCCTTAAAGAAAGTGCAGTGGAATCTGCCTTTTTTTTCCTTCATAGAAATTAGTTTAGTGTTTAGTTCTAAACACTGTTAGTTCTTAGTTAAAATATTAAGTTTAAGGACTCAAAAATGTCAACGACATGAGGTCTGTAACATATTCATCTTTGAAAAGAAAGAATATAAAATATATGCTGATCTCTTTTACCATAATGGTGCATAAACAACACACCTCACACGCTGCAGAGCTTCTTGACATTCATATTGAAATTTTGTTTTCAAAGACTTTTATCCAAAGGCAAAAAAATAATTGAAAGCTTACCTAGGCTTTGCAGAGAAAGCATAGGCAGACTCAGGGATGGAAGAGCCATCCTTGTTGGTAACTATCTGTACAACAAGAACCAAAAAGCAAGCCAACTGTATTAGTCAGATTATTAAACAAAGCAAAGTGCTTGAGTAGGACCAAAGACAGGACAGGCTCTGTGTCTCCACAGTGGCCTTGGCTCCTTCCTCTCTTTCTCGGCTTTACTGGTCCCTCTTCCACCATCCAACACATGGACATGGACGTGCAGCAATGCCTGTCATCCCTTTTTCAGTGTAATCTTACTCATCTCTTAAACCACTTCATGCACTCAAATCACAGAGCTCATCACATCTTGATTTATATATGGGATGTACACAGTACGCTGTGGATCCAGCGCTACACAACAGGCAGGATACGGCCCTGATCTCTGTCTGCTAAGACTTAAACACCACTGTTGCACCAAGATCAAAACACTTTAAAGCTTTCTTCTTCAAACTGTTTTCAATCTCACAATGCACATGAAGCACCCTCAGCAATAGGTTAGTTGCAGAGTTAGGTAGTTATCTTTTCCCTTCTTTTTCATACAGGGAAGTCATCTACATCATCAGAGGTCTGATTCAGTTGCCTGAGCGTAGGACCTAATTGCCATGTTTTGGTGAGGCACCTCACTTTCTGTTGTCATTCCAGAAGAGCACAGTGGCTGTCTGAGCTACACAACCTCCACAGATGGCCTGGAAATGAACAGATATCTTGAATGGCCATAAATAACCATGGTTAAGTAGCTGAATGCAGCCTTTCACTTAAGAGACTGACATTTTGAGACTGACTTCTAAATTTAGATGTCCACATGTGTATGTGCCTGCCTAAAGTTGAATTACGGCCAGCAGAGAGTTACCTGCTCATCAGAGCAGCCCATAGTTCAGTTCATTTAACCCATCTCTGGGGACAGCTGAAGTGCTTAAAGACAAGTATCTCCTGCCATAAGAAACGCCCTAGGCTGTCCAAGATATCTGCGTGGGACTGCCAATATGCCATAGAATTTAACAGAGGAATACACTCATCTTGGGAGGGAGGAGGAGCTGGAAGCCATGTATAGTCTGACCACGTTTCAGTTAGGTGCCTAAGGTGAAAATGTCTTTTGGCGTGTGTACGTCACAATTTGCAAAACAAATTTATTCCCGTTTTTCCTTTCTCTGCATTTTCTCCAGAACTCTTCCTTCACTTGAATGGTGAAACTGCCAGATTTTAAACAAAGTTTCATTTCTTTTTGTAAATGGAAAACAAACATTCTTGTCGGTAATTCTCACTCTCTCTCTTCCTCTCTCTCTCTCTCTCTCTACCCTCCTCTCTCATTCTCTTTCTATATATATACAAATTGAGAAGTTAATTGTATTTTTCCTTGAGATTATGCTAAAAAAAGAAAAAAACTCTATTTTCAGGAAATTATTATGCTGTCAATTCTACATTGACAATACATTCCCTCTGACATCTGTTAATGCTCAGATACTGCAGTGATGTCACAGTAAAGACCCTAATTAGATTGATAGATATTTTCTATTTCTTATTTAACAGAGCAGAGTGTTGATATCTCCAAAATATCCTCTGTTTCTGTGACATGGAAAGCACAGGTTTACAGAACTTGCTTCACCTGCTGGGAGTCCATCTTGCCCTTTGCTCTGTCCTCATGCTGACTTGGTCTGATTACTTCAATCCGGTGCGACAGACATTGACTGAATGCTGGCATCACCAGTGAGTTCTTTGCTCATGTCCCATGTTGAAATATACCAAAAAATCAGCCCTAGACAATCACATGAGGAGGATTTTCTGTTTCAGCTTACACTGCTCTGTAGTTCTCTGAAAAAGCTGAGGTAAAGCTAAAATAAATACTGTAAGAATTGCAAGGAATGTTTTCTTTTTCAAAACATTCAGGTGAACACTTAAATGGTTTATAAGAGCTTCTGTATTAAAGCACTCTGACAGAAAGTGTGCAGAGTGAAGACAAACTTCCAACTCACAGTTTGGAAGGGGAGTGAGATCACGGAGGTAGGACACCAGCTACAAGTAACACCATGCCTGTTCTACTGGCAAACTCTTTCCTTTTCTCATTTAAGGGTCAGAACCTTACAACATTAATGAGATGGTGGGGTATCATCATCTCCGCTTTGTAAACAGTGAGGTTATTATCAAATGGGATTAAGAACAGACTCCACTTTCTTTATGGAGCTGCATGTGCTTAGCATTTCTGAAAGGCAAGTGATACTGGCAAGATCCATGGAAGGCATGTTTGTCCCTAGTGCTAAGTAATTTTCCTAATTTTCAGGAATCTAAACATAACCCGCAAAGTCTGTGCCCAACCTCCTGATGGTCTAGCAACAGTGGATATCCTGTATTTTTGCCTGACAGTTGCTAGAAAAACCATTTGCTTCTGTGCAGCATCGCTCTTCTTTGGACTGATTAAGAACCCATGCTTTGATGGAGCTTCCTAGTAAGTGTATTTAAGTACACAAACTGCTTAGCATATTGTACTGGGTGTCAGTGCTGAGGTGTTAGCAGTGGGGAGCTGCAGAGGTGCCCTCTGTGAGCAGAGCCCAGCACTGTCCCACGTCAGAGCAGAGCCAGCTCCAGCTGCTCCAGAGGGGACCTGCTGCTGCCAGAACTGAGCCATGAGCAACACTGGGTGTGCTCTGGGAGGGCAGATTTAAGAAAGGCAAAAACTGCCATGCAACTGTAACTGGGAGACAGGAGTGAGAAATATGACAGAAAGATCCCTGCAGCCACCAAGGTCAGTGCAGAAGGAGGGCAGGAGGTGCTCCAGGCACGGAGCAGAAGTTCCCTGCAGCCCAGGAGAGGTCCATGGTGGAGCAGGCTGTGCCCTGCAGCCCATGGGCACCATGCGGAGCAGATCTCCACGTGCAGCCATGGAGGAGCCCACAATGCAGCAGAGGATGTGGCCTGGAGAATGCCACAGCCCATGGAGAGCCCCCGCAGGAGCAGCCCTGGGCCGGAGCTGCAGACATGGAGAGGAACAGGAGGCATGGGGGAGCTGCTGCCCATGGGGACCCGCACTGGAGCAGTTCCTGAAGAACTGCAGCTCGTAGGAATGATCCACATTGAACTGGTATGTGAAGGACTGTATCCTGTGGAAGCGGCCCTATGCTGGAGCAGGGGAAAAGTGTGAGGAGAAAGGAGTATCAGAGATTAAGAGTTGTGAATCAACCACAGCTGCCATTCTGCAACTCCTGCAGCACTCAACGGTGGGAGGAAGTAGAGGGGTTGGGAGCGAAGGAGTGTAACTGAGCATAGAAAGAAGGGAGGTGAGGGAAAGGTGTTTTAGTTCATCTTTTTTTTTTTTTTCACCATCCTACTGTATTTTTAATTGTCAATAAATTAAACTAATCTTCCACAAGTGAAGTCAGATTTTCCTATGATGGTAACTGGTAAGTGATCTGCCTGTTTTTAAACTGACCCACAAGCTTTTCCATCTTATTTTCTCACCTTGACCTGTTGAGGAGAGGGAGTGAGAGAGCAGCTGGGTGGCATCTGGCAACCAGCCAAGGCCAACACGCCAGATATTTTATCTGAGTGGTAGTTACACTGACTTCATTTAGGAATTTGATCTCAGAATATATTTGGTCAAGGCAGCTCAACCAGGTCACAGCAGTCCCCAAATTATAATCCTGATCAATAGTTGTTAAAACCGATTCAGTATGAGGTAGAACTAGTTTCATACACGCTCCACAGGTATCCCTGCTATCATCACAGTCTGCTGTACATTCACGATCCCCCCTAGCACAAACCTCTGTTTTCCCCACACCATGCTGGCTCCGCAATGCCCTTGGGTTGTGCCTAGTGCCCAGGCACCATACACACAGCCCCTTCGGTTCTCTTGCCCCACATCTGCTCACGTTCTCTCCAGTCCTCAGCTCCCTTTCATACTCCAGACTAACATTTACTGCCCAGCTATCCCATGCTGTGACCAGGCAGCCCTCTGCACAGGCTCCCAGGCCAGCCAACAGCCCAAATCCAACAGTAACTGTTCAGATCAGGTATCAGCCAGTGCAGGCATTTAAATGGGTACTGTATTCTGAAATCTTTCCTCTGCTTGGCCACTACTTAATGACATTTTAAATAACTTAATGTCTTTGAGACTGAAGTTAAATTTTCGGGATATTGGCCAGTGACATCAAAATATATTTGTGGAGGGGAAGATGATTGATAGAATGATCACAAAAAAGGAAGGCAGACTAACAGTCTGTGGAGCTATGAGTCTTTTAATCTGTAACGCACAGGAAAAATCTGAAAAGACTTCAGAAACTACAGGTGCTATCACACAGCATTTCATCTTGATCTAAACAGCATGAAATTGTAAGTTTGTATATTTGTACCTGTGACTCCTGCCATCTGCCCCTGAGATCAGGCTGGAGCGTTATACGCTGGCACTGCATATCACATTATGAAGCATTACACGCAGTGACCTTCAGTCTCCAGGGGCCACATTTCAGTTATTAAAGATGAAAGAGGAAGCAGCCTTCTCCATTTGGTTCCTGGCATAAGATCTGCTCTCTATGCAAGGGATTAATATTATTTTTAAAATTATTTTCTGTAGCTGTTATCATAGAATCATAGA